>CM069914.1:51063777-51663777 GCA_036172215.1 Camellia granthamiana | reverse complement strand
GATTGCTTGGATTGTCAGTTCTTTCAACATCCTCTTCAATGGCTTGCTAGCCTTCTGGGTCAAAAGCTCTCAGAAACGCCCTCATTCTGATCTTCCAATACAAGTAGTTACTCCCATCAAAGGTGGGAACATGATGCAGATTCTGACCACGAGCAAGTTCCACTGGCTTCGGAAGAGGTTGTGTGAAAGTGGACCAAAATGCCATGAAAGCACTATCCTCGTCTTCACCAGATTCAGTTTCTTCGGGTTCTTGCTCCAACTTGCTTTCATTATCCCAAGTTACTGTGTAGACTTTCTTCAGATTCTTTTTCGAAGGACATTCAAGGGCAATATGACCAAACCCTTGACATTCATAACACTTGACCCCTTGCCTCTTTACAATCTTCTTTTAAGTTTTTTGAGCAAGTTTTGGTGGAAAAGTTTTGGGTTTATCATTACTCTTGTCTTTTGAGTTAGGGTCTCTGAAATTAGGCTTCTTTTTCTTTAAATATTTTTTGAACTGTTTAGTAAACATATCCGTTATCTCAGACTCTAAATCAAACTCAGTCTCAGGAGTTTTTGCAGGCTCATGTGCACTAGTGAAAGCCACACTATCTTTTTGTTTTTTCTTAGAAATTTGGTGGGCTTCATAAGTTTACAGGTTTCCAACCAACTGATCAAGCTTGAGGGTATCAATATTCTGAGCCTCCTCAATGGCTGTCACTTTTGATTGGAACCTCTTGGGTAATGACCTCAAAATTTTTCCAACAACTTTAGCTTAAGGGATTTTTTCACCGAGTGTGAAACAGGAATTCACGATGTCACTAAGTTTAGCATAGAAATCATCAAACGTCTCATCATCACGCATAAAAAGGGTTTCAAAGGCAGAGGTGAGACTTTGAAGTTTTGACCTTTTAACAGAAGTAATACCTTCGTGAATCGTTTCAAGAATATCCCAAGCCTCTTTTGCTACCTCACACGTGCAGATACGATGAAACTCTTCAGGTGTGACGGCGCAAAAAAGGGAATTGAGAGCCTTACTATTCCAACTCGAGTTTTGATAATCGGTTGTGTCCCATTTAGCAAGGGGTTTGGGAATTTCAATACCATCAATGGTGACAGTAGGTTCACTCCACCCATAGATCGCACAATGCCAAACTTTCTCATCGATGGATTTTAAAAACACTCTTATACGAGTTTTCCAATAAAAATAGTTTGTACCATCAAGTAACAGATGTCTATAAGTCGAGTTACCTTCACGAATTGAATCCATATCACCAATCACACAAAATCACACTCCTATGGTTTTTGATAAAAACAAAGAGTGACCTGCTCTGATACCAATTTGTGTTTATATCTGTCCATTGTAGGAATATCTGTTTGTGTTTTTTTTTGTTCTGCGACTTGAAGGCCTTATCGGCACCCGATCGTGCAATTGACTTGATATATGTGTTATTTGGAATTTTTAGGAGTTTATGGTAGGTTCAATGGAAATTTGATTCGGAATGAAATGATTAGAATAATTAATACTCATTTGATTAGTGGTAAACTTAATTAATTAATTTTCTTAATCAAACCTATAAAAGGCTTATACACCACTTTGAGTCACCTCTTATTTATCAATTTGAGCCTACACAAAATGTGAGAGAGAGGAAGGAAGAGACCAAGAGAGTTTGATATCAAAACTTGAGATTGGAAGGAGTTTGCTGAAAATTAAAGGAAATTTGTGGAATTGGGTAATAACTAACTAGGATTCAAGGAATTGAGAACTTTAGGTAAGAATTTCAATCTTTAAGCTTTGTGTTTGACTCACTCATGCTTGAATTCAAGAGAAGTCAGAGATTAAGAAGAAGAGTTAAGCTTTAAAACAAGAATTGAGAACAATCCATGCATTGCATGCATCATTTATGGAGTTTTGAGTGTGATTACAAAGAATTCTCAGATGAATGCATTAATCGTAGCTTGGTTTTGGAATTCATTGAGTTTCATACCATTTTACCTTATTTGATCATGTTTTGAAAGCTTTGAAGTCAAGAATTTCATGCATGTTATGTTTTTAACATTTCAAGCTTGTGTTTATACAATTGACTTTCTCTTGGGCCTTGATTTTGCGAAATGAATTTGAATTCATGACGTTTTCCAAGTTTACACAAGTTTCCTTAAGTTTTTGGCCCAAAAGAACTTGATTTGCAACTTTGGGATTGAGTTTGAAGCTCGGAAGCAAATTTGAAAATTCCAGAATTCTATTTCTATACTCAAGCGACAAAACCTACGCTCAAGCGACCACTCTGTGTTTTGCACCCTTGCTTGAGCGACCAAAAGTTGGCTCGAGCGTAAAATGCAAGCTCCTAAAAGTTTACCATTTTTACAGATTGCTCAAGCAACAAGAGTTACACTCGAGCGAAGACCTTAGTTACACGCTTGAGCGACTGTCGAGCGTGCACCGAGCGAAAAAATCGAGCAACCAGTACTTTTGCAAAGTTTACAGACCACTCGAGTGAAGGAAGTTGCGCTCGAACGACCACTCACTGTAGACACCCCATTTTTGACCATCTTTAAGACTTGGTTGTGCTTGTAGGTACACCCATTTGGCCGGTTCGATTGCTCGCCTAGCACTCAACTGTCGCAGCGGAACGTCGCCGTTTCGGGTTTTCGGGTTTTCGGGTTTCCCGAACCTTGTATCCTTTCTGTCTCATTTTTGGACCCTGACCTGGTCCTTTCAGAGTGGACCCTGTAGTGCATTGCCGGCCATGGCATGGCACTGCCGGCTATGGCTTTGCCCCTGCCGGCTACTAATGGAGCCCTGCCAGCCATCAGTGTGGCACTGCCAGCACCCCCCTATTTCAGCTGGTTTCCGGGAAGATCTTTTGTACCAGCTGGAATCCTCATATCTGTCCTCCATACACGTGTATAGAGGGATGAAAGCCAAGAAAAGCTTGTTCAAGAAGCTTTGGCTTGGCTTTGCTCTATATAAGGAAGGGTCCTCTTCCTTAGACAGGGGTTCTGAGTTTTGAAGGGCAAAAACTCTGTCTCTCTCTATATTGCTTGTGTTTCATGCTTTAGAGTTGGATTTGTTTGCACTTTTGCACTACAACACTTAGATACACACCTCCATTCTCCATTCCAGCACTTTGGAAGCCATTTGAGGAGGTTGAAAGCTCAGAATCTTGGACCAAAACCTGCTGAAAAGCTGTTCTTCTAGGGTAAGAGTCTATTTCCCTCAAACTTGCACTTTCTTGCTTCATATATAAGCCTTTGTTGCTTACATTTTTGGGCTCCGACCCTAACTAAAAATGATCATATTTTGAGCCCCTTTTCATGTTTGATCAAGGGTCTTTCCCTGTTTGAGGCCATCTTCTACCACTTGCCTCTTTAACTCTCTTTTAGGCCTATTTTTTGCATAGTATTTTAGGCTTATTTGTGAGCTGTTTCGGACTTGGTCACAAACTGTAAAGTGGCTTTTTTTGAGTCCTTCTTCAACTTTGTTGAAGGGCTCTCCTCTGTTTGAGGCCATCTACTGCCACTTGTCCCTTTATCCCTCTTTTAGGCCCTTTTCTTGCATGATAGTTTAGCCTTACTTGTGTTCATTTTAGTGGCTTTCTATAAACTGAGAAGTGCCTTATTTTGAGCCCCTCTTAAACTTTGTTGAAGGGCTCTTTACCATTTGGGGCCGGCTTCTGTCCCTTGTCTCTAATCCCTCTTTTAGGCCCATTTTTGCATGATAGATTAGCCCTATTTGTACTCATTTTTGAGACTTGTTATAAACTGGAAAAAGACTTTTTTTGACATCATCTTCATGTTTTATTAAGGTTCCATTTTTTTTTGAGGTCATATGCTATCTTGTATGCTTGGTTGCCTCCCATTTTGAGCCTTATATCCTAGCCCTTGTTGCATGCTTTGCTTGACCTTCTAGCCACTGAAATCCAGTGGATTTTTAGTGTCTTGGCCATTGTTTTGAGCTTTCAAATCAGAGGGGGGTGACCCCCTCTCTCCTTGTCTTGTTTGGGGATCTTTTAGGCCTTCCAAAGGGACCCTATTTTGCATGCATCAAAGTCTTGTTTCAGACCTCATTCTGTGAGTTTTAAGGTCTGCCTTGGTGCTGTCCAAGGCCCTTTTGGCCATATTTTATGTCTATGATGCATGTGTAGACCAATCCCATTCAAGGCCTTTCAAAGAGGCCTTTCTTTGCATGTTTCCGGGACCAATTTTAGGGTCAATTTGGTGAGTTTTGGAGCTATCATATTTGATTTTCAGAGTTGATTTGGCTATGCTAAGTGTCCATCTTACATGTGCTTAAGAATCCCTTGCATAGCCCGCTAAAGGAGTTCGTCATTTTTGCATGTATTGGCTTCATTTCAGTGGTTATTTAGGCCTATTTTTACATGTTTAGTTCACTGATTTTTGATGATTTGGTGAGATTCTATGTGCATCATATACTTGCCATATAAACCATGTTTCCTAGTCAATCTTGCATGCTATGTTAGTCCATCATGCTAACATCTTTTGCCCATGCTTTGAACTAGAAATATTCATGTTTTGGGGCTGCCTTGCCTCTGTATTTGTGCTTCATAGTCAAATAATGCATGCTTTGTATAGCTGTAAGTCATTCTATGTGCCTAGTTTTGAGTTTCGGGTCTCACCTCATGCATCGGGTGCCATGTTTTCATGATTCGGGGCTGTTTAGTATCATATTTCAGTGCTGAAATTTGCTTGTTTGCATACCATGTTCCATGCCTTACCATGCTTTGGTAGAGTGGCATTCGTGCCTTAGGTTTGGTCCTCGGTTTGCGTGCACGCATCTCGAGAGTCTCATTTTCATCTAATGGCCTCCTATGTGAGTGTGGCTGAGGTCCACTTATATTGGTGTAAGCCCATTATGCATTGTGTATGCCATTTCAATTCATAGCATTGTGTATGCCATGTTGCATCTAGCATTGTGTATGCCATTTCATTTCATAGCATTGTGCATGATAGGTTGTATCTTAGTTGCATTCATGCATGCCATGCATATTGCATTATGCTTGGGATAGGAGTTAGCCCAAGCACGGAAAACGAGGTACGTTTCGTACTTCGAGTGACGGAACGTGTCTCAATTCCCCGGTCGCCGACACTCCGGATTACCCATGATGGAGTCCAAGCCTTGTTATGGTCATATGTGCATTCATTTCATAGTGAGTCGTGCAATTCGGCTCCTCGGCCATCATGCATCGAGATGCGTGATTGGTGGCACGAGGATCGAGGACTACACTCCCTGAAGAGTAGTCAAGCATACATATGTGAAAATACACTGCCATGTCCATTTCTTGCTCTCTGTTGCAGCAAATCAAGAATCAACAGCCTTTCAGAGCTTTTCGAAATATTCCGGGCTTAATCATAAACAGAGGCTAATCGGGACATCGCAATGGATTTCCGCGCAAGGCAACCCGAACATGCATCATTCATCACCCGGAGCAGAGTTGAGGCAGTCCCTAGCTTGCATGCTAGTTTATTGCTTTCTTAGATTAATTTGTTAATTAATTAGGATTTTGTAATTATTCGGACTGTAACTATTTATTTGGGACTGTATATTATTTATTCGGACCCTCCGAGCGAGAGCAATGTTGTAATAAGTGTGCGTGCGTGTGATGTATGTCTTCCAACCCCACGTCTTTCTCTCTTTTATTTACCAGCTTATGATGGTTAGATTAGGGCATGTTTCAATTAGCATACAGTATGATAGCATGTTTGCATTCATTCATCTATTTCGCATGTACCGGGCTCGGCGCATCATACTAACTGCATTGTATTTCAATTCCAAAGTTGAATACTTGTTAGCTGTAGTATTTCACATGCCATGTTTAGAATAGCCGAGCCTACCGTAGTTGCATTTTGCATGTGTTGCATTAGGCATTTCTGTATAGTTAGGATCATGCATTGATTTCTAACTGATTTCTATTTTGGCTCGGAGTACTCGGTGAGTGTTATGCTTTAGCATCTTGCATGAGTGCGAGTGTTGCCATGTTAGCATGCTTGCCATGAGGCTAATTGCTTATTTGCTATATCTGCCTGAATGCTAGTGGATGGAGGTCTTTTTGTCTGGATTGGGACAAATTCAACGAAACTCTTTTCCTAAGCCCACTGAGGTGGCAAAATATCCTTTTCCTAAGCCCACTGAGGTGGCAAAATCTTTTTGTTTTTACTAAGCCCACTGAGGTGGCAAAATCTCCTTTCCTAAGCCCACTCGTGAAGTGGCAAATTCATATTATTTTCCGAAATCAACCGTGAGTTGAATTTGTTCCAATTCCTACGATTTGGTCTATAATTGTATGCTGTGTGCATCACGTAGTAAATCTAGGCTAATAACCGGAATAAGAACACACAATGTTTTCAAAACTAGATATCATGGTTAGTAGAGGCCAATCTTTGATCGGGCGAGAGGGGGTGCTCATAGCTGACCTTCCCCAATCGTACCCAAGTTCCCGAGCCGAGACAACTTTGGTGATGACGGACACGTGGCCTTAGGCAGTGAGTCAGGGTTTCCTAAATTTCCCAAAATAAAATATTTAGGTGGCGACTCTGTATCTGGCAAAGCAGTCCTTGTTTGGCACTTCTTTTAAAAAATCTGTTTTCTCAAAACGATTTGCCGGATTTGGACTCTTTGGTTCAGATTAAGAACCGTGACAATTTGAGTCCGAACTATAGTAGACCCACAAACGAACAGAACGGGACTCACCCTTCCGGGGCGTTCGGGGATGTCTACACTCACATGTTTGGACGTCCACTCGAGCGAAGGAATTTGTGCTTGAGCGAGGCCCCTAGTGTTAGCATATTTGCCTAAGTGTTTTTAAATGTATTTTAACATCCTCATCGCATCCTAGGCATTCCTAGGCCAATATTAAGACGTAATAATGAGGATAAAACTTAGAAACACACGAAGAACGAGATAAAATAAGTTAATTACGATCCGAGCATGTATTTCAGTAATGTATCTATTATGTTTGTGTAGGTCACATGCCGTGAGCTGTTGATCCATTGGTTGTTATCAAGCTATCTGTGCAACTATCTGTGAGTAATGACTTAGTAAAGCTATGTTTGATATGAAATATGTTCTAAACATTATGATATGATATGAACTGTCTTTGAATGATACAACAGGCTAATTTGTGATTCCATGAATGATGATCCCTATTTTTGAAATGAATTTGTGGTATCCTTAGTAGAAGCCCTCGCCTAGGGGACATAATACTGTGGCTTATGATCATGAGGCCTTCGTCCGGAGGAAATAATATCGTGGCCCAGGCCCTCGTCTGGAAGAAACAATACCGTGGCCCATGTATAAGATATGTTACCCGGTACCGGAGGTTCTTTTATGGAACTTGATATACTTGACCAAAGAGATATGTTAATGCTAAGGGAAGTACCACACATGATTTGAACACATATATGAACATGACTCCGTTTGATATGACTATGCTTATCTCTTATTGATATGATATGAAACTGGGTATCATTCATTAAAATCTTTTCTCTGTTATTATTTACAAGGCTTTCGCTCACTATTTATTATATGTATGTAGGCAACTAGATGCGTGACCAGGCTCAGAGTTGAGGACTTGGAGTCTCTGTTTTGTCGGCCAACCAATGTGCCTCCCGAGGAAGTTCCAGAAAGAGTTCAACGGTCGAATTTTGTAAACCATGTCATAAGTTGAGACTTTTGGGGTATGTTTGGTTTGAGTTTGGGAGATGAGTTTTAGAGATAAAAAGTACGAAAAGTTGTTTGGTTTGGTTTTTTTCAAAAGATGTTTTGGAAAATTATTTTGAGAGAGAGTTTTGGAAAAAGTGATTGATTTGATGTGTATGAGAGAGAGATTTGTTTGGAAAACTTGTAAACCAAACAAGTTTTGGGAAATTTTTTTGAGAAAATTTGTTTGGTTTGATTACTTTTGAAAACTTATTTGTAGAGAATTTTTTCCAAAAATTTTTGAGAAACACAAACCAAACAAGGCCTTGTTGTTTCGTGACCAGTTCTTTGCTTTATTTTGTGTATATGACAAGGTTGGATGGATGTCTATGACGTCATATATAAACTATATATGTATAGTTTTAAATTTCTGTTCCATGTATGTTTGCATAATTCTATGGACTATGTATGTTTCTATATTTGCTTCTGCAGTCCCTTATTATGTGATAATCTATTTAGAGGCCTTTGGTAATTCAAGCATTATTGGCTGGTTACGTTGCTAAACCTGTAGGGGCGGGTTGGGGTTATGACAGAGTGGTATCAGAACACGTATTAGACCACACACACGAGTCCATATGAGCTATAAGATGTCCTAGAAAAGAATTATGGACATTTCATCTACATTAGTATGTGTGTTAATCTCTGTAAATGTGAAAAACTGAATCTGAGCATGAGCATATGAACTTGACAAGAATGATTTGGCACTAAAAGCTCCGAACATTGTAAAAATAATTATTTGCTTATGTTTATAAGTGTTCTGTTTACCTATGGCAAATGGAAAATACAAGAAGTGATGAAATAGTTGAATCTTCTAAGGCTCGAATGAGCCGAATAGAACAAATGCTCGCAGCCTTAACTAAAGCAATGATATAGCAGCAAAGACAACAACCATCGCCTCCTTCTATGGTGTTTGCTCTAAAAATTTGGTTCAACTTCCACCATTTATAAAATAGTTTTATGAGAAGTTTTTTCGTTAGTTTTGGAGGACAATTTATTTTCAATTTTACTCCTGAATTTATCTGTTAACTTTTTTTTTTTTTTTTTTTTTTTATATCCATTTGACTTTTTCAACTATGTGTTCAAATTTATATCTATCAGTTCAATTTTTTTCTATCTATTTAAATTTTTTGACCATCTATTCAAATTTATATCTATCTATTGAATTTTTTCCCCTTATCTGTTCATTTTTTTTCTCTGTATGTTCAAAATAAATATATCTATCTGTTCAAAATTATTAACTATCTATTCAATTTTTTCCCTTTATTTGTCCAAATTTTATTACTTGTTCAATTTTTTTTTATTTATCTATTTAAATCTATCTATCACAATTTTATTATCTGTTCAACAACAAAAACAACAAATCTATCTGTTAAAAATCTAACAACAAAAAATCTACCTGTTGAAAATCTAATAACAATAAATCTATCTATTAAAAATTTATATCTCTTTGTACTATCTATCTGTTCAAATTCAACAACTCCGGCCAGTCTTTTCTCGCCGAAAAATCACCCATTATCTGTTCAAACCAAATATATGGATCTACAATGTTTTATCATCAATAACAACACATAATCATCAACAACAACTAATTTTTTTTTTTTTGTAAAATCTCAAGGCCCAGATCACAGCACTATAATGGCAACAAAAAAAATGTTCAAAAAATCAAATAAAAAATAAACCTAGGGTTTCAACCTATGGTTGTAACACTGCCCAGGGGGTACCTACGTGCGTTAAACAGTTTGGACCCTCGATTTCTTCAATGTAGTCTTACAAGTGCAATGCGAAACATAGATGAGAGTCTAGATTTGGTAATTTTTATAGAAAATCCATTTTATTGCAAAAATATTTGCTAGAAATGGATTATATCATCAGATCTCAGAGTCGCCACTTAATATTTTGAGAAAGTTAGGAAACCCGTGACTCGTGCCAAGGCCACTGTTCGTCATAACCAAGGATGCTTGGCTCAGAACCTTAGGTATGAAGGAGGGAAGGTCATTAATTGAGCATCCACACTCATCCAATCAAAAGATCGACCTCTACTAAGCCATGATATAAGTTTTATTAACTTTATATGTTCATGTTATAATTTATTTAATAAATCCTAAAATTTACTATGTGAAGCAAAGCAAGTATAGACTATATCATTCATTTTGGAACAACTTAATTCCATGTGTTTTTGAAAGAGTTTGGAAGATGTGCAACTCAAAAGAAATCAAGCTCAGAAGTATGAAATCAATATTATTGCAAATTAAATGACACAACCTTCATCCATTGCCATTCATAGAGATATATCAGATAAGTAACTAACTGCATGGTAAGATACTAAACATAGTATGAAAAACACACAAAAGCGGGATACTAAAGTATAAAAACTCACATATTTACCAACATCCCGCGAACAGCTACAAAACAAAGTTAGGAAATATGCATGATCTTATATACAATATCCTAATACAATACATACACAAAATGCAACTGGAGATTCGACTACTAAAACATGACATGTGAGTCATCTCAAGACATAATATAACACACAAAATCATATAAGAATTAATTAAATTTACAGGTGCAAATGCTTCATATCTAAATGCATGAAATATAGATACAAAGCATGGATACAATGAAAAATAAAATACGATGTTATGTACATAATATGAAAAACGAGTAAATAAAAGGGACAGAAAGAAATTGGGGTTGGAAGACATACATAAAAATATGTAAAAAAGAAGCGAGGGTTGGGAATTATTACAACACTGAATTATTACAAAACTAAATAAAAAGACATGGGATTGGAAGATTATTACAACACAAATCGAATCTAACAAATCATACAAATAAGATATAAAAAAAATAATATTTAAAAAGTTACTTTTCATTTGTCGGTTACTATTCATCCAGCAGAGTACTATTCATTCGTCGAAAATTATTTTGTTTGTTGTTAAGTGACTGCTCTGTTTCGTCCAAGAAAACTTATTTTACCGGCGCACTATTCATTCGGCGAAGTACTATTCATCGCCGGTTGTACTATTCACCATGGTAGTTATTATTCACCCTCCTCGGTCATTCTTCATCTTATCGGGCATTTTTCGTCTACGGTTACTATTCATTGTTTGGGTTACTATTCACGCCAGATGTTAGCCTTCACCGCCGGTCACTATTCATCCGACGGGGTCACATTTCTATCAAATTAGATGGTTTTGACCGACCATTTAAAATGATAAATTACAACAGTTTAGTTAAAACAGTAAGTTATAACAGTTTATTTAAAGCAATAAATTACAATAATTTATGTACAACAGTAAATTAAAACAAATATGTGGATGGTGCAACCTTCCCTTTAAAGTAATAAAACAATTATGAAAAGCAGTAAATTACAACGTATATGTGGGTCGTGCATCCTTCCCATTAAAGCGGTAAAATAGTTATATAAAAAAAAACAGTTAATCACAATAGATATTTGGATGGTGCGGCCTTCCCTTTAAAGCAATAAATAAACGATAAATAAAGCAGTAAAAGAATTTAAACAAATCATATTACATTTTTAAATTTAAATGAAAGTTTATGAAAATTCACCTTTTGGAGGAAGGACAAATTTTCTGATTTACAAAATTTCTTTTGATTACACTTAATGTTATAGAATGTGTTCTAAATTCTCAATCCAAAATTTAGAATTTTAGCTTTAATGGTGTTTGGTATATTGGTGAAAAGGCAATAGAGAGAATGGACAGAAAGATTTGGTTTAGAAAAATACAATATCTAAGAAAATACATGTAACGACCCCATTACGTATAATGATTAGTACTTGATTAATTAAGAGGATTTGAAATTTAATTGCCGAGTATTATAATTTAATTTGGGATTTATGAGAATTGTGGGATCTGATTCATATATGATTCTATTAACGAGTTATTTTGAAATTAGAAATTAAGAGTCCAAATGGCTTAAAGAAGTAAAATTGAGAAGTTGAATCAATTTAATTTTAATTATGGATCTATTTGGGAGTTTAATTAAATATTGATTCAGTTTAGTAAAATTGAGATTCGATTAATTAGATCCTAATTGGAGTTAATCAAGTTAATTAAATTATGAAGATTGAGAATTGTAATTATGACGAATTAAATTTATTTATGGGGTGTCTAATTTGAATATGTAATTTAATTGACGAAAATTTGGAATCTAATCAGAAGTTGAAGGCCTAGATGATTTAAGAAAACAAAATTGAGGATGATAATAAGTTCAATTTAATAATTGGAACCTTTTAGGATATTGATTAAAAATCTGATTCAGATTGATAAATTTAGATATAATTAATTGGGTCTTAATGGAAGTCAAACTGATTAAACTATGTGAGATTTGTAATTAGTTACGATTAATTAAATTATGTGCTAATTGAAATTATTAAGATTAAGTATTAATTAAAATTATTTAAGACTAAGTAAAGTTAATTAAGTTAACTCTAATCATAAATTAATTTGAGGAAACATTCAGATTGTGCAAGTGTGTGCACGTGTTACGAGAGGTGAACATGTGTGTGTGTGTGTTGATAAACCCTTAAGTCAACAAGTGTAGATGCATTCTTCCATGTGTTCTGCTTGGTTGGGAAGGAGAATAAGAGAAAATGTGGATTCATGAGTGGAGAAAAAACAGAGAGTAACCAAGAGGGAGAGAGAAGCAATTTCGGTCCAAGAAGAAGAAAATTAAGGGAAGAAAAGCTAGGAGGATCAAGAGAATGAAAAGAGAATCAACTAAACTTCTTGATATTTAAGTTTAAGGTATGAAATTATGCTTAATCTTGGTAGAATCTCTACATTACACTTAGAAATTAAAGTTTGAATTTTGTAGATAAATCACCTAAAAGCTGGAATTGAGAGATAATTAGGTTCAATTATATATAATTGAAAAGAACTTAGCAAGAAGATGATGAATAGTAAATTATTTGCATGTCTCATGTTTCAACTTGGTTTTGAAGATCTTGCATGGCATGAGAGTGTATATATATATACACACATATTGAATGTTTTCAAAAACAATTATGGCTCACATGTTTAATTTCTTGTTTTGAAAATCAAGAAGAAATAGAACCCACTTGTATATAATTTTACATATAATGAAAAGAAAAGAATTAAGTCAAGAACTAAGAAATTAATTTGGAAAATTTATCAAGTGAGTTTAATTTGTGTTATTCCTCATGAAATTGGACTTCATCGTTGCATGCAACAAGACTTAATTGAAGACTTGGCCCATACAATGGAGTTATGTTCAATTATGGAAATTTATTTAGAAATCAATTATGTTGAGTTTGGCTTTTATAGTTTTGCATGGATTTGAGTTTCATCTATACATGCATGGACAAATTTTGTAAGTTCTAATACTCTAATTGTACATGCATCATAGATGTTTAAAAGATTTGAAGAATTAATTCCATGTTTTGGTTTAAGAAGAGCAAGTTTTGAGGAATTATGAATTCATGAACATTTTGAATTTAATATTGAATTAAAGGAATTTTGGATGTAATTGGTTTGAATTTTGACTCTAATTTCACACATGCAAATATTTTCTAAGAGTTTTATAACTTTAATTTCATGTTTTAGATAATCCTCCATGCATCATGAATTAAGAAAGTTATGGAATTAGTCTCATGGATTTTGTAAGAAATGAGGTTTTAAGTAAGAAATTAAGTAGACTCATAGTTGTGGAAATTAATTTGGAAAATTAATTGTTTTGATTTGATATTGTAATATTTTCTTGTAATACATGAGTTTTAAGGGAATTGAGCCATTCAAGTTCATATTTTGAAGAGACAATGGAAATGTTTTAAGAAAATCAAGTTTATGGAAATTTGGAATTAATCTTAAAGTTTGATTTTATAATTAGATTTTTATTTAATCCACACATGTGATGTAATTTAGGAATTTTATTCAATTTAGATACATTTTAGAACACCTGATTATAAATTAAATATTTGGTTAAAAATTGAGTTAAGTTGATTTTGTTATTAATAGTAAAATTGGATCTATTTGTATTACATACATCATGGAATTTCAAGAGGTTGGAAAGTCTAATTTATATCTTAGAATTGTGGGTTGATATTAATAAGATGAATTAAAACTAAATTTGGGCAAGCGGAGCATGATTTTGAATAAATGATTTCTAATTGAGAGTGTTTACTAAATTATACAATGATTCTCCATTTTTGTATACCAAAATACATATTCTGAGGCTTTGAACATCAAATTTGAACTTCAATTACAATTCTAGAAATTCCAGAATTTATGCTGTCCGCTCAAGCGAGGAAAGTCTCGCTCGAGCGTGAAAATCGAGCTCCCAGAAGTTTTTCAAACTTTACAATCCGCTCGAGCGACCAAAGTGGCGCTCGAGCAGAGACCTCTTTTCAGCATATTTTGAAAAATTGCATTTAGTTCACATTTTTATTCTCATCTCTTTTCGAAGCATTCTGGACATGATTTATGACTCAATAAAGATTAATAAGCTACCAATCAACATGGATTAGTTAGTTAAAGAATGAATCATTGATCTAGTGGTAATTATTTAAGAAGCCAAGTTAAAGATCAATCTATTTGGAAGAAGGACTTAGTAATGAAAGAATATGTGAAATAAGAACCTGGCTTATTTGAATGAGAAAGAATCAGCGTAGTAGAACTTCGGACTATTTAGATGGAAAAAGACTAGAAAAGTCAAGTTTGATCAAGGAAGGTATTTCAATGTGTTTATGTTATGTGCTTGTGTAGGTCACGCGCCATTGTCTGCCTAGTTTATCTGATATGTCCAGTCTGTCTGATTTGCTTCTGCAGCTATCTGTGAGTAATAACTTAGTAAAGTTATGTTCAACTGTATCTATTTTCTGTGTGACAAAATGAGATATGTTTCCTGAAATGATATATTCTGTACAATGAATGATTGTCCAATTTCTGTTATGTATTCGTAACATCCTTAGCATCATGTGATATCTGTTGGCTGTTACCCAGTATCGGAGGTTCCTTTATGGAACTTAATTCTGTCAGCACTCTGTTACCCGTACCGGAGGCCCCGTCATGGGGGCTCAGCGTATCTCTGCTCTGTTACCCGGATCCGGAGGTTCCTTTATAAAACTGGTTATTCGTAACCCTCACGTGTCTGTATCTGCTCTGTTAATGCTAATGGATGTATCACGTATATTTAAGCATACCTCATGATTTTTGTATATGATCTAGACAAATTATGAATTTGATATGAAACTGAATTATGATTTCTGAATCTGTATGGACTCATTCATTGAAACCCCTTTACTCTGTTATCGTTCACTAAGCTTTCGCTTACAGTTTATATTATGTATGTAGGTGAGCCGGCGCGTGATCAGGGCCAGAGTTGACGGCCTTCATTTTTGTTTTTGTCAGCCAACCGTTGTGTCTCCCGTGGAGGTTCCTGATATGTCAAATGATTGTTGCTATGTGATTTAAAGTTTTAGTTCTGTTTTCTTGTTTGGTTAAACAAGTCTTGTGTATTTTGTAAAGAGGCTAGGTCCTTTTTGTCTAATCTGTATATATATTATGACGTAGGGACGATGTGTATATATGTATATAAAAAGTTTAAAATTTTTTTGTTTCATATAAGTCTGCACAGCTCAATGGACGTTGTATATTTGTTATTTGCTTCCGTTAGCCCCTAATATTATGTTAATATGTCTCAGAGGCCTTCGGTAATCCCAGGATTACTGACTGGTTACGATGCTAAACCTATAGGGGCGGGTTTGGGTCGTGACAATACATTTCCTTTCTTAAATTTTTTTTTTCTTCCCTTCTTTTGTGATTTTTTTTCTTCTCCGTTCTCTCTCTCTCTCTCTCTCTCTCTCTCTCTCTCTCTCTTCTAATTTTTTTTCTTTTCTGATCTCTTCTTTCTCTCAATCTCCTCTCATCTTTTCCCCCCAATCCTCTGCCTCTTTTATAGAATATAAAATCAAAAAAAAAAAAAAAAAAAATACAAAATAACAAATGATAAAAAACGATAGATTTTCAAAGGATGCACAATATGTGCAAACAGTAAAATTACTATGTTGACAATGGTGGAGAGACTTTTCAAAAGGTACACAGTAATATTACTGTGCACTTTATAATATAATATTATATAAAAGATATTATTTGCGTAAATATATATACAAATGCCAAAAAAAATATAAAAACACATAAAAATATTTAAATTTATAAAATAAAAAATAACTGGACTAATAAAATATATTTTGACGGACCAAATATGTAAAATTTAGGCTAAAACTGGTTTAAAATAATTTGGCCAAAATGGGTGAAGGTTGGGATTAAAATTTAAATTTTATCTTTCCACTGAGAATTTTGTAAGATAATACATTCTTATTTTCATTATTGGGTAATAAAAAAAATGTAAATTACAAATACACCCCCTGAGATTTGTTTAAAATACGAATTGCCCCCTGTGATTTGAAAAATTACAAATATCTCTCTGCCAGAAATTTTCATTTAATAGAATTAATTGAAAAAGTGAAATTTCTAACTGTTCACCTATACAATAATAAAATTATTTGAATTATTAATTGAAATAAAATTTTAACATTGTTAAAAACTGTTAATTAACCTGATGATTTATTAATAAAAGGACTTATTTGTTTTGAAATTAGAAACCTTAGGGGGCATAATGTAATTTCTAAAACCACAAGGGGGTAATTTGTAATTTAAGTAAACCTCAGGGAGTGTGTTTGTAATTTACCCTAAAAAAAGACGCCCAAGTCTTGGGAAGCGGTCAAAATGGGGTGTCTACAATAGTTTCAACGCAGATCTATTTACAACCTAGGGTTTCTTATGCTCTGTTGAGCCTTTGTTCAGACCTAGAAGCAGCTTCTCTTCTTCTTACTTCTGATCACACATGCATTGCACAATGACTGCAATTAACAAACACAAACCTAGACCACACAATCAAAATCAAAACCCAGAACCCTAAATCGCAGATCAACTACATAGAGAGCGAGAGGGAGAAAGAGTGTCACGACCCAACCTGGGGTGCTTAGGACTAGATTCGCAACTAGCTAATTAATTCTAATTTTAACAAATTAAGTGGCACAAGTGAGGACAAGATAAAGTAGAAAGAAATTAAATAGGTGAATAAATAATCGAAATACTCAATAATTAAAATTAAAAAAAAAAATTCCTCGGGTCTTTTATTTATTTATTGATGATCGGACAATTATTGCAAAAATACAACATGCCCGCATTAAATCCTGTGCTAGTCCCACTACACAAGGTTACTACTTTTCCTTACATATCATCACCTGAAAGGAGACAACAACTATAAGCACATAGCAAAGTGAGAAATATTATATTAAGAGTATAAGGCACAAAATTATCAAAGATAATTATTTAAGCTAAAATATTGTACCTTATTTAATTGGAGTTAATCAATAATTTAAATAGCAGAAGTGAATTTCATAATACAAATAGAATAGCCATAACCACGATATAGAAGGAAAATCAGAATAGAGGTCACTGAAGTGAAAATCAAAACAGAGGTCAATGGATCCATGGCAAATAGAAAGCCACAGAGTGACCAATCAGAGGCTAATAGTTATTTAAGTCTCTCAAGGCATAGGACTCCTGTAGTGGTTTTCACAAAAATAAATGTTTATATACTCATTGTCCAATAATTTTTAAAATTTAAACAATCATATGCATGGATTTTAATTAAAACAAATAGAGTTCATAAAATAATTAACGTAATTAAAACAGTAATATAATTTATAAAACATGAATTGCATTAAATAATTTATGGTAACTCAAGATATATGTAAAATATTTTATGGTGACTCAAGATATAATATTACTCACCTTAATATGGATCCCTAATTTTACTCCCGTTTACCACACCCAGCCTCCCTTATTTTTCTTTCCATCTGTTCCACTGAGCTCCTTCCATCCCTACTTTCTACTTTTGTTCACTTCATTAACTCTTTTATATACATGAGCCCAAGTGACGAATCACCGTCCCTGTGCTTACCTTATCTATGCTTGTCTACCAAGTGGTGATTCACCAACCCTACACGTGTTCCTTTACTGTCACCATACATTGCATATGGTGCTCCTTTGGTCATTGTAATCATATTATACATTGTGCTTATCAATAAAGCTTCAGACCCCCAGTGTGGGTGCTGGAGGTCTGCTGTGATTGGTGGAAAAACTTTTTTTTTTTTTTGTTTTTGAGCCAATGACTGGCTGACACGTCACTAGGGGTCTGACTGGGGGTCGCCCCCACTGGGGGTCAGAAGCATTGCTCTTGTGCTTATCTATAGGTGGCTTATTTGCAACAGTGAATTACATTTCGATAAGTCCAGCCATTACCACATTCCTCCCTAATTACATTTTTGTCCAAAAAATCCATTATATTACAATATTTTGATAAACATAATGACTCCATAATTAAATTACATTTTAACACATATAACTATTAAATTAAACATTAATTATCATTTGAGGTGTCACAGAGAGAGAAATAGAAAGAGAGAGAGAGAGAGAGAGAATAGAGATAAATAGACCTTATGGCCATCACAAGTCTTGGTGGTCCGCAATGAACATGGTGTTCAAATTATTCAGAGGATTCTTCTTCATCGGAGCCCTCTTCAGTTTTGGATTTTGAAGATTGGGGCAGTGCAATATATATATATATAGAGAGAGAGAAGATCAAAATTCTTCGAGATTTTTCAAATCCAGAGCTTGACGGAGTTGAAGAAGGGAAAGAGGCACCAGATCGGTCTTTGTTTAGTTATTAGGAACATCACCGGCGAGAGGAGAGAAGAGGAAAAAGCATGGTTATAGTAGCAGTGGACAGTGGAGATTTGATTCACTCAGATTCGTAGGGATAATCGCAAATCTAGTGGCGATGAATAGTGGTTTTGGTTTTGAGAAGGCGACGGCGACACCGCCAGCTAGTGGGAGAATGAAGCGGTGGTTCTGGTGGCAATGGACAGAAGGGAGGCGTCGTCAGGTCAGTTTTAGAGAGAGAGAGAGAGAGAGAGAGTGTGTGTGTGTGTATAGGGTTTGATTTTTGATTTACGTGTATATCATATATATACTTGGGTAGTGTGGTCATTTTGCATAGGCTTGTCCTTATGGACAAAGAAATTAGTGCCTGGATCTCTTGCTAATGAAAATTCAATTTTGGACTTTTGGCCCGATTTTCCTTTTTAAATTTGTTTTTCATTTTTTGTTGTTCATTTTTTTATTTTTTATTTTTTCAGTTTTGGTAATTAAAGATAATTTAATTTCTTCATATTTTATATTTAAATTATACTTTTACATGAATATTTAATATCTAATAATCTAAATAGAATTAAAAAGTAAAATATTAGTAAAAAAATTTATATATTCGAACATGCACTTGATTTTTTATTATTATATTTTTTGTTATTGTTGTTATTATTATTAGGGAAAATTACACTAACAGTCCCTGTAGTTTGGGGCTTATGTCACTTTGATCCCTGACTTTTTAATTGTAACACGTTTGATCATCAATTTTGAATCTTGTTCCAAATAAGGACAATCAAAGGTGTTTTCTTTGTAAATGGTCCATTTGAAGGGAAAAATTGTCATATAACTTATTTTGTGTTGATTAACTTGTATGTTGTTTGAAATGTAATAGTTTTTTTTTTTTAATGAATAATGCTGACACTTTCTTGGTTATAAAGTTCTATTTGATTTGATTGTCAGAATCTATTTTCAGAAAATTTTTCTAAGAAACTAAAAATTAAATTTGTGAAAAAAATTAAAAGCACATCATTTTTATATAATTTTATCTTTTGGGAGGATAGAAATAATTTTTTAAAATAATTTTTTTATATTTATTTTGGTTAAATTAGTTTTTATCTTTTTAAAAGTCAAATATGGTGACAACTTTGATATAATTATTAAATCAATCCATTAGGGTCCGTTTGGGAAGAGTTATTCCAGGCTTTTTTGGCTATTTTAGCCACAAAAGACAAAATAGGCTATTTTAGCCACAAAAAATAAAACATCACATCCAACCCATAATTATTACACTATTCTCTCACAAAAAAAGTCAAAAAAGCTAAAAAGTTAAAAAGCCCTTCCTAAACCAAGCTTTTTAGCCCAGGCTAAAATAGTCAAAAAAATTAAAAAGCCAAAAAGCCAAAAAGCCAACCCACTTCCCAAACGGAGGCTAAATAAATAAAAAATCATACATAAAAATATTTCATATATTAAGCATATCAATTACACATTAAACACCTAAAAACCAACCATTACATGATAATCATCCAAAAATATCTATTAGCAAAAAAACAACCATCCATTACATGATCATCAGCCAAACACATACTAAAAATTAATTTGGTAAAAAAATAGAAATATAAAAGATTTATCATTTTTTATATACTTTTATGTTTGGTGAGTAGAAATGGTTTTTAAAATTTTAAAAATAATTTTTAACATTTATTTTTATCAAACTAGTTTATATTTTATTAAATTAATGACTTTGCCCTTGAGATAGAGCACTGTATCTTCAATTGTCCTTATTTGAAACGAGATTCAAAATTCAGTGTCAAATGTGTTACAATTAAAAGGTTAGAGACCAAAGTGGCACAAACTCCAAACTACATGGACCGTTAATATAATTCGCCCTTATTATTATTATTATTATTATTATTATTATTATTATTATTGTTATTATTATTATTATTATTATTTAATATTAATAATTTTTTTTCAAAAAGAATACACAACAAATTATTTTCTAAGTGTATTTAGATTAAATGAATCTAAATCTAAAAGTAAAATTAAAAATAAAAAGTATTATTAAATTAAGCAAATCTAAGTAGAAAATAAAATTATTATTAAAAAAACAGTGTCAAAGATTTAAAAAAAAAAAAACAAAAAAAAAAAAACACATGAAAATTCAAAAATTCAAAACAAAAGTTAAAAAAATAAATAAATACCAAACCAAACACTGTAAACTTTTCTTTTTTTTTCTAAATCTTTCTTCTCTAATCTCTAATTCTATACAAATTATTCACAAATTCCTTTAAATTTTATGTGAATTTAATAATCTAATTAAAAAATAGTGCCTACACACAAAAAATACAAAAAAGTAACACTAAATATCTACATTATGACCAACTATTTAATTATGAATAATTAACTTCTCATTATTACCTGTATTATATTGTTGCAAAATGTTTCGCATATTACTTTTGTGATATCTTATATATATCATTGTTTACATATATAAATATATAAATGTAAATTTATATATATTATTGAATTCATACATTGTTAATCTGTAATGCTATATTATTATCGAATACTTTAATTTTCTAGCATGTATCACTTTAATAATATAGTTTTATTTGTTGGGAAAAAACTACGGAATTGCGTATTGTTCTCATATTAACTTATGTTTAATACATATATACATACCTGTCATACAAACAAATGTTCACAATGAACACTTTCAATAACAAATCAAAACTTTGCAAAACACCTCAATCATGACAATACTTTTTTCTCTTCATAGAAAAAATCACATTGTTGAGAAAAATGAGTTTTGAAATTCAATATGATATAGCCTCAAACTCTTACTCATCAAAATATTTTTATTACAGTGAGTTATCATGGTGAGCAAAAAGAAAAACAAGAAGACGGTGAAACAAAAATTACAAAAGATCCATTGCAACATGCTCTTTAAATAAAGTTAGACAAGCTGAAACATGAATTGTCATATTTGTTGTGAAGTTTAAGAAAAATAATGTACCTCATACACATATTTTAGTCAAATTATAAGGAAAAAAATCAAATGATACTCAAACATTATCGCAGCAACTCAATGATGCAGAAAACAAGTATACAAAACAAAAAGCTTTGATGCTAGTCCAAAAAAAAAAAAAAAACTTTGACCAATTTTTGTCATATGCTGATTACTAATAAATGACATAATAAATTATGTAATTTGACAATTTCATGAAAGTAATCATGTAAACACTTATAAGTACGAATCTATAAATATAGTGAAATCAATTATGAAATTTATGTATCAATCTAAACATTAAGGTACAATATCATTCAATTTTCTTAAAAAATCAATTTTACATTTTCTACATAAATGAAAATATACTAATGACTAATGTTATATTTTTTATCATGCAACATATTCGAGACACATAAAATGAGACTCAATAATTCTTGATGTATAAAAATATATTACATATTAATATTAATGCATTCATATACCAATAATATGCAATAATGGGTTTAATAAATTTGTATTATGAGATGAACTATTAACCAAATTTGTGTAATTAATTTCATACCTTCAATTATATTACAGGTACAAATTATAGAAAATTGAAGTGAGAAGTTGATAGAAAAATATTTGTAGAACACTACATATTTAAAGGATTTGTTTATTATTTATTATTTAAGATAAGATTGTAATCTCAACCATTTAGTTATAAATTAATGCTTTTGTTTATAAAATCTATCTTTGTCATTTAAAATTTGAACCGAATATGTATTCATTTCTTGTTTTTTGTATTTTAAATACAGATTAATTTATCCATACAAGTCTCTATAACTTGTATACATATCACATATCAATTTGAGTGACACGTATAATTACAGTACTAACAGTTAATAAAAAATTGCGTACCACGTACAACGCACATGCCCAACCACTAGTTAACAAAAAAAAAAAAATCTCATTTTATACGCTTCAAGTTTTACCTAAATTTTAGATTGGCCATTTAAATTTTGCCTTTTGAGTTTCACTTAAGAACTTTTTTAACAAAATCAAAATTAAGAACTAAAATATTTTTAATGCTAAATATAATTTTTTTTAAATAGTTGAAATAAGAAAATGAAAACTATATGAATAAAATATTTCAATTGAGATAATAAAAAATAAAAAATAAATAGCAACAAATGATATTACTTTGAAATACTTTCTGATATACTTTCTAATAACAAATGATATTACTTTGAAATACTCTCTCTAAAACAAACACATCATGATCGGAGCGGATCCAGAATTATTACTATGCGGGTATGAAAATGTCACGCCCTCAAAATAATACAAATAAACCAACCATACAAGACATCCATAGCCATAAGAGAACAACACATAATTCCATTTATCAGAGTATTTAGTACAAAAAGTATTACATGTTGACTACAAAAGTAAATGCCTTACAGGCTTACAACTTTCCAAGCCAACACTTAGTTACAAAAAGAGAGTCGTAACTCTAAACACATTAAGCCCTTGGCTTGAATTTACATGTAACACCAGAAATAACAAAAATAACCAAAAGAGTCTTCAACTCCCAAAACTTTCCAAGCTAAGACCTTGGAGGCGACATATTACCTGTACCTAAAAATGATGTCCCATATAAGGTAAGCCAACGCCCAGTAGAGATATGCTAAACATAATATGAACGATAACTAAAACATTAGCATTTGATAGATGTTTAACTCATATAAAAAAACATACATCTCTTTCATAACCAATCCATATTCACAGATATATTTCAATCCCTTTCCGTTTCATTAACCAAACCAATTCATAGTTATGGTCCTCTGTTCATCCAGGCAGTTTATAATGAGACTACAACTCATATTAACAATACTTCGATCATAATCAATTTAAAATGTGACTACAATTCATATCATTAATACTTCAACACTTCAATTCATAATGAGACTACAACTCATAACATTAATACTTCAACACTTCAATCACCTACGTTATACAAACGTAATTAAGATTTCAGGACTTTCACCCTGGATACTCCGGCCAACTTAGTTATCAACGGAGTCCATCCCCTATCTCCTCTTAAACCATGGAGTACATCCCCTATCTCCTCCTAAACAAGATACATATGCAATGTATTTAAACACTTATCATATACAATGATTAAGCAAAGCACATATTCAATGTGTTATTCCCTCCGTCATATTCAATGACATACTCAATTGATTAATTTTAATTCACCTAATCATCATGCAGTGTCTACAACAATCAAGACTATCCTCCACCGATAGCCCAAAATAATTATTTCTAAACTGGTAATAAATTCATCAAACAGATAAATTATCAACAATTTCATAGGTAAGTGATTAACTAATCCAACTACACCATTCAATCTCATAACTTTCCAATTTCATGATTTTCTACTCAATTTCATATTCCCATAATAAATTTCATTTATTACACAAATGATCCGATTAAACCCAACTAAGGCATTTTTCCCCTTTTCTCAACATTGACCCAAAGGTCCAAATATCATCAATAAACATCAATAACCTCATTTTAAGAACCATATACACATGTATAGTTCAAAAGGAACAAAACCCCTCTTTATACATTTCAAGTTTTGAAACCCTAACACCTAAAATTTCCTAACTTCAACATTAAATCGAAATGACTATATGTTTATGTCAAAGGCCATAAATATGAGTAGTTATCCCTATCTTATAGCGATTCCGGTTTTCCCTTTCTGTATTTATTGTATTCCGGACTTTGATTCCATGGTGTCGGTGGTTGTATACCTTGTTGTCATCCTTTAATTCCGCATGTTTGAGTTCTAGGATGTGTTGGGCATGTTTCAAACAGGTAGGTTGAGTTTTGGTCTCAAGTGTTGTTGCCCAAGTTTTTGGTGTTACGCTCGAGCGGGTCATTCTGCACTCGAGCGGAGTTTGGTTTTTGGTTGTCTGCTCGAGCGGGGTTTACACACTCCTAGTATTTCGTGCATCTGCAAAACTTCTGCAGGTGTGTTTTTCACGCTCGAGCGGGTTTCTTTACGCTCGAGTAGTCGCGCTCGAGCGGGTATGTTGGCGCTCGAGCGGGTAGTACTTTATCTGTGAAAGTTCTGGGAATGGGAAATCTACGCTCGAGCGGACTGGTTTTCGCGCTCGAGCGGATGTAGTTTATTCTTGTGTCTTGGCGCTCGAGCGGGACTTCTTGCGCTCAAGCGGACCCGATTTTTTTTGTTCTTGACGCTCGAGCGCCCTGTTCTACACTCGAGCGGGGGAGTCGTATATCTGTTGTCAGCTAGGCTATTTTAAATCACTTTTTACTTTCCATTCTCTCTCTTACTTTTCAAAAACAGCCATTGGAGAGCTTCTCTCACTAAAACCTCCACTTCTCTCTAGGTATTGATCTAGTTAGAGTAATCTCTCACCCTTTGGCCTTTGTTAAAAGTGTGTTGATCGTTGAGAGCTACATTTTGATCCGAGAATTTTGGGATTTGGAGCATCGTCGTTTTCTTCATCTTCTTCGTTGGTATTCATTTCTTGAGGTAGGGATTCTTATTCACTCTTATGGGCTTTGACCTAGATTTTGAGCTTTGTATAAATGGTTTTGGGTTTTGAAAGTTAGGGTTTCAAATGTGAAATTTTGAAAAGAGGTTTATGTTTATTTTGAACCATAAACATGTATTTGGGTTTCAAAATGAGTATATTGATGTTGTTGGTAATATTTAGACCCTTGGGGTTAATATTGAGAGATGGGGGAGAAAGCCCTAAGTTGTGCATAAATTAATTGGTGTAATTAATTTGGAAAAGTTATGGGTTTGTGAAATTGAGTTGAATATAATGAAATTGGCTCATTATGAGATGGGATAGTGGAGTTGGATTTGTAAATCACTTACTTTTGAAAATGCGGATAATTTATCTGTTGGTGCTTTTATTATCTGTTTAGAAATAATTGCTTTGGGCTACCGGTGGAGGGTAGTCTCGATTGTTGTAGACAATGCATTATGATTAGGCAAACTAAAACTGATCAATCGGATGTGTCATCGAATATGACGGTTGAAAGAATACATTAATTTTATGTATTGGTTGATTATGTATATGACTTATGTTTATATACGTTGTGTGTGTGGGAGGAGATAGGGGATGTACTCCACGGTTTAGGGGAAGATAGGGATGGACCTCTAAACCGGATGTTGTTTGGGAGGAGATAGGGGATGGACTCCGTTGATACAGCACTAAAATGTGTATCTGTTGAAGTGTTGATATAGCTCATATGCTTATCTGTTGAAGTGTTAATATAGCTCATATGCTTATCTGTTGAAATGTTGATACAGCTAGTATGCTTATCTAATATGAAGTGGGAAATGTTTAATACGAGTTACTATCTCATTTAAGCTGTTTGGCTAGGTTCTGAGCCGTAGTTGTGAATTAAAAACTGGATAAGAAATGGAACATGAAATGAAACATGGACACAGTTGTCATGTAATGGAAATGGTTTATGAATTTGATTTATGTGAGTTAAACATTTATCAATTGCTAATGTCTTAGTTACTGCTCATATTGTGTTTAGCATATCTCCACTGGGCGTTGGCTCACCCTATATGGGACATCATTTTCAGGTACAAGTAGCATGCCACCTCCAAGGACGTAGCTTGGGAGGCTTGGGACTGTTGGACTGTTTGTGTTTTTGGTTGTATTACATGTATATCAAGCCAAGGGCTTTCTTTGTATAGAGTTAGAACTCTTTTCTGTAACTAAGTGTTGAGTTGGAAAGTTGTAAGCCCTTAGGGCATTTACTTTTGATGTCAACATGTAATACATTTTGTAAGGATTACTCTGATGGAATGAAATTATGCTTTATTTTCTTATCTCTAAGCATGCTATCATTGGTTGATTTATGGGTTTATTTTGAGGGCGTTACATACCTCAAGTGAAGAGACTCAAAGAAGATGAAGGTGAAAACCCAAGATGCTCCAAACACCAACTTTTTCGAATCAAAACGAAGATCATGCCAAGCTCCACACTTTATACAAAGGAACTAGGGTAGAAGATCACTAGAATTAGATGTATTTATAGAGAGAAGATGTATTATAGAGAGAGAAGCTCTCAAATGAGGGTTTTGAAAAGCTAGAGAGAGAGAGAGAGCCGAAAAAGTGATTCAAAATAGCTTCCCACGGACTGATATACATCACAGTTCGCTCGAGCGTGGAACACCCCGCTTGAGCGTCAGCCACAGACTTCCGCTCGAGCGCGAGAAGCGCCGCTCGAGCGTGGAATGCACACTTCCAGAAGTTCTGCAAACGAAGGTCCCCGCTCGAGCGTGAAAGTGGACGCTCGAACGTCCGATGTCCTGCAGGAAAGAAATACTGAAGGTTGAAGAATCCCGCTCGAGCGTCAGAATGCCCGCTCGAGCGGAGGAGCAAATCCGAAAGGGCCCGCTCGAGCGTGACAAGCCCTGCTCGAGCATGAAGGCCAAAATCTGAGTAGAAGCTATTTGTTTCTAAACACAACTAACCTGTTTCAAACCTACCGAACACATCCCAAAACTCAAATACAAAGAATTAAAGGACGGAAACGCGATACAGACAACAATAATCATCCATGGAACCGAGTTTGGAATACAATAAACAACGGAGGGAAAACTGGAATCGCTATAGAAAATATGTTTAGGAATACAAATCTTTATAAATTATTCTAAATTTTCTAATATAATATATAATATTTTTCAAAATTTTGGAAGTGCAGTCGCCTCCCACCCCTAGATCCAACATTGATTATGATAGTTTATATATATATATAGAAAAATGAATAATTATTACTGGCTTAGCAAAATTGATCTTCCATATAATTTGATAGCAAAAATTGATGGAGGTAAACATTATAATGTGATTGAAAGTTAATGAGTAGTACTGTTACAATTTAAAAAATTTAGGAAGTAAAATAAAATTTAAGTAAAACTGGGAGGATAAAAAATGTCATCAAATTAATGGCAAAGTAGTCAATGCATACATGACAACCAAGTGACAAATTTCGGTTTTAAAAGTATGAGGCAAGACTGATGCAGTTGAAAAATGAGAGATAAATTTAAATTAAAAAAATTAGAGAGTAAAATGTGTAATTAGCATTTTAAAATTGTATCTAGCTCAAATTGTTTTTCATGTGCCAAATACTTCGGCATAAATTTTTTAAAATAAAAATAAAATCTATTTCAACTTTTTAATAATTAATTCTTTTTAACTTATTTAGATTATCTTTACTTCATATGAAGCTATAAATTAAAGAAGCACCTAACATTTTATCATAAATTTTTAATATAAATATACATATATAAAAGCTTCATAAAGTGCACCAAATAGAACACTACAAAATTTTATTTGTACATTGCCCACTCTTATTCAAATTTCATGTTTGTCTCTCATTAAATAAAAATAAGAAAAAATAAAAATTTAGAGAAATGTTAAATAATGTGTAGTAAGATATCTACAAAAAATTTACTTTTTTGCGACAGCAAAATGCCATCGCAAATACCCAAAATGACGTCTCAAAAGTTTTTTTTGCGACGGCAACTGGCTTTCAGCGACGGCAAGTGGGGGGTCGCAACAAAGGGGGTTGCTAAAGGGTTTTAGCGACGGTATAACGCCGTCACCTTTTTTTTTGCGACAGCAAAAATGCCTTTTTGCGATGACAAAATGCTGTCGGCATTAATGCGTGGAAATCTGAATTTTTTGAGACGGCACTGTGTTGCTGTCGCTCAAAGGGTTATTTGTGACGACAAAAATACCGTCACTAAATGGTTATTTGAGACCACAAACATGTCATCTCTAAAAATATTATTTGCGACGGTAAAGAATACCGTCGCTAAAGTTCTTTTGTTTCAACTAATGCCAATATCTTTTGCAAGGGCTATACTACCGTCGCAAAAAACCTGGTTCTAATTTTTTTTTGAGACAATATGATGCCGTCTCAAAAAAAAAAAAATGCAATAAAATTATTAAAAATATGAAAATTACCTGTATTAAATGAAAAATAACTAAAAAAGAAACCGATAATTACATAATAATATAAAAATTCCAGTATATAAATAAAAATTCATCCATAATTAAAATATTCTTTCATTCATAACAACACATCAGCAAAATTATCTCACCACATAATGTTGCATAATACATACATAATGTTGTTCACAAATCTAAATAACGTAATCAAAAATAAAAGTTTCGTCATGATTCGTCCATGAGTTACAAAAACAAAAGTTAGTCGCAATCTTCACACGCCTGCATTCCACAAAAAGCAAACTGCTACTCAGGAAAGATTTGAAAATAAAAAATAAAAATAATTAATGACAATATAATTATGTGCTAATATTTTAAATACAAAAAAACATGAAAAAATTAACTACTATATAATTACAAAGATAGTTAAGTAAATAATTTTGACTAGACAGAAATCCGGCCCTAACTCTCAAACCGGGAACCCAATTCGAGCCCCGTCTTCTCTCACAAGTCTCTCATGCCTAGGCAGTCGTGTGTGCCAAGTTTCGTGCTAAACCAACGCTGTTTGGTAATTTTGGGGCGTCAACATCTCGAATTCAAGTTTCTTAAGGAACTAATTTGCCTAGACCGAAATACGACTCTCACTCCCAAACCGAGAATCCGATTAGAGTCCCATCTTCTCCCACAAGTCTCTCGTGCCTAGGCGGTCGTGTGTGCCAAGTTTCGTGCTAAACTGATGCCATTTGGTGATTTTGGGACGTCAACACCTCGAATTCAAGTTTCTTAAGGAACTAGTTTGCCTAGAGTGATATCCAACTCTAACTCCCAAACCGGGAACCCGATTTGAGCCCCGTCTTCTCCTACAAGTCTCTCGTGGCTAGGCATTTGTGTGTGCCAAGTTTCGTGCCAATCCGACCCTGTTTGGTAATTTTGGGGCTACAACACCTTGAATTCAAGTTTCTTAAGGAATTAGTTTGTCTAGAGTGATATCCGACTCTAACTCCCAAACCGGGAACCTCATTTGAGCCCTGTCTTCTCCTATAAGTCTGTCGTGCATAGGCGGTCGTGTGTACCAAGTTTCGTGCTAAACCGACACCGTTTGGTGATTTTGGGGCATCAACACCTCGAATTCAAGTTTCTTAATGAACTAGTTTGCTTAGACCGAAATACGGCTCTAACTCCCAAACCGGGAACCTCATTTGAGCCCCGTCTTCTCCCATAAGTCTCTCGTGCCTAGGCGGTCATGTGTGCCAAGTTTCGTGCTAAACCGACGTCGTTTGGTGATTTTGGGGCGTCAACACCTCGAATTCAAGTTTCTTAAGGAACTAATTTGCCTAGACCGAAATCCGGCTCTAACTCCCAAACCGGGAACCCGATTCGAGCTCCGTCTTCTCCCACAAGTCTCTCGTGCCTAGGCGGTCTTGTGTGCTAAGTTTTGTGCTAAATTGGTGCCGTTTGGTGAATTCAGGGCGTCAATACCTCGAATTCAAGTTTCTTAAAGAACTAGTTTGCCTAGAGTGATATCCGACTCTAACTCCCAAACCGGTAACCCGATTCGAGCCCCATCTTCTCCCACAAGTCTCTCGTGCCTAGGCGGTCGTGTGTGCCATGTTTCGTGCGAATCCGACCCCGTTTGGTGATTTTGGGGCGTCAATACCTTGAATTCAAGTTTCTTAAGGAACTAGTTTGCCTAGAGTGATATCCGACTCTAACTCCCAAACCAGGAACCCGATTCGAGCCCCGTCTTCTCCCACAAGTCTCTTGTGCCTAGGCGGTCGTGTGTGCCAAGTTTTGTGCTAAACCAACGCTGTTTGGTAATTTTGGGGCGTCAACACCTCGAATTCAAGTTTCTTAAGAAACTAGTTTGCCTAGACCGAAACACGGCTCTAACTCCCAAATTGGAAACCCGATTGGAGTCCCGTCTTCTCCCACAAGTCTCTCGTGCCTAGGCGGTCGTGTGTGTCAAGTTTCATGCTAAACCGACACCGTTTGGTGATTTTGGCGCGTCAACACCTCGAATTCAAGTTTCTTAAGGAATTAGTTTGCCTAGAGTGATATCCAACTCTAACTCCCAAATCGGGAACCCGATTCAAGCCCTATCTTCTCCCACAAGTCTCTCGTGCCTAGGCAGCCGTGTGTGCCAAGTTTCGTGCCAATCTGACCCCGTTTGGTTATTTTGGGGCATCAACACCTCGAATTCAAGTTTCTTAAGGAACTAGTTTACCTAGACCGAAATACAGCTCTAACTCCCAAATCGGGAACCCAATTGGAGTCCCATCTTCTCCCACAAGTCTCTCGTGCCTAGGCGGTCGTGTGTGCCAAGTTTCGTGCTAAACTGACGCCGTTTGGTGATTTTGGGGCGTCAACACCTCGAATTTAAGTTTCTTAAGGAACTAGTTTGCCTAGACCGAAATACGGCTCTAACTCCCAAACCGGGAACCCGATTGAAGTCTCGTCTTCTCCTACAAATCTCCTATGCCTAGGCGGTCGTGTGTGCCAAGTTTCATGCTAAACCGACGTCGTTTGGTAATTTTGGGGCATCAACAACGAATTCAAGTTTCTTAAGGAACTAGTTTGCCTGGAGTGATATCCGACTCTAACTCCCAAACCGGGAACCCGATTCAAGCCCCGTCTTCTCCCACAAGTCTCTCGTGCCTAGGCGGTCGAACTCCTCTCAATTTTTGGTGGTAAATGTAAAATTTTAGTTCATGAAAATAGGAGATTAATAACTGTAAAAAAGGCGGATCACTGAATTTTCATAATAAACCCCTTTTTTTTTTTTTTTCTGTCGCCCTACTTTAAAATCTAACTCTTAGAATCATAATAAAATCTAACAAAAAGTTTATCAGAGTTTTAAAATCACAGTTTTTAGATGAAGCACAGTTTTAAAATCTAACAAAATAAACCACATTTTTAATAAACCACAGTTTTAAAATCACAGTTTTAATAAACAAAATGAAGCAAAAATCTAACAAAAATCATTTTTGATGATAAAAAATCTAACAAAATGTAACACTGAATATTCATAATAAACCACAGTTTTAAAATCTAACAAAAATCATTTCTGATGATCATAGTCTTTAGATGAAGCAATGTTAACTCATACTTGGATCTACAAATCAACATACATTTATTTCAACATTGAACATAAACAGAAAGTTTATCAGAAAGCTTATCGGCATTCAGGGGAAGAACAATATGTATATATATATATCAGTGTGTGTGTGTGTGTGTGTGTGTGTGTGAGAGAGAGAGAGATAGAGAGAGCATACTGACTGAGCTCGTGCGAGAGAGAGGGATCGTAATACGTCATCGCCGCACCACCGCTAGCTGTCGTTGCTTGTCGACAGAGAGATCGTCGGTGAACACGAACACGAACTCGAACTCGTTTCTAAGATTGGGAACTCGAAATCTCTGTGATTGTGAGGGAGAATGGTGTTAGGGATTTGGGATGAAATTTTGGGGGTTTTGATCAAGCGCCAATTAGGCTAAAGGAGAGAGATGAATATTTCAGTACCTTTTGCGATAGTATAGATAAACCGTCACAAATGATAAAAATCCATTTATTAAAACGACGCCGTTTTAATAAGGGTTTTTTTGTGACAGAGAATTGCCGTCACAAATGCCCACTATTTGCGACGGTAAATTTCACCCGTCTCAAAAGAATTTATTTTTGTGACAGCACACAATGCGTCGCGAATACTTCCGTGTTTAAGGCATTTTTTCTTCTGTGCTTATTAGCGACGGGGTGATTACCGTCGCAGAAGACATTTATTTGAGACGGCTTCAAATGCCGTCGCAAAAGACCACTTTTTGCGACGAGATACATGTTGTCACAAAAAGTTCCGCGTTTTAAAGTCACTTTTCTTGTAGTGATAGTAGTAAGATCCTAATATATCATTGGGTCTTGTTAATAGGGGTGATGATTCGAATTTGTTCGGTTTGGAATAAAATTAGGATCAATTCGTTGTTTACAGTTCCATAAAAATTGAAATCAATCCAATCTTTTTAAATCATGAAATCAATCCAAATCCAAATCAAACCATTTAAACATGATTTGGTTCAATTTAGAATCACAAATTCACATAATCTATTAATAAAGAAAAATCATATAACATTTTCATTACATAATTTTTCGAAACATAAACATAACGGTATATATAATTCCACAATAGCAGCAACATATATAGTTTCATAATAGCAGCAACGAGCAGAGTTCAAGGCCAATTCATGCCCAAACAGAGTTAAAGGGAAAAAAAAGTAGCAACATATCAGTGCTTCAGTTCCACAATAGGGTTTTGGTTTTATTATATATATAAGAGATAGGACAGAATGTATGTAGGTCTATGATATGAATATAGTTTAATTTGTATATGATTTAGATTGGTTTAAGCCGAAACTGTGAAGTGTAATCCGGAACTGATCCGCGAAACACGATTTCTCAATTTCTTAATTCAGAACCCAACTACGGATTCAAAAAATCAATCCAAACCTATTGAATTGGACTAGACTAGATCGGTTTGTAGATTTAACGGATTCCTTACTCAACTTTACTTGTTAACAAGTGTCCTAAGAGCACACAAAAAAGACAAAATAAGTGTAGAATTCAATACACTTTTCATTAGTTTTATAATATTTTTCATTCATATTAAAATACTTTTTCACCATTTTTAACACACTTTTTACACTAATCCTAACGTTAAACAATCGACACTTGTTCATATTTGCCTATATCCATCTATATATTTTCATTAATAATAATATTATAATAATTCTATTTTTCTTATTGTGTTGTGACTAAGCGTGTAAAAATGGCTCGCGACTCGTGAGCGGCCCAAGCCCAGTCTTGGGCCTACGCCGTTATTTTGAAGCCCGGCCCACTTGGGCCAGTCTATCAGCCCGGTTAAAACCCGACCTGAGGCCCAGTGTCATTTTTGTGGAAAAGAATAAAATTTTGGTAGAAAAATAGAAAAAAAAAATTCAAAAAAAAATTGTTCAGGCCTGGCCCAAGCCCTAGCCCTAGCCCAGGCCTGTTGGCCCGGCTCGAAGGCCTTCCAAGGCCCAAATATCCCCTAAACTTGAGCCTGAGCCTAATTTTCTAACTTGTGGGCCGGCCTAGTTAGGCCCGAATTTTAATGAGAGCCCACGTGGCATGACATGGACCTGCCCGAGCCTGGACCTGAATGGGAGGATCAGGCCAAATTTACACTCCTAATTGTGATCAATATAATGTGTTATTATTGTATTATTCACAAACATGAATGTTGTACTTAATTAAATTAATACAATAATAATAATAATAATAATAATAATAATAATAATAATAATAAAAACGATGAATTACTTATATTGTCAAACATAACATATGCTTCGTTTGGGAAGTAAAAATTGGGATTTTTTTAAGTTATTTTAGTCACAAAAAATAGCATAAGTTTTTTAGTTTAACAAGATAAAATATCATATTTAACTTATAATTATTAAATTATTTCTCTCATAAAAAATCAAAAAAATTTAAAAAATTTCCCAAACAAAATTTTTTAACCTTAAATTAAAATAACTAAAAAAATGAAAAAACTAAAAGACCAAGCCACTTTTCAACGTAGGCAGAATTTCAGTAGGCACAGGCAACCAAAAGGCTTGCTTTTCTTGGTCTGACATTTGAGTTGGTTATCATATCATTATATCGTATCAGGATCCCCTCCTTGCGGCCTCTGTCCTTGTGCTCATTCTTGTAGGCTTTCGAGTTTATTTTTAGGCCCAATTTTGATAATCCGAACCGTTCATATTTTATGATTTATTCAGTATATCATACTTGTAAAAAATCAAGTTGATCGGATATTAGAAAACATGTGTTCGGAAAACTGTTTATTAAATTATTTAAAAAATAGTTTTTAGTTCAATTTTTCGAACACATGCTTTCTGATATCCGATCAACTTGATTTTTTACAAGTATGATATACTGAACAAATCATAAAATATAAACGGTTCGGATTATCAAAATTGGATCTAAAAGTAGACCCGAAAACTTGCAAAAACAGATGCAAAGACGGGGCTGCAAGTAGGGCTGCAAATGAACCGAGCTGTTCATGAACAAACTCGAGCTCGGCTCGTTAAGGCTCGTTCGAACTCGACTCGATTAATAAACGAGCCGAGCTCGAGCTTAAATTTCAAGCTCGATTAATAAATGAGCCGAGCTCGAGCTTACTATTGCTCGGCTCGAATAGGCTCGCAAGCTAAACATATAAATATTAATTTATATTTTTATATTTTAAATATATATATATTATATATTATATATAGTATAATATATACATATATTATACATATCAAAAACTTTAAACTTTTTATTTTTTAATTATATAATATTTTATGTTTTATATATTGTATATATATATTATATCGTATGGTTAATATATTTATATATTATATTGTCCTTGTCCTCAGAATTTGGCTGCCAGCTTACCACACACGTTGCCAACAGCTCCTTTTATAAGCAATGAACCTTAAGCATGCTGCTTCTTCTGAGCGATGTGGGACGTGCTAGCCTTTGTGCGTCCTTAAGCAGTGAACTCAGAATTTGGGAGTCCCACATCGTTTGCATATGTATTTCAAAGACAAACAAAGCTCTATTTAAGTGTAGTAGCTGCAGCCTTTTGTGGTCTCACTTGGCTAGCGAGCCATAACGAGCCGAGCCTGAGTTACCTAAATTTTAGGCGAGCCGAGCTCGAGCTCACATATTGAGGCTCGTTTCGAGCTCGAGCCGAGCTCGAACACCTCTGAAATAAATCGAGCCGAGCTCGAACATGGTGAAACTCGGCTCGGCTCGGCTCGATTACAGCCCTAGCTGCAAGGACAGATTCTTGACTCATCCCCTACATATTGTTGTACACTCATAAAAGTCCATACAACATCATCCTCGAAGCTTGAGCCTCTCAGGCCCTCTAGGGTTGGTTTGAAAAGTTGGTTGGTTTTTTAATTTTTTGATTTTTTTGATTATTTTAGCCTGAGTTAAAAAGTTTGGTTTGGGAAGGACTTTTTAACTTTTTAACTTTTTTGACTTTTTTTGTGAGAGAAGAATGTAATGATTATGAATTGGATGTGATATTTTATTTTTTGTGACTAAAATAACCTATTTTATCTTTTGTGCGGCTAAAATAGCCAAAAAAAAGTCCACTTTGGCTAAAATAGTTTTCTTTTGGTAAATTGTGAATACACCTTGAGATTTTTTTTTAAATATAAATTATCTCTTGTAATTTAAAAAATTATAAATATCTTCTTATTAAAAAATTTTATATAACAAAATTAATTTTTAAAAAAAATTCATAATTACTCTCCTATATAAAAATAAAATTACCTCAATTATTAATTAAAATATATTTATAACATCATTAAAAACTGTTAATTGACTTAATAATTTATTAATAAAATGGGAGATTTGTTATGAAATTAAAAACCTCAGGAGATTGAATGTAATTTTCAAAACCAAAGAAGTGATTTGTATTTTAATCAAACCTTAGTGGGTGTATTTATAATTTACCCATTTTCTTTTGTGATTTTTTATTATTTTAAGTATATTTTGATGAATCTTGTTAATATTTGCCTTAAGTTATAAAGACTTAGGTCATAAATTTCATTTTTAAATTTATTTGATAATTATTTTAAGTGTTCAATTCTTAATATCGTAAGGTTATAAATTTTTTGTTAGATAGATTAATCTTTATGTTTATTTTGTATTAAAAAAGTTTGAAATTTCAAATTTTAAATTCTACAAATCTATTTTTTAACAAAATTGATATTTATAGATTCGTCTTTTCAAGATATTTCAAATAAAATCAATATTGAATTTGAAATTTCAAAAAAGAAAAAGAAGTGAATAAATTGATTTTCAATCAATCTAAATAGCGAAATAACGTTTTTCTTTTTTTTGTTTTTTTGGTCAAAGTAAACGATCAAAACCGCTTTCGACAACTTTTATGTGGATAGATATCAAAAAAATTATATGAAATCAAAAAACAATTTGTCCAAAACAGATTCCTCCCTCCAGTCATCTTCCCAGGCCACACTTACCCACAGCCACAACATCATAGACACAATCCAAGGGCCAAAATTAATTACCTAGTCAACATCAAAAGTTATAAAATTGCAATACCTACTTTCTCAAGAATTAGTCACTTATTCTACTATGTAAAACTAAATAATTTAAATAATAGTAAATAGTCATTGTAAATAAATAAATAAAATAGATGTAGAATTTACAATAAAAAGAGAAATAGAATAACTCAAGAAATTTTACATTAATATCTTGAGTATAAAAAATAAATAAATTTAATAATAATAATAAATTTAAAAACAAAAACAAAAATATAAATATAAAAAGTATGCACAAATATTTGTTTTCGAAAAAATATAAAAGAATTTAGAACTTTGTGAAGATAGTAAGAAATATTGGGGTCAAACTGTAATTAATGGCCATGATTGGAGGGAAGTTCTCTCCAGCACCACTGCAGAGGATCCGGATCCAATAGAAGGAAAGAAAAGAAAATTTGTTAGTGAAAGACAAAATCCAGATAGTGATAGGAATAAAGCATGGAGAAAGCTACTGGAAGATTCTTACAGAGAAGAAAACTCCAATATGAAAAGATGAGGTTGTGAAAAGAAAGGCATGGAAAATGAAAGAAAATTATCCGTGGAATCAATATGGAAGTATCTGTACATAAATCAAGATCCAAAAAAATCTGATTATTAACTATAAACAAACAAAGCTTACATAAAGCAATATCCAAAAAAAGCTGATTATTAAACAAACAAACAAGTTTCCAATTATGCCAATTTGGGGGTTAAAACCATTTAGCTGTTTGCAGGAATTACAATTTAATAATAGATTAAAAATAATTACACAAACATGGGGTGCAACTCTTCTTGTACATGCATAGAGAGGAGAGTTGCGCACAGGAAGAATTGTACCCCCCACCCCCTCTGTAATTACTTTTAGTCTATAACATTAAATTGTTATTTTCTCTAGTTTCCACAAGCTACGATGTCAAACGATGCAATGCAAAAGGACGAAGGAGTAGGACACCAGAATTCATTCAATTTTTTGTTTTAAGAGATTTTCTTTGTCATTTTCTTGGTATATAATCTTAAGGAATATCTCTTCTCGCTTGTCTAGCATAATTCTTTTTTATATACTCGCTATACTATGTACCATGTAATATTCTTTTTAATGAATGAAATTATTTTCTTCTTTCAATTCTTCTTTTATGCACTCACTATGTACTATGTTATATTTCTTTTTAATGAATGAAATTCTTTTCGTTTGCCAAAGAAGAAAAGAAAAAACAACTCCAACCCTTGCTAGACCATTCCTCTTGAAACCGTATTGGTGAAAATCTTGCCATTGGAAAGTTGAGTTTTTAAAATAAGTAATCTTTGATGTACATGCAAAGTGTGGTTAATATTAACTATATCAAATGATTACAAATTAGAGGGTGATTAGAAAAAGCACCAAAGATCATCTCCATTAAGGTAAAACATGTCCAATTTCATCACACAAGGCAACTCTTTAGATTTGGAATAAATTTTTAATTTCTTAGGCTCCGTTTGGATAGGTGGATTGATAATTGGTTGGACGTAAATTGATAATGCTGAAGTAAAGGATGACAAAGAGATAGAGAGATGCATTTTATTAATATTTTAGAATCATTCATGGAAAATTTCAAATAACTATATTCACCAAGTTAATTATTTCAAATCCGTTATTCTAAAACTCTCCGATCCATTAAGGTTATACTAGCCCTAGAATGAATGCAGCCAAATATATTCATTTCGAATCCATAAATGGAAACGCAACCATAGTTTTGTCAAACATTTTCATCTGAAAGCAACTTAAACAAGAAATCTGATCTCACACACAGCTAACACTTTTCCTTAATTTGAAACAATCACTTTCAAAGTAATTAAAGTTTCCATTAACCTGACCCAAGAAACAGTGCTACCTCGAGACAATAAGTCATCACAATGAGTAGAGGTGAAGGATTGCTCTTCAAAGCAACATCTGAACCTGAAATATCAGATAAAATAAATAAATAAATAATTTTTTTTTTTATTTTTAAAAAGAAGAAAAAAAAAGGAGGAACATAAACAGAGAAAAATATCATTGTTGCATCCAAATGTGGCATAGCAGCTCCTTGCTTTTAAGTTGTTCCAGAATTGTGCCCTAGAGCTTAAGGGATGGAATGAAATATATAGTTTTAATACATGAAATAATTGCTAAATTACATGCAAACACTACGAAAATACCCTACCCTAGTTAATGAGACTTTAAAGCTTCTTCCAATCCACGAGTTTTATATTTGATGCAAGTTGATTTTTAAAATGACATTCACAACAAATCACATATAGTCTATCATTAGGAGTGATTTCTGAGTATTTAGTTTAAAGAAAATCACATTAGGGAGATGATCAGTTTAACTTACAACCTACCAATACCAAATGCATAAGGCACTAAAATAAGTCTGTTTCAAGGCTAATTGTGCAATTAAGTGCCTAAGATTTTAACAGTCATTAATTAACTAGTGCAGCAACAAAGTTTATGAATAGTAAAAAGACAAAATATTTTATTAAAGAAATGCTCAGTTCACATAGGTTTTGGTGCACGAGAATGCACAACCCTCTCACATGTGGGACCCACATGATGTGAGAAGGTTGTGCATTCTGTGCACCTAGGCATTGTTCAATATTTTATGATTGTAAGAAGAGACTAAATTTCCAAAATTATTTTACTTCCATCAGTAGATGAATAGGAAAATAATTGCCTCTCTCTTACGCAATGAGATTATGAACACATCAATGAATAAATAAATATTATGTACATACATAAAAAGAAAGAAATATAACACAATTATGATATTCTTCCCCTTAGCGCAGCCCTGAACAAGAGATTGGAAACAACATGAAATTGAAAAGAGGATTTACCTAAGGGGCTGACATGATATACGAGGTGAGGAAGATGAGGCCAACAATGCTTTCACTCAGTCAAATTAATTCCCTCAATGTAAGCATCGACATGTACACCGTAAGCAACTACCTACCAGAAAGCCTGCTAGTAGAAAATATTTACAAAGCAGCATAATCAACTCCCTTACAAGTGAGGCATAAACGAAACAAGCAATCAGTGAAACTAAACAACAGAATCAGTATATGGCCATGCTGACGTTACCTATCATGAGATCCATGCCATCCAGCTGTAAAATCATAGGTAGGATTCCATCTTGCATGCTTGTATTATTTACTCTAGCTTCAACACTTGATCTTGTTGAACATGGTTCATTCTGTACATTAATACAGCCAAATGTTCTGATTAATCTAGACTTCATCTAGAGCTGTGCAAGTGTCTAAGTGAAACTCCACATAGATTGATTACGAATTCATTTTTGAAAACTACTCCAAAAGAAGGCTCCAAAGTGAAACATAAAAGAGGCATTTTCATTTGTTACCATAGAAGTGAAAACACTCGGATATAACAGCAAGCTAAAGCCTATTCACATTTTGAACTCTCAAGGAGGAAAAAAAATGTTTCCTGTTATTAAGAAAGATTCTCATAGAAAAGCACAAAACTACACCTTCATATCTATTATTTCCCGCAAACATGAAATTCACGCACATTACTGTCCTATAGTACTGTCGATCATCCCAACCTGTTAGTGATAAAATGAATAGTCTATCGTTCACAATCAAGAATGATTAATACTCGGTCAAGCAATACAAGTAACAAGGAGTTTGATTTTGTGCTCTACGCTTTAGTAAAAACTATCCCATATCTCTCCATTTCATGAGCGCACAACTGAAGCATGGATACTCAACTCTTGCTGTTTCAGTCTTTCTCTTTGATGATACAGATTGCAGGAAGACTCCAAGTCTCATTAGCATGGTCCATCAATGTAGAGCTGTCATTGATAAGTGCATTTACAAAGCCATTCATCTCAGCTTCCCTTCACAAGAATAATATAGTTTAAATAATCGTTGTTCCTATTTATTGCTGACACTTAACATTAAAATTTCGTCATTTGTTATTGAAAATAACATTTTCTATTAGATTGTTGATCACTAATATATAGCTATATTAGATCATTTTTTCATTTTTTTATTTATTTATCAAAATGTGTTTATATGTTGATATCATATGATGTTCTTGATCGTTAACAATTCTAGCTTAGATTCTCCACATACGTTATCATTAGAAACCTGCCTCTAGCTACTTTCAAACTTCCCTATAGTATAACCTGGGCCAGTGAATGAGCCAATAATTTGCAGATAATTTTATTCATAAACTTAACTGAAACAGAGAGCAAAAGACATCAAATTAACTAGCAGTCTGAATATTGTTCATTTTACTCGTGAAGAAAAGAAAATTATCCACAAAAATCACGTGCTAAAACTACAAGAAGAAAAAAATGACCTCTATTTATTATGCAACCATCAAGAGATCCATAGGATACTAGCAGTCAATATATACCCTGTTATTGTTGGGTTCCTTTCCTAACAACTTAATATTTTGGAATTAGTGATGCTATAATATGGCATATGAGCTCCAGGTAGGAGATGTCTTGGGTGTATATATCTCCGTTTACGTTTGTTTCCCCATTTGAATTATGTTTCTGTGCATGTTTGAATGTTTTCATCTCCACATGCAAGACAATATCGTACATGAAGGAGGGTGTTGAAGAGCTTGATATGCATTGTTTGACCCCTTTCCTAACCCGACATGATGAATGGCACCAAGCCTATAAAATATTCCCACAACAAGAGGAAACATAAGAAGAATAGAACTGATCACTAGAGATGCTAAATCTTTATTTCTATCATCCCATTTATAAAACTGATTGCAGCACTTCATTTTCAACCCAACAGAATGTAAAAAAGAAAGTGAAAAAAAATAAAAAAATAAAAAAAAATGAAGGAAAAATAAATAGAAGATAAAATACATATTGAATATTGAGAAAAACACAAAATCAATATAGTTAAATTTAAAAACCACAGACTAGGTAACCAAAAAGTCAAAAATTCCTTAAGAAGCAAATTTGAGTCTCAAACTCTTATGGGAGGTCCCAGTGTGGCCACCTGCTGCCCTTGTACATAGGGCCCATATCACACAGAATGTCAAACTGGTTTTAGAGATCCCCTGAATCTTTACTCAATACTATTACTAGAACAAGCAGAACACTATACTATTAAACCCCAACGTGTAGAAGTTCATTGCTTCCTAAAAACATCACTATAAATTGTTGCATCTTTCATGAATAAAATTTATAATCCAAATACCTGCAACCCTTGGTCATCAGCCAAACACATAGAAATGCACAAGAGAAGCCCTAGAACCAGTAAAGAATATTTTGGCAGTAAACTAAGAATGTCCTGGAAGTGAGAAATTACAAACTAGAATTCAACAGGTTGCAAAATGATATAGGTCACCCAATATAGAGTAATGTGTTCTAGGCAAAGCCATATGAACAAATTTTAAAACAAGAACAGGAAATGAAAACTACATTCTGAGCTTATTTAATAATTTGTTGTCAAACAAGCAAATTGAAATTTAGATTACATGGACTGTGGGTCAAAGTGTGGATGCAAGTCTGTATGTAAGACTTGTTCATTCCTTTTACAACGGTTTTCCATCTTTTTCAAGTGTTGAGTCACTCATACTCCATGGGGTAAAACAAAGTCTCCTAGCAACAGTTCATGAGATGTGAATGCATATTTGAGTGTGAGCATCATAGTTAAATTTCCAAATATCTTCACTGAAATTCACCACGTATAAGCAACATTTTACTTGAATATTGAAAGATGCTATCTACCAACAATAGAAAGTGAGAAATCTAATTCTGCATGAAATTTTCTCACCTACCGACATCGTAACTTTTGCATGAATTTCCAAATACGACACCAACCTACTAAGTAACCGACTATTAAAGATTATTAATTACCAACCACAGAATCTTACAATTGTCCACAAATCCTGAGGCTCCTAAAATCCCGCACTAGGTAACCGACGTTATGAATTCTAGTTTGACGTCCAATCCTTTATAATTCTCTCAACCCTACCAAACCAAAAACAGAGGTCCATCTAATCACAACACTTTATTATTACCCGATACATCAATTAGAAAAAAACAGCATAACACGTGAACCAAGCCGACAAGAAGAAACCAAAAACTATAGTTAATTGATTGCTACTCTTAGTTATCAACCCATCAATAGGATTCAATGCTTCAAAAAAGCATCCCTTAACCGTTAGACAATCACATCCCAACAAGAAGTAACCAAAAACTACGATCCGATCAGACACAAATGGTGCATGTCAACCCAACACATTGACGCTATAATTCAGGGGAAACCCCAAAAAATGTTAAGAGTAATAAATCATCAACGAGAAACAAAAAACTGTAATGCAATCTATTTACACATCCAACTGCATTCCACTATGCAGGGGCAGGTGCAAGACCCCTAATTCATCCTATATGATTGAGCGGGTAACTTTAAGCAAGTTACCACGCATATTATCCATCCGGCCACAACGCCTAATCATCAATCTTGAAGTTGAATTTGATGCTGTTTTTGAGAAATGTAGGATCTATTTACAAATACACCCAAATAAATCAAAAACATACATGTCCAATGGCCACATTTATGAACCAAATGATTAAACAAAACACAATCACCAACACTACATAAGCAAGAAAAGCAAAAGAACATAAATAACAGGGTTGCACAAGATCAAAAGTAATTTATGTAACCTCTTTCTATTAACTAGAAAGATTTTATTTTTATTGCTTTTAATATTTAAAGATTGACAAAACCTTACATTTAGTAAGTTTATATGTCAAAGGTCAACCTCACATTCTTTAGATGGAGTCAAGAGAGACCCCGACCCATCACCAGCACTAGCCGCATGCCCAATTTCGACATCGTAGCAGTAAACCCTCATGAGACGCTTTCTGGTAAGCCAACCACCACTTCGAAACCTAACCACAGCCAAAACCCTAACCCCAAAACTCACGGTACCATTCCTCTTATCTTCCAAAATCTCCTTGACCACATTGTTCCCCACATTGGCTCCAACAATAGCCATATGAGCAGAAACTAGGGTTTGGTTCAATTTCGCCTGTTGAAAAGGAGCCAATTTGGATTGCGAAACTAAGAACCCGTCCCCGTAGAACACAGAGGCTTCAATCCGATCGTAAAGGATGCAGAACTTGGTGTTAGGGTTGCCGACGACGATGGAGAGGTCGAGGGTGGCGGAGAGGTAGGAGGAGGTGGCGTTGAGGGGGGAGGCGAAGGCGGAGGAGACGCGGAACTCAGGGAGGCGGGGGCGGACGACGGACCAGGAGATGAAGAAGATAGTTCCGATGAGGAGGAAAACGAAGAGCATAGCGGATAGGAGGCGAAGGAGGAGGAGGAAGGAGGAGTTGGAGCGGCGGAGGGGGGGGTATAAGGGAGCGGGGCTGACGACGGCGGCGAAGTAGGGGGAAGGTGGCGGAGGGGAGTAGAAGTAGGCGGAGTCGACGAGCGGAGACGCCCTGGGGTACCCGGTGGCGACTTGGCCAGCCTGAGATGGGTAACAGGTTACCGGCTTGTTCTGGTCACGCTCGTCAGCTCCGGTATTGGAAGCCATAGAGAGAGAGAGAGAGATGGGTTTTTTTTTCAGGAGACTGGAAGGAGTGAGTGAGGAGTATATAAAGGGATAGGGGTAGGAGCAGGAGTGGGAGCAGGGATGAGTTCGGATTCGTTAAAATTGAAAATATCAGGTGAAATTGACTCATTAGTAGATTAAGGCCTCGTTTGGGAACATGCTAATTTAGTAATTTTTTGACTATTTAATTAAAAAGGTAGGTAATAAAAACTTGTATGTTTGGGATGACTTTTTGGGTAATTACGAAAAGATGTGCAGAAAGTAGAGAGAAAAAATAATCTTTGACTTTTTGATATGAGTGATTGGCTTTTTGGCTAATTTAGTAACTTTTTGGCTAATTGACTAAAAAGGTAAGTTCTCAAACGGGAATTTATTTCTGTAATTTAAATTATTTATTTTATATAATTAATTAAAAAAATTATTAATGAAAAAAAATAAAATTGATCCAATATTAATGTTTATATTATTACAATATTTTTATTTAAATGCACTACATATTTTAAAAATTGACTAACCATCATTATTTATGTCTGAATAATTTAATTTTTTATATACATATATTTTTTTTTAATTTATTATATGAGAAGAACAATTCAGGCCATTAGCATGGCTATAACTTTAACTTTTAAGTGGCCTTGTTTGAAAAGTTTATGATTATTTAATTTTTTAATTATTTTAATTTGATTAAAATAGTTGTGTTTGAAAAATTAATTAATTTTTATTATAGTCAATTTAATGGTTATAAGAAAAAAAAAATAATTATAAATTAATATAATATTTTGTTTTATTTATTATTTTAATTTATTTTATCTTTTAATAAGTAATTTTAAGTCAACTCTCTTTCTAAACACGTTGGCGTCTTTAAATTTAGGAAATCTCAACTCTAGAAGGTGGTTGGATGGGAATGGGATGCACCTGATTGTAACTGTACGAACAGGTTTTGGACACGTGGCGGCCCATGCAGTCATCCAGGCACTGTGCGAGCGTTACTTACTTGGGTCAAGTTCAAGTGGGGTCCACCGTATGCAAGTCCAGATAAGGTCGGTAGATTTTAAATTACTGAAATAGGCCTGTGTGGGTTGGGTCATTTGAAAAACATAGAGCGATGAAGTGGGGATAGTGAAGTAAAGAAGGTAAGATACGAGGACTAAATAGTAAATTTATGTTTGTGCATTTAGTGACCTTTTCTGAAGACAAAGTTGCCCGCTGTAGTCGGGACTCGGGACGAAATGAGGTTATCCTCTTTGCATTTTCTTCTTGTATTTTTTATTTGTAGGGTTATTAGGCTCACTTTTAGATCTAATTTTGATAATTTGAGCTATTCATATTTTAAGATTTGTTCAGTATATTATACTTGTAAAAAATCAAGTTAATCAGATATTAGAAAGTATGTGTCCGGAAAACTCGAACTAAAAACTATTTTTTAAAGAATTTAATAAACAGTTTTCCGAACACATACTTTTTGATATCCGATCAACTTGATTTTTTACAAGTATGATATACTGAACAAATCTTAAAATATGAACTGTTCAAATTATCAAAATTAGACCTAAAAGTAAGTCCAATAACCTTACAAGTAAGAAATATAAGGAGGGATCTTGATTTGCTCGGGACAGCCAATCGTTAGGAGGCGAGTAGTGCCCAAATTTTTTGAAATCTTTAAAATTTAGATAAATAAATGGGTAAATTACACTGACACCCTTGAGATTTATATTTATTACAGTTCTCTCTCTCATCTTTTGAAAATTATATCTCTCCCATGAGGTTCAAAGTTTTATTATAGATTCTCCCCTCAGCAATTTAATTTTTTTAAATACCAATTTTGCCCTCACTAGGTAAATTAAATTGACACCCCTCAAATTTTGAAAATTACAATCATCTCCCTAAAGTTTAAAGTAGCATTACCATATGTCCCTCGGTTAGTATTAGTTGAAAAAAAATTAATTGAAAAAAAATTTTGTTTGCAAATTTTTTTTAATTTTTGTTTAAAAACTAACGTAAACTCATTTTTTTGAATTTACGTTTTTTTCCTCAAATTTACAAACTGAGACAAACCATTTATAAACTAAAAAAATTATCAAACAAGTTTTTATGACAGTTTTTAAAATTTTTGTAAATATAAATTGAGAACTGAAAACGAAATGGTTACCAAACATGTCTCAGATGATAAAAATATCATAAAATTAACAAATAATTAAATAAGTTACCAACGTAAGAAATGACTTATCAAAAGATTCTTAGGCTATGTATAGTTTGATTTTTAGAATTTTTTTTTAAAAATTAAAAATTAATTTGGTTAAGAAATAAAAAATAAAAAATAATTATCATTTAAGGGTAAAAAATAATTATCATTTTAACTTTTGGGCATGTTATATACATAGGTATGGCTGTTTCAATTTAATTTGTAAAAAATTATTTCTAACCACTCGAAAGATAAAAATTATATAAAAATGATAATTATTTTTTTAGTTTTTATTTCTTAACTAAATTAATTTTTAATTTTAAAAAAAATTTCTAAAAATCAAACCATATATAGCCTAAGAATCTTTTGATAAGTCATTTCTTACGTTGGTAACTTATTTAATTATTTATTCATTTTACGACATTTTTATCATCTGAAGCCTGTTTGGTAACCATTTCGTTTTCAGTTTTCAATTTATATTTACAAAAATTTTAAAAACTACCATAAAAACTTGTTTGATAATTTTTTTTTGTTTATAAATGATTGTCTCAGTTTATAAATTTGAGGAAAAAACGTAAATTCAAAAAATGAGCTTACGTTGGTTTTTAAAAAGAATTTTAAAAATTTTACTAACAAATTTTTTTTTTCAATTAATTTTTTTTTTCAATTAATTTTTTTTCAAATGAATTTTTTTTCCAACTAATACTAACCGAGGGGGTAATTGGTAATGCTATTTTAAACCTTAGGGAGGGGATTGTAATTTCTAAAATGTGAGGGGTGTCCATGTAATTTACCTAACGAGGGTAAAATTGGTATTTAAAAAATTAAATTGCTGAGGGGAGAATCTGTAATGAAACTTTAAACCTCAAGGGGAGAGATGTAATTTCCAAAAGGTGAGGGGGGAACTGTAATAAACATAAATATCAGGGGGTGTCAGTGTAATTTACCCTAAATAAATTACACTGACATCTCTGAAATTTTTATTTAATATAAATTTTTTATTTACATTTGAAAAATTATGATAGTTTTTGATAGAGTTTTAAAATTATAATTTGAGAATATATTTATATTTTGAGTTTATAAATTTTAGAATTATGATTTGACTGTGAAAAATTTATTTAGTTATGAGGTTTGAAAAGAGTTTGAAATTTTTGATGTGACATATGATATTTGATTAAAAAATTTACAACTCATAATCAAATACACAACTTAAAATTCTATGCAAACTTATAAAAAAAAATTTAAAAATTCTGAAAATATTTTTTTATTTAAATATAAAAATAACAAGCGCCAAAAAAAAACTGTTCTGGTTAACCAGTAGGACGTCCGGGAGGATGATCAGATGGACATGTTTTCAAAAGTAAGTGTAGAATCAATGTTTGAAAATTGTAACCGAACAATGCACTCAACCACCAAGGTGTAGAATTAAGTTTCCAAAATTTCACCAAACACAGCCTATATTTTTCTCCTTAAAATTTGTAATCTCATTATAAATTACTTCATAAATTGCTAATATCATGTCTAAAATTTTTTAAATGACCATTTTACCATTTTTCTTACCATTTCTTCTTTCTATCATCATGACTACATTCTATAATTTTTCATCATTAAATTTTACCTACATATATTCTTATTAAGTGATGATATATAAATATAAATTTTATATAGAATTATTAAACACAATAATATAACTTAATGGTGATCTTTCACTTTAAAACAAAATATTCATAAACATGATTTATATTTATAACAATATCACTATTACAACATTTTTATGATATTTTTTTGTATAAATTTTATATATGAATATAATTTTTCATTAAAAGGTATAAAATTTATATAATTTTTTTTAAAAAAAATTTCATTGAATACAACAAAATAAGATAATGTATTGAATTTTTATATTTTTTGTACTTGGTGAATTTAAAAAAAAAATCACAAAATATTATATTTCTTAAGTATATCTAGATTAAGTCTATCTAAAAAATTTTAAAAAAAATTACTTAAAATATTTTTAAAAATTCAATAAAAATAATATAAAAAAACACAAAAAATAAAAAAAACTTGATTTTTTGTGTGACTTAAACCAAAGAAGATGATTGTTATTTTTCTTGAAATGACATGGATGAAATATTTGCATTATTTAATTATTTTATATGTATAAAGGCTAAGGGGCAAATATGTCATTTTAATCTGACAGGGAGATAAGTGTAATTTTTTAAATGGAAGGGAAATTTGTAGGGAAATTCTATTTTTACGCACTTAATTAGCTTAGTGTACATTTTTTCTCAATACACACCTATTAATTTGATTATTAACTAATTTTCTTACTCAACACACTGGGTGTGTTTGATTTGGGGGATTAAGAGGGGATTATTCACTGTTCGGATTGCTTATCCGAATGAGTGAATAGTCCATCGTTTGTTTTTTTTTAATCCGCCGGACATGGAGTCCGGCTGGACTCCTTATCTCCCATATGGGGGATTATACTATCCTAGAAAAGGTGTGGGACAATTTTGGAGGGACTATTTACTCTTGGGATTAGGTGATAAAATGACTATTTTGACTCTCTACTATTTAATTATGTATTATATTTAGTAAAATTCAATAAAATTTAAATGTCTCAATTTAAAAATAAAATAATTTTATTCAACTTTTTATTGATGTTTTATTTATTTAATTTTTTAAATAATTTATATATATATATATTTTATTGATGTTTTATTTTAAAATTTTGTTTATATTTTATTTAATTTCATTGTTTAAATTTTAATAGATGTTTTATTTAATTTCATTGTTTAATTATTATTATTTTTAAAAACAAATTTATTTAAAATTTTAATTAAAAAAATAACATATATTTTTATTGATATTTTATTTATTTAATTTAAAAAAATAAATTTATTTAATTGTGTAAAAAAAATTTTTTATTTAATCTAACTAAAAATAATTAAAATATTAAAGATATGTTTACTATTGCTATTACTAAACAATTGAAAAAGGGTAAAATAGTCTTTTATTCATTTATCTTATTCAGTCTGTCCAACCAAACGTTGAATTCACTAAAAATAATCCTTTCTAGACATCTAATCCCATGAAAAAACAAACATATGATACATATCTAACCTAACCAAATAGTCCGGGAGATTCACAGTCCTAGGACTCAAGTCCGATGGATTCTAATCTCCCCTTATCCAGTTCGTCCAATCAAACACCCTTCATTCATAACCATTGTACACACATCACTTTACCCTCCTTTCCACACACTTTCTAAGACCCTACTTCCACATTTGCAATTCTGCCTATGCAAAAGTGAAGACCAAAGTCAGTGAAATTTTTTTCATTGAAGACTTATATTGAACCTCTATTGAAAACCATTAAAAACCCTTGTTCAAGGAAATGGTTTTTACCCTATGGAAATAGTTTCTTTTACTTTTTATGTTTTTTTTTTTTTTTTTTTTTAAAATTTTTTTTTTTTTCCCATTTTTGTTGTATCGTGTGCGTCATATAAACATATTCTGGGATTAAGTCAAATTCCTCCTTTGAGATTTATACGAACAATTCTCTTGCATTTTCATTGAGGCAAGTCCAGGTCCAAGTCTTTCACAGGTTGGTGGAGCCGGAATTTTGTATAGTGGGGTCAAACAAAGAACAAATTGTCCTTAAGTTTTTACTTGTATAAATTTGGGAGTTCATATTAGTAAGTTATTAATGAAAATGTCAAACAAACTATAAATTTCACAAAAATTTGGGCAACCTCCCCGCCCACACACATAGCCAGTAATCCCCCGGAGAAAATTCAAGAGTAAATGGATTAAGTTCATAAAAAAAATTAGGGAAAAATAAATACTACTACAAAATTTTTAAATCAAGTTACTTCAATTGGCCACCCTAGTACACTTTACTTAATGTTTGATAGTTTTGCTTGTACCGAAGTTTTAGTAATTACAAGCTGTATTCAATATTGCTGACCAAATCAGCTTTACCAGTAAAAATTTTATCGACAGCTTGAAGTGAGGATAAAAAAAATAAAAAAATAAAAAAAAGCTTAAAATACTTTGTTTAGCTCTTCGTGCAATTCTATTGTGTTCTTACAAGTTTTTTTTACCAAAACCTTAAACTAGCAGCCTAATATATATATGACAATATTTTTTCAATTGAACCTCTTAATGACTCAAGGCAATTGCAAAATAATCTGAAGTGTGCAATGTACACCATTCATTGAAAACCATTGAAAACCCTTATTTTGAGAGTATTGTTTTGCAAGCAATAGAGGAATATAGAGTATGTAACAAGCAGTGTGATAACAATGCAAAAATTAGGATTTATTTTTTTTTATCTCAAAAGGTGTACATTGAGATATTTTTGTTCTTAAAAGATGTGTGAAGAGAATTTTTTTCATATAATATTATGGATGTTGCTAGATGTCTATTATGATAATTTTTATTTAAGATATAATTGTCATTAAATTAATATTTCATTAAGTGTGTGCTCTAAGCTAACTAGGTGTATGGAAATAGAATTTTCCAAATCTGTATTAAATAGAAACATCGGCGGGTGCAGTATAATTTACCCTTAAAATTTTGTTTTCTTTAATATTTGTCAAAAGATTCTATTTTAAAAATAAAAAAAAAAAATTTCTCTAAAAGCACTTTCAAATGAAAAAATCTTTTCTCAACATCAACAAAAAGAAAAAAAAACAAAAATCAAAAATCAAATTTTATTCATGACCTATCCTAAAAAAAAAAAATTATGAGTGTAGATTTCCGACCACACAACCAAAAGGGAAACTCAATTGGAGAGTACCGGTAGTATAGATTAAGCCCAACAACCTGCACAAGAAGATGAGAATCCGGCGGTGGTTCGTCCACTCGGGAGCACTCCGACGATCAAGTCAGTAATCAATATCTCTCAAAGATAGCAAATTGTGCTTAAACTTACAAGAAAGTACTTACCTCAGACCTACGAGAGTGCCTCGCTTTTATAATCAACAGTGACCTGATCTCCCTAGAAGCCTCACTTCAATGGACTCAGGCTCCATGCTCATCTTGGGCCTTCATCTAGATAGAGATAAACTCTTCTCGAGCCTTATCTCTATCCAAACTAAGGTCCTCCCATGTTCTAGGACTCTTGTCCCTTATCTGCTTACCTCGGACTCCGATATCTCTGTAGATAACCTCGGCCTAACCGAGATCATCTCGGCTCATGACCAAGCCACGTGGCACCTCGACTGATACTTCGGCATCACCTTAGCTACGTGCTGTCATTTACAAAATACGTCCCCGCAACTGCCCCCTAGGTTCCATTACCTCGACAACCTGAAGTAATGGAACCTACATCGTTTGTCTATATAGCATGTCAGCTAAAAATTCATTTCACTTTTTGACCGATATCATGACTCATCGGCTTCAGCAAAACCAGGACTCAGCTGTTCACTTTCCTAAGACTCAAGAACCAAGAACCAAGAACCAATTTCTTTAAGCACCTTGACTGAGATCGCTCCTCTAGTCGAGGTTATTGCTTCATTAATCAAAAAGTTCAAGAGCTCTTAATTGTCCATGAGCTGTAACGTACAGCCTTTCCAACCGTTTCATATACGTGTCTTTTCTCTATTGGTTCGTACCTGACACGCGCTATCAGGGCGCGTCATTCCTGTCCACGCCACCTGACAAGCACATTATCCAAGGCAACTCATTATGTTTTGCTGCCTTTTCACATTTTTGACAAAACTTTTTCTTTCTCTCTTTGTTTCTTCACTTCGCATTCTCTCTTTAAACTCTCAAACCTCCATTGTTGCGTTTACGAGCTTTTTTCTGTACTCATTCCATTCACCACTTTCGGTGAGGCATTCCCTGTTTTGATCCACTTACTGTCATCATCGGACTCCAGCGATCATTGCTCCGGCGTCATTGCCTCGGTTTCAATCGGTAAGTCTCAAACTTATTTGAATTTCAGTCTTACCATATGTCTACTTCATGTGTGTTGCCATTTGAATTGCTATACTCTGTTTCTCTTCTATTTTCATGTTTTGGTCACCATGAATAATTTCTTGTTTCTTGAATCTGTGCTGTGTTTTGAAGTTTGTCACTAAAAATATCGATTGTACTTGTTTGTGATTCTTGCGCATTGCCTTTCACATACGCTTATTCAGTGTTTTGCGGTTTTTATAACTTTCTATGTTCTTGAATCTCTATTGCTTTCTGAGTTCTGAACTACATTCATTTTCTGTTTTCTTTGTCTATTTTCCAGATTCTTGCTCCTAATTCTTGTTTTAGTAGCTCTAGGTTTGGGATTTGTTCTAGAACTTATATTCTTAGGAAAATTGAAACAAATTCCTTTTAGATCTTCAAAACCCTTGCCCCAGTGCGTGTTTAGGGTTTAGTCGAGGTCTTCAAATCAATACCAATCACTTTTTTCTAAAATCTTGTACCAACTTCATTAAACCGACATCATGGATATGTTTAGGTAGAGGGTAGACACCCCGGCCAAACTAGAGTACTTCCGACAAGAGTTCTCCATCCCGGCCGATGTTGAAATCAGGTTGGCTGGGGATAAGGTCTCTAATATGCCTAATGGAGATTCCATGCCCTTCCTAGTAGTTGCCTTCATTGAGTGTGGACTTAAGTTTCCTTTAGACACCCTTTTTAGGGAAGTCCTCCACTATTGCAAACTCAACCCTATGCAACTAGCCATCAATTCTTATAGGATTATCGACGGTATAATTGCCCTAGCATGCTGAGAAAATGCTAGGATTACACGAGCCGACATCCAATTCTATTACACAATATGTGGCCTTAAGTTTGAAAAAGGCTACATATATTACCTCAAGCCCAGATCCACTGCCTATAAACTCGTAGCCGACCTTCTAGACTCTAACAAGGGTGCTGGAGATGATTACTTGATCATCTTAGGCAACTGGGAGTTTGCGTCTGATGATGATCTTCATCTCTTTCCTTTGCGCCAAGCAGTGTTTAAAGAGGGTGACAGTAAGAACTGGGTCATCTCATAACTTACCTTTACTAAGACTTGCTAGTTCATCTATCTGTACTAATGTCTTCTTTTTGTTTCTGTTTTGCAACTCTTCCCTAGCCATCAAAGGATTTCCGCCAAACTTTTCGCCCCAACCTCGATCTGAAAAAGCTTCTGGGTTTGGATATTAATAAGCACAAAGCCCCATTTGCTGCTTGATTATATCCCGATCTACAAGTCTGCTCTGCCCGACGTTCCCCGTCGAAGTAAGACTCTCCCATCAGCAATCACCCCACCAGTTGCTTCATCGCCAAGACCAGACCAGACCAGGCCTCCATGTCTGATCTTGCCGACCAGCCGTCCACTTCTGCCCTCCAGCTAATTCTTCCAACTCAGCGTCAGCGCCGATATCGAGCTCCTGCTAACGCTCCAGCGAAAGAACTCGCAGCCGTAGATGCCGAAGTCCAGTTTTCTTGGCCATCGACCCATCTAATCCTCTCATTGCCTTGCCAGCAATTCGTTTCGGCCCTAGAGTCACTGTTGCTACCACCACCGACGAAATGAACCGTGCCAAAATTGTTCCAGACGATCTTCTCGCCGATATCCTTGGCGTGGTATCGGTCTATTCTTCTTTCCCATCTCAATCTCAACAAAAGCCCAAGGCAAAAAGGGTAAAAAGGGCTAATATAAAATAGGACTTGCTTCAATAATGTGTTAAGTGCCACATCAATAATTAACTTTATTTTTTTAAACATAAAATTTGTTAGTTTTTGTAACTTTACTCATTTTTTATCTCACTAAGCTTTCAGAGTGGCTTTCTTCAAGTTGGGTGATAATTTAGTTTAATATCACTTTTGCTTATTATAATTTTCTAACTTTTGGGAATGAAAGAAAAGGATAGAATAGGCTTCAAGCCTATAGTGGACATATGTATGTTTACCCTAGTGCATTGGATTTGAGGAGAAATGGACAAAGAACTACAAACACCCAAGTGGGCCTTGTTAGATATCTTGCCAATCACTATACTTTTGCTTGTAATTTATTTTGAAGTCTTGTAATAATTAAACTTTCATTTACAAAGAGCTAATTTAGTTTGACTTTTTTTATTTTTTGGTTAATTTAGTCTCACTAAATTTTTTTTCATTTGGGTAATCTTTTGGCTTTTTTTAGTTTGAATATGATGGTTGTGAGAAAAAAAATAAAATGATTATTATTTAGATGCGACATTTTGAACTTTTAACCTATTTTATTTTTTTTGTAAAATAAATTAGACCAACCCTCTTCCCAAACGAAGCCTTAAGTTTGATTATTTTGGTATGGTGGTTGGGTTTTTATCTCATTCTAAGGCCTCGTTTGGTATGCAACAGTTTTAGCCTAAAAGCTAAAAAGTTATTAAAAAAATCAAAAAGCCTATAACCTATACCGAAAAGTCAAAGATTCCTTTTACTCTCTACTTTTTACACATGTTTTCGTAAAAAAAATCAAAAAGTCATTCCAAATATACTAATTTTTTTTATCTCATATTTTAGCAAAAAAATCAAAAAGTTACTAAAATTACTTATTCTCAAACGAGGTCATTCCTTAGATGTCTCCTTTTCATTTCCTTTTTTTTTTTTTGTCGTAAATTACACTCATCTGTTCTAAGGATTAGAAAAAATACAAGTCATACAGTTGACAAAATTATAGTAGGTTCCTTTAAGATTTTAAATAACAAAACACTTAGCTTATTTTTTTATCAATAATTCGTTAGTCGTATGAATAAAAAAAAATAATATTGTCATCTTTTTTACATTGAAATATATATACATATATTATTTATTCTTGTTTCTTCGTACCGTTTAGTTGCATTAGTTTCTATCCCTTCTAATCTTACTAAAAGAAATGTTAATGTAATTAGTTAAAATTGTGAAGTTATTTATATTTTCTCCAAATTTCATGGAGGTCGGTATGATTCTTTGTCTCTTTTTATTTTTCACTTTTGTGGATAGATTTTAAAAATTTTTCTTTTAATTTTTTACTTGGGTGTATGCTTTGAAGATGGAATGATGATATAAATGGAAACATGATTGAGTGTATCTTTAGTGAACCCTTTTTGTACAAGTTGGAACTGGGATCTCTTCTTTTATAAGAAAGCATAAGTTGACCTTTTTTGTCACCAATCTTGAAAATTAAAGAATTTTTCATTAACCAAAATAAATTCGAAAGCACTACTCTTACTTGTACTAATCCACCTAGTCTTGTCATAAGTTCTCTAAATATGAATTATAATTTTGAATAGAAATTTGAAAAACATAAAAAACAAAAAGGGTGTAATATAATTATATTTTATTCAAATTCCACCAATATTTTTATTTTTTTCTTTCCTTTCTAAATATCTAACAAATTCATGATCCAAACATATCTTAATGATCCTCAATCTCTAATCCTAACTCGATCAAATCCTAAATTTTAAGGATAATTTGAGAAATCTTGCATGGTTAACACTTTCAAGTCATTTACAAAGACATTTCATTCGTTTTTTTTTACAAACATTGTAAAAGAGACAAAAACGTCAAAAAAAGACAAACATGGTATATCTCTTATGTTAGTCTATCATTGGCTATTATGGGGCACTTTGAGAAGCTGGTTTAGGTCACCTCTCACATTTTTTATCTACAAAAAGACAAAAACGTCAAAAAATCCAAAAAGCCAGCTAGCCTCCGTTTGGAAAGTGGGTTGGCTTTTTGGCTTTTTTTGACTATTTTAGCCTTGGTTAAAAAGTTTGGTTTGAGAAGGGCTTTTTGGTTTTTTGACTTTTTTTGTGATAGAAGAGTGTAATAATTATGGATTAGATGTGATATTTTGTTTGTTGTGGCTAAAATAGTCCCAAACCTCCTTACCAAACGGAAGCTCATCTGATGAATTCAAGATTGAAGATCTTATTTGGGCCAAAACATCCCTATATCAACAATTGCTCATTTGTTCGTCATTTATTTGGGCCGAACAAGTTTAGGATAAATACATCATTGTCAAGCATTCATCAAGAAAAAGCTAAATCTTTTTTGATGAATTCAAGATTGAAGATCTTAGATAAATTTTTAGAGAACTCGTTAAGAAGCTATAGTCTTCTCATTTGGCTATCTACGATGGACACAAAAGTGTGAGGCCAGGAAAGGAAAGATTGAAATGATGTAGGTTGAAAATAATCCGATGGGGGTGAAGAGCATGATTTTAGTGAGAAATTGGATTTTTATTACCAATTGAATGACATTAGAAAGAATCAAATAATTTAGAAATTAAATTTAAAAAATTAATTTTAAGAATTGAATTATATTTTACGAATTAAAGGTTAATTTATCATGCAATTTAGAATAAATTACATTGATTTGTCATATAATTAAAATTAAAAAAAATACAATAAGTTTCATAATTTTAACACAATGACACTGATTTCCTTTTTAGATAGATTAAATGGACAAACTAATACTATCAAAGGCGGAAAAATAAACAAGATAATATATATGTTAATGTAAAAGAGATAAAAATATTATTATTTTTTATTTATGTGACTAATGAAATTCTAGTGATAGTAAAGCAAAGGATTATGTCAATTAAAATCTATGTCAAATTTGTAAGAGTCATAGTATTTTTTTCATGGAAAATTTTCCTTCGGTACACATTTCTTATACATCTTATTACAGATTTTCCTAGTATATACTATATGTCTTCTAATAGAGTTATGATAATTTGTAATTTTACTCATTTCTAATCTCACTAAGCTTTCAGAGTAGTTATCTTCAAGTTGGGTGATAATTTAGTTTAATATCGCTTTTGCTTATTATAATTGTCTTTGTTTTATCTTATGGCTAACTTTTGTGGTTATTGCTAGCTTTATTGTAGTGCTTGGGAATGGAAGAAAAGGATAGAATAGGCTCCAAGCCTACAGTGGACTTGTGTATGTTTACCCTAGTGCATTGGATTTGAGGAGAATTGGACAAAGAACTACAAACACCCAAGTGGGCCTTGTTAGATATCTTGCCAATCACTATACTTTTGCTTGTAATTTATTTTGAAGTCTAGTAATAATTAAACTTTAGGACTAGTTTGGCATGTACTAAATAAGTTAAAAAGTCAAAAAGTCATTATCTTATTTAAGTCACATCATCTTATTTAAATCACATCACCTCTTTAACACATCACATCAAACCGAACCCAAACCGAACCCAAACCCACCAATAAGTCAAAAAGTGCACTTTTTTAGGACATCCCAAACCAAGAAAGAGTTAATTTAGTCTAATTTTTTGGTTAATTTAGTTCGGCTAAAAAAATTTTGTTTGGGTAAACTTTTGACTTTTTTTAGTTTGGATATAATGGTTGTGAGAAAAAAAAAAATTATGATTTGAATGTGACTTATAAATTAGTCCAATCTTTTTCCCAAACAAAGGCTTAAGCTTGGTTATTTTGGTATGGTGGTTGCGTTTTTATCTCATTCTAAAGAGATGAGAATGAGGTCATTCCGTAGATGTCTCCCTTTCATTTCTTTTTTTTTTTTTTTTTTTTTTTAATTTTTTATTTAATTGTTGTAAATTACACTCATCTGTTCTGAGGTTTAGAAAAAACATAACAAGTCACACAATTGACAAAAATTTCGGGTGTTTTGGAAAGATGATTAAAAGTTGTTTTTTAGCCTTTTTTTTGACTTTTTTTGTGAGAGAGGGAAATGTGTTAAAAGTTGGGAAGTGGCTTTTAACTCACTTCCTAAAATAGGTTACAGTAGGTTCCTTTAAGATTTCATAAACAAAAGATTTTACTTATTTTTCATCAATAATTCATTAGTCATATGAATTAAAAAAAATAATATTACCAATTCTTTCATATTAAAATATATATACATATATTATTTATTCTTGTTTCTTCATACCATTTATTTACATTAGTTTCTATCCTTTAATCTTTACCAAAAGAAACAGTATTGTAATTAGTTAAAATTGTGAAGTTATTTATATTTTCTCCAAATCTCATGGGAGGTCTGTCTCTTTTTATTTTTCACTTTTGTGGATAGATTTTTTTATTTTTTATTTTTTATTTTTTATTTTAATTTTTTACTTGGGTGTATGCTTTGAAGATGGAATGATGATATGCAATATGGAAACATGATTGAGAGTATCTCTAGTGAACCCTTTTTCTACAAATTGGAACTGCGATGCCTCCTTTTACAAGAAAGCATAAGTTGACCTTTTTGTCACCAATCTTGAAAATTAAAGATTTTTTCATTAACCAAAATCAATTACATAAGGTCTTGTGCCTTCGAAATCACTACTCTTACTTGTACTAATCTACCGAGTCTTGTCTTAAGCTCTCTAAGATTGTATTTCAATTATAAATTTGAGTAAAAATTTGAAAAGAAAAAAAAAAAAAATGAGTGTAATACAATTATATTTTATTCAAATTTTCCCTATATATTTTCTTTTCCTTTCTAAATATCTACTAAATCCATGATTCAAACATATCTTAATGATCCTCAATCTCTAATCCTAACTCGATCAAATCCTAAATTTTGAGAATAATTTGAGAAATCTTGCATGGTTAACACTTTCAAGTCATTTCCAAAGGCATTTCATTCGTTTTTTACAAACATTGTATATCTCTTATGTTATTCTATCATTAGCTATTATATCAACAACGGCTCATGCGTTCGTCATTTATTTGGGCCTAACAAGTTTAGGATAAATACATCCTTGTCAAGCATTCATCAAGAAAAAGCTAAAACTTTTTTGATGAATTCAATATCGCAGATCTTAGATAAATTTTTAAAGAACTCGTTAAGAAGTTATAGTCCTCTCATTTGGCTATCAACGATGGCCACAAAAGTGTCACGGAGGGGTACATAGGAAGGGAAAGATTGAAATGATGTAGGTTGAAAATAATCCAATGGGGGTGAAGAGCATGATTTTAGTGAGAAATTGGACTTTTATTACCAATTGGATGACATTAGAAAGAATAAAATAATTTAGAAATTAAATTTAAAAAATTAATTTTAAGAATTGAATTATATTTTACGAATTAAAGTGTAATTTATCATGTAATTTAGAATAAATTACACTGATTTATCATATAATTAAAATTAAAAAAAAAACACAGGTAAGTTTCATAATTTTAACATAATGACGCCAATTTCCCTTTTAGATAGATTAAAGGGATAAACTAATACTATCAAAAGCGGAAAAATAAACAAGATAATATATATGTTAATGTAAAAGAGATGAAAATATTATTTTTTTCATTTATATAACTAACGAAATTCTGGTGATAGTAAAGCAAAGGGTTATGTCAATTAAAATCTATGTCAAATTTGGAAGAGTCACAGTATTTTTTTCATGGGAATTCTTCCTTCGATAGACATTTCTTATACGCTTTATTACGGATTTTCCTAGTACATGTTATGTGTTTTCTAATAGAGTTATGATAATTTGTGATTCAAAAATAAAGTTAGTCATTTTTTTTTGTAATGTTATATATTTTGTGGTTAAAAACTGGTTCAATGAAAAAAAAACACAGCGCTGCTAGGTAGCTTGAAAGGGAGCTGGCCCAACTGGTTCGAATTCCAAAATGACGTCGTTTTGATTTTTTTTTTTTTTCCTTTCTCTTTTTCTCTTTGAAGATGAAGAAGATGAAAGAGAGAAGAGGGAGTTGGGAAACCGAAAGAGAGAGAGAGAGAGAGCACCAACATCAACAACAACACATCATCGTCAACAACAACCAACAATCACAAAAAAAAAAAAATAATAATAATAATTTTTTTTTTTTTTTTTTTTTTTTTTTTTTTGTGTGTAGAATTTGAACAACAACAACGAATAACACCACATCATCATCAACACGTTTTGGCACCTTTTTTTTTTTTTTCCCCCCCTTTCTTCTTCCTCAAACTTCCTGTATTTGTTCTTTCTTTCTTTTTTTTGTTTTTTTTGTTTTCTTCTTCCATAACTCAGAACAGAGAGAGAGATAGATCTATACACACACAGATCTATACAGATCGAGGAACAGAGAGAGAGAGAGTGATGCATAGAGAGAGAGAGAGAAAGGTACACAGATCTGCCTGTATATACACAGATCTGTGTATACACGCAGAGGATGGCGGCACCGGTGATGGGTGGAGTCTCTTTCTTCTCTCTCTTTTTTCTCTCTTCATCTCTCTTCTCTTTCTTTCTATTTCTCTTTCTCTTCTTCTCTCTTCTCTCTCTTCCTCACTCCCTCTATTTTAGAGATATAAAAGCGGAAAAAAAAAATGTTCAAAACGACGTCATTTTGGGCAGTCGAGCCATTCGGACCAAAGGCATTTCGAGCTACGAAATATTATCCAAAAAATATATATAACATTACCACAAAAAGCATAACTTCATTTTTCATTTTTGAATCACATATTATCATGACTCTACTACAAAATTGAGTAATATTTACTATAAAAATATGTAACATGAACAAAAAAAAAAAAAAAAATGTATAATAAGGTACATAGGCCTCGTTTGTTTGGACAAACTAGATAAAGGGGTGTATGGGGAGCAAATATTCGGTAATGCCCGTACTCTTTTTGTCCAAGCTCCTCGTCTGTCCGATCAACCTGCGAACACAATGGCGGTGAGTTACCCGACGGTGTGTGGCCAGAAACCCCTCTAACGGTCAAGTTAGCACACATTCAGGGATATAGAGAGAGAGGAGAGAGTTGAGTGTGTTGGTTTTTCTCACCAAATGATGTTCTATATCCAGCATGGGGGCGCAGTCACACTTATATACTTTCTGCGCTCAACTCTGCACCCATTAGTCTCTTGACACGTAGTGCTACTCTCCCATCTGTCAGCACAAATCCAGCAATCACCACCTAACCCAACCGTCAGGCTACATTAGCGGAAACTCGACAGCCCGGGGGAATCACCTCGGCCTTCCACGACCATGCTGCGTAATGTGCCCGAGTGCTCCACTCGCTGAGCTCCATAACAGCCGAGCTCGGTAGCACTCCAGCAGGACCGAGTCCCAGATAGGTTACACTGGCATTCAGAAGACTTTTCCCACCGAGCTAATCGTGCTCCCACAAAACCCGGTAGCAAACGCTCATCTCGGCTAAGTAGACCTCGGGGATAGGCCTCGGCCGAGCAAGTCCAAATCCGGGGAAGCTCGGTCCAAACATGGGACCTGGACCTCAGACCTAGGCCTGGACCGAGCAAGATCATCTCAAAGGAAGCCCCAGTTAGCTCGGCCTAAATAGGGGCGAGCCTCAACCGAGCAAATCCCACTCTAATTAGGCCCAAGTTAGCTCGGCCCAAACATGCTCCGCCATCCTCTGTCCGGCTCCTTCCACGGCCCAAAGCCAGATTATAAATCTCCCTCTCAATTGCCCCTTAATTCCGTCCGCGCAAGCGTGACTGGGATTACATGATCTGACCGGGGTAGATTCTCTCTCGGTTCTTAGTTCGCAAGACGTTAACCGCGCTAATCCCCATGCTCGGTTTCTTGGCTTGCTCGGTTGCTGCCTCGACTTGCCATCTTGTCTCTTCAGTACTGACGCCGCCGCCATTATGAACACGCGTCGTCCATTTATTGGCCTCGAGAAGCCAACCCCAACGTCCCTTCACATTCGAAATTTTGGCAGTTCTTTTCGCCTATAAACACGCCATATCTCCCTTTCATTCCCTTCTTACTGCTTCACCTCTGCTCCAGACGAACCAAAGCTGCTGTGCCAACCTCACTACTCAAACACTGTTCTTGCCTTGGATTGAAGCTCGAAGAATTAGCTTTTGCCTCTATACTGGTAAGCTCTTCGAAGCTCCTCATTGCTTTTTCATTTGGTATTTCACATTCTAGGGCACGAAATCCATAGATTTTAGGATTTAACCCCCCAAAAACCTCTTCTGCCCCTGCTCTCTTTGCTGTTCTTCAACTCTAGTGATGAACACATGAAGATCTGGAGCGGACCGAGCTCCAGGCCTTCTTTTGATCCCAAAAAACACCTAAACCGAGCAAATTGTGAGTTTGCAAACACTCCTATAGGAACCGAGGTAGGCAGAGGGCTTGACCGCTTGATCGGGCTAACATCTGGTCCGCTTGAGCGGTTGAGCTTCTGGATTTACCTACGTGACCGAGGTGGTCTGGCACTCCATTTGACCAAGCTAAAGTCAAGCTCGTTTTGCGCGATCGCGTTGCCACTTACACTTACCCTCCTTTTCCTGCAGAGTCCAAGGGGACCACACACCAACACTGAAGCGCTCAAAGACCGAGTAACCATCAAACAAGAGTTTGTGCCAAACCAACACAGTCGTGCTAAAACCAATCGGCTGCACACATGGGGCGCTATCGCTTCCTGGTCGACACACTGATCGCTCTAGCCGCGTTCCGGGAAGAATACGGTATCCCGGACGACGTTCATCTAGAGCTTGGTGTGAGGACACGAACCCTTAGGGCAAATTAGACCAGTGCCCCTTCACCGTGCTTTCCATTATAGAAGGTGGCCTCCGCTTCCCGGTTAACCCCCTAATCTGCGAGTTCTTGCGGCGCACTGGGCTAGCACCAACCCAAGTCTCAACCAACACTTACCACATAATAAACGGAATTGCCGAGCTAAACAACTGGCTAGGAACCAACCTAGGATTAGCCGAGATACTTCGCCAGTATATCCTCAGGCATACAGGCGACGGCCTTGCCTATTATTTAAAGATCAGACCGGGCAAGGAGAAGATAGTGACCGGTACCCCAGACAAAGACTTGCATGACGACGACTTTTTCTGGGTGTCCGGTAATTATGAAACAGCCGACGTGTCGGGCTGGTATATCAGCAAGAATTTCGGCGAAACATGTAAGCCGTGATAACTGCTTGGTCAAATTACTTTCCTTTACTATTCTGTACTTAATATCTTTTCTTCTTCTGTTTGCAGCCATTGAAGCTTTGCAAGCCAACTACTACAACCCCAACGAATCAGCCATCAGAACCGTGCTTCGGTACCGTAACCGGGATTGCCACGAACTTCTCGGTTACGTACCAACCTACAGATACTCCGCTCCCCGCCGGAGTAGAGTGACAGACTTCCTTCAAGCACCGTCGCCACCTCCTGACCCCACACTTCCGAACGTGCCCCTTATTCGGTTGATCGAGGCAGAGGAGATGGCCAAAAGAAGCCGCATCAAGAATCTGATCACTGCTACATCCACCAAGCTACCGAGCATCCCCTCCCGCACAGCCGCTGCCGGTCAATCAAGTGGGACCGTGGTCGCATTGGCGTTATCTGCCGCGGTGCAGGCAAGCAAAGAAAACCGCCAAGCTGGAAAAAGGCCTCATAACGCCGATCCCTCAGCCGAGCTCGTTGCGGAGTTGAACACCGAGCAATTGGCTGTCACAATTGACCCAACACCACCATGGAAGCCCCAACTGAAGCACTGGGGAAAAGAGATCCCGGCCAACGCATCGGTCAAAGAGGACAAGGAGCATCTACTCGCCTTTGACCTAACCAAAGCCTTGCTTCTGTCGAATGACGTGACTGGCAGCGACCACGTGCCGGACACCCAGCTCGTGAAGTCCTCGGTCAAGTCTATGACCCGAGTAAGAATCTTGAACTCTTTATTCAAATTTTTCCAAGTGTTTGCTCGGTTTCCTTTCTTTAATCAAACTCTTTTCTTTGCAGGCCATCCAGAAACAACATTTGGTCATGGAGCGGATTCATAGACTCCGGCAGAAGGCAACCGACGCTGCCAGCCAGGTTGAGCACCTTCAAACCGAGCTGGGGCGATCAAAAGCTTCTTTGGAGATCGCAAACTCCGACAAGTCCAGATTGCTCGGCCAGCTTGGAGCCGCCGAGCAAGAGAGAGATGCTCTCCGAGCCGAGCTGGAGGCGTTGAAACAATCAAGGAAGGATGAGCTGGATGAGGCGAACAACGAAGGTTTCAAGGAGGCCGAGGAAAACTGCACAAAGCAAGTCCATGCCACCCAAGATATTTTCTTCAAGGCTGACTGGAAGGTTGCTTGCGAACAGCTCGGCCAAGGATCTGGAACCGACGTGTTTGCCTCTCCCCCAGGTGCCTTCCTGCCGACATACATGGTGCCATACGCCAACGACGTCTTCAGTGCATTGCAGGCTGAAGCTGAGGAAGACGGCGGGGAGGAAGCCGAGGAAAATGCCGAGGGAGATAACCGCCCAAAGCAGACCGGCCAGGTGGAGACCGGAGTCCAAGAAAAAACAACCACGGTTGACCTGGAGGCTACTGCTACCGGGGATGAATTTGCTGACCTGTCCCCCTTAGTTTAGTTTTCTGTCTTTTTCTTCTTCGTTTTTAAGAATGTAACCGGGCTGCCAGCCCCACCGTATGTAATTCTGTTCTTTATCAATGAAAAGTTCTAATTTTGTTAAGTGTTTGCACCGTGTTTAAACTAAACAACTTCAGCCGAGGTAAAGTACCTTGGCTTAGCAAATCATCAACTCATCCTTGAGCAAATTATCAACTCATATAGCCGAGATAAACCATCTCGGTTGAAACCACAGTTGAGTAAAACATCAACTCATTTAACCAGAGCAAAATCATCTCGGTTGAAATCACAGAGTTGAGCAAATCATCAACTCATTTAACCGGAGTAAAACATCTCGGTTAAAATCACGGAGTTGAGTAAATCATCAACTGATTCAACCGGAATAAAACATCTCGGTTGAGACCATAGAGTTAAGCAAATCATCAACTCATTCAACCGAAGTAAATCATCTCGGTTGAAATCATAGAATTGAGCAAATCATCAACTCATTCAACTGGAATAAAACATCTTGGTTTAGACCATAGAGTTGAGCAACTCATCAACTCATTCAACCAGAGTAAATCATCTCGATTGAAATCATAGAGTTGAGCAAATCATCAACTCATTTAACCGGAATAAAACATCTCGGTTTAAGCAAAGTAAATCATCAACTCATTCAACCGGAATAAAACATCTCGGTTTAGACCATAGAGTTGAGCAACTCATCAACTCATTCAATCAGAACAAAACATCTCGGTTAAAATCTTAAAGTAAGCATCGAAAACAACGACAGAATGCTGGTAGAGATAAGTCACTTCTATTGTATTTGACAAAAAGCGTGTTACATTCAAAAGTATAGGGAGAGCAAGTCTTTCCACAAAAAATTACATAAGAATGTAAAATGCTAAAAATAGTACAGTTTGAGGTTGGCCGCATTCCATGGCCGGGGTATGCCTTTTCCTTCCAAATCTTCCAAGTGGTATGCCCCATTGCCCGCCAGACCGGTTATATTGTAAGGCCCTTCCCAGTTTGCCCCTAACTTGCCTTCCCCCCGGCACCAGTGTGTTGCCCATCACCTTTCTTAAAACCCAATCCCCAACTTTGAACGGTCTGGGGTGCACTGTTTTGTTGTATTTTCTGGAAAGCTCTTGTTGGTATGCGGCCACATGGATTAGAGCCTTGTCTCAGTGCTTTTCCACTAGGTCCAATTCCAGGGCGATGGCTTCAGAGTTCAGCTCAGGCTCAAAACTTTCACTGCGGAGGGTGGGCATGCCAACTTCCAATGGGATGACCGCCTCCATGTCATATGCCAAGGTAAAAGGAGTTTCCCCAGTAGATCGCCTCGGGGTCGTCTGGTATGCCCAAAGGACACTTGGGAGTTCCTTGGCCTATTTTCCTTTGGCTTTCTCAAGTCTTTTCTTCAACTCATCAAGAATGGTCTTGTTTGATGCTTCGGCTTGGCCGTTGGACTGCGGGTAAGCCAGGGTGGAGTTGTAGAATTCGATCTTCAATTCTTCACAAAATCCTCTGAAAAAGCGCCCGTCAAATTGGGTGCCGTTGTCAGAAATCAGAATCTTGGGAACGCTAAACCGTGTTACCACATTCTGCCAGACAAACCGTTTGACGTCTTTCTCCTTGACAGTAGCTAAGGGTTCAGCTTCAACCCATTTGGTGAAGTAGTCCGTAGCCGCAATGAAGAACTTCCAGTTGCCTGGTGTCGTTGGGAGTGGTCCCACTATGTCCAGCCCCCACATCGCAAAAGCCTAAGGGCTTATAAGGAGCAGAAGTTCTCTGGTCGGCTGGTGAATTTGGTGGGCGAACTTCTGGCATTTCTCACATTTGCGAACATATTTCTGAGCATCTGCTTGCATGCACGGCCACCAATACCCTTGCGAGATAGCTCGGTAGGCCAAAGATCTGCCCCCGATGTGACTATCACATATGCCTTCGTGAATTTCGTACAGGAAAGCTTCCACGCTGTTTGGGTGTACACACTTGAGATAAGGACCGGTGAAAGACTTCTTGTATAAAGCGCCAGATAGAGAGAGCCAAAACCGCTCTAACTTCACCCGGACTTTATGCGCTTCCTTTTTATCGACCAGAAGGGTCCGCTCTTTTAGGAAGAGAATAATAGGGTCCATCCAAGAAGGGCCAAGCTCGGTGCAGAGTACTTCTGTCTGCTTGGGTTCCTCTATACTAGGCCTTGGAAGATACTTAATCAGGAGAGGAGTAGGAGATATTTGGTCGACCATGGAAGCCAGACCGGCTAACTCATCTGTGCGGCCATTTTCTTCCCGTCCAATTTGTTGGACCCTTATCGCCTGGAATCGCTTAATGTGGTCTCTTACCAGAGCTTGGTACTTTGCCATTCTGTCATCTTTAGCTTCGTAAACCCCAGACACTTGGTTGACAACAAGTTGGGAATCGCTGTAAACCATCAGCTCAGATGTGCGCACCTGGAGCGCGCTCTTAAGTCCGGCCAGGAGCGCCTCGTACTCAGCCTCATTGTTTGATGCAGGGAATCCGAGTGTGATAGAGTGTTCGATGGTCAGACCATCTGGGGAGATCAAAACTATGCCCAGCCCGGCACCATGATGATTTGAGGCTTCATCTATAAAAAGTTTCCACATTTCATCGACAAAGTGCTTCCAACACTCTGAGGGGTCCTGGGAGGCTTGAAGGTCGATGGGATCACGGTCGCTCGGCTGTTCAATTTTTGGTGCGCTGCTATTCGGTTCCATTTCATCCCCCCTCGGCAATGCAGAACCAAACGCAACAGGTTGATCTGCCATGCCCAAGTCTGGAGTCGCATCGCCGAGCTGCAGTACTATGCTGGCTGAAGATGCTATTGCGGGGCGCGCAAGTTCCGCATCGCCAACATCGCCCGGCTGTGCAATTTCTGGTGAGCCTGCATTCACCTCCTCAGCTGCCGTGGCAAGATCCACCGGGCATCCTGGATGAATTCCAGGTGAGAATTCAGCAACAAAGTCGGCCAATGTTTATGCTTTTATGGCAGTTCGGGGTTAGAACTTGACGTCAAATTGTCCCAATTCGACCACCCACTTGAGGATTCAACCGGAAAAATCCGCCTGCTCGAACAAGGCTTTGAGTGGGAACTCGGTCAAAATGATGATGGTGTGAGCATGACAATAGTGCGCCAATTTCTTGGAGGCCATCATCAACGCCAAGGCAAGTTTTTCCAGCGGCAAGTATCTCGACTCTGCCGGTAGCAAGGTTTTGCTCACGTAGAAGATGGGGAAATACTGAATTCCTTCTGACCGGACAAGTACTGCGCTAACTGCATGCTGAGAAACGGCCAGGTAAAGGTAGAGTTCTTCGCCGGGCTTTGGTGTCACCAATAATGGAGCAGAAGACAGATACGCCTTTAGCTCGGCCAAAGCCCTGTCACATTCCTCGCCCCACGAAAACTTGGATTTTAGTGCTCGAAAGAAAGGGTGGCAGCGATCTGATGACCGACTTATGAATCGATTAAGCGCGGCGGTCATTCCGGCCAGATGCTGGACGTCTTTCGCTGAGTTGGGCTGCTTTAATTCTTGTATGGCTCTGATTTGTGTGAGGTCTGCCTCGATGCCTTGGTTTGTGACTAGAAAGCCTAGGAATTTCCCGGATCCCATGCCGAAGGCACACTTGGACGCATTCAGGCGTAGCTTGTGTTGTTTGAGAATGGCGAACATCTCGGCTAGGTCAGACAAGTGGTCTGCCTGATGTCTGCTTTTAACCACCATGTCATCAATGTAAGCCTCCATCGTCCGGCCTAGCAGAGGGGCGAACATTTTGGTCACCATCCTTTGGAAAGTTGCCCCGGCATTCTTCAAACCAAAAGGCATAACTTGATAGCAGAAGAGTCCCCTTGGTGTGGTGAAAGAGGTTATCTCATGGTTGGGGCCATGCATAGCAATCTGATGATAACCGCGGTAGGTATCCAAGAAACTAAGCCTTTCATGTCTGGCTGTTAAATCCACTAGCTAGTCTATTCTGGGTAGAGAAAAGCTGTCTTTAGGGCAAGCTCGGTTGACGGTCTTGTAGTCGACGCAAACTCGCCACTTCCCATTCTTCTTGGGTACTACGACCGTGTTTGAAATCCATCGAGGGTAGTGCACTTCCTGAATAGTCCGTGCTTCAAGCAAGTTCCTTACCTCCTCCGCGACTACCTCGACGTAATGAAGAGCCGATCTCCTTATTCTTTGAATGACTAGCCGTGCATCAGGGAAAATATTGAGTTGGTGGCAAATAAAACTTGGATCGATGCCAGGCATGTCGTATGACGACCATGCGAAGACTTCAATATTTGCCATAAAAAATTCTACCATCTCGGTCCTTCTTGAGTGGTCAGGCTTGATCCGAGCAAAAAGAACTTGTTTGGACTTTCCGTATTGATTCGTACTTTTACCAATTCTTCAACAGCTTTGTCCTCAGCCCTGGTGCCCACGTCATCAAGGACACTCTGGTCTCCTGGGCCTTCAATCATTTGCACGAAGCCTTTGGCAGTTTGGCTCCCGTTCACTGCCACGAAGCATTGCTTCGACATGACTTGATCGCCCCAAATTTCCTGAATTTCCCCCATAACTGAGGGAAATCTCATAACCTGGTGGTAGGTCGACGCTACAGCCTGCATAGCGTGAAGCCAACCCTTGCCGAGAATCAGATTGTATGTAGACGGCACCTGCAATACCCAGAACTCCACCTGCTTGACCACGGATCCGGCTTTGACTGATAAAATTATTTTTCCCAAAGGCCACTCCGGTTGCGAGTTGAACCTACCAGTGGCGAAGTTGCCGGAGCCAAGTCTGTGTCTCGGAGTTTGAGTTGTTTGAACGCGTCATAGTACATAATTTCAACCGAGCTTCCCTGGTCAATCAAGATGCGCTTGACATCGAACTCTTTGACGTGGAGGGTGACCACTATGGCGTCGCTGTGTGGCGTTTGAATGCGCTCTAGGTCCCTTGTGGAGAAGCTAATCATGTCTTTTTCCTCAGTCTTCCCCCTTTTGATCGCGGGCTGGACTGATAAAACTTCCTTCATGTGTTCCGCCTTTTTGATCATTCCTCGGAGCTCGCAAACACGCGCCAGCTCCACTATGCCGTGGATCACATTAACCACTCCTTGAGGGGGCGCCTCCAAGTCCTCCGGTCCATGCGGATCAGTCGGGGTGGGATGTACGGCCTTAACACCCCCATCAATGTAAAGATCTAAGTGTCTGGCTGCGACTAACTCCTCCAAGTGTTGCTTCAGAGGAAAACAGTCCTCTGTCCGGTGTCCTCGCTCCCGGTGATATGTGTAGCGGTATCGCGGATTGAAGCCTTTTTGCGCGTCGCCTAACTTAGCAGGAAACCGGACGTAATCCTCATCATGGATTTCACTAAGTATGCGATAGATTGGAATCTTAAAGACCGTGGTGATGCTCGTCTAAGCTTTCAACCTTCTGTTAGCATCTGCTATGTCATCGCGGGGGTATTCAGCTCGGTCATTCTGACGACCCCTTTCCCAGTTTCGATGATTTGACCCACGGTCAGATTCCTTGGCGCGATCATTTGGACGGTTTGTCTCATGTCCGACCGCGTGTACCTTACCAGCCGACCTCTTGTCTGTTACCACCGGAGTTGTCTTCACGGTGGACGCTGCCGCATCATCCTCTACTCGGATGTGCTCATTGATGAGCTGCATTAGTTGGCCCATGGATGTTGGCTGGTTCATGGTAAGCGAGTCCTGCAGCCTATGTCCGACCGGGAGACCGCGCTTATATTGGGTGATTGCCAAGTTGATCGGGCAATCTAAAATCTCATTGAAGGTTTCCCAGTATTTGGAGTTGTATGCCTTGAGTGTGTCGCTCGACTCCATTTTGACACTGAGAAGGTGGTCTACCTCCTTTGGCATTTTAGTGTTGGTCTTGAAACGAGTCATAAAGGCTTCCACCAACTGCTGCCACCTTTCGATGCTTTCCTCCGGCAGCCTCTCAAACCATTTCAAGCCCAGCTCGCCCAAACTCGACAGGAAGATAAGGCACATAAGAGCGTCATTGCGCCTATGCCCGGCTATGACCTGCCGGAAGTGGCTTGCGTGCATGTACGGATCGGTCTTTCCGTCGTAGAGCGTAAACTTGGGTTGGTGAAAACCTGTGGGGAGCGGTGTGGTTTTTATCTTAAGAGAGAAGGGGGTGGCGTTCAGCCTCGCCAAATCTGTGTCTAGAAGGAGAGGCATGGCTGGGCGGGGTGGTGGCATTATGACCTCTTCACTGGCGTGACCCCCGTAAGATAGTCGCTAGAGCGCTGGTACCCTTTGAGTCTCTCGCCGGCGAGCCCGCTCCTTCAAGACTACCCGCAAGTCCTCTGAGCGAGCGGAGTAAGAATATCTTGACGTCGTCGCCGGACGTGAGGGTTGATAGGTACTATCTTACGTGCTAGATTTCTCTACAGGCGCGTCGGATTCTCCAACCCTATAGCTTCTGGTGATAGAAAGGGAGGTAGTGTGCCGCTGGCTCTGACTGCCTGAACGGAGTGATTGGGTGCGCTCACTGTGGTCTCCCACTCCAGCAACACCCTTCCCTTTGACATACCATTTGAGATCTTCCATCTCCGCCGCCATTTTCCGGATGACGGCGTCTTGGTCCCTTAACTTGTGCTCCAGACGCCTAGCGTGCAATTCTCTTCGCCGCTGGTGCCCGTCTGGGCTCCGAGAGTGACCAAAACTTCTAGCGCGCTTATCCCGCGCGTCTCTTGAATGTCCTCCTGGGGAAGTCTCCAGGTTCGCCATGTTTGGAACGGCGGGGAGTCCGTCTCTCCGTCTGGCTGACTCCGGGGTAACACCATCGATGGCGGACAACGGTATCTTTTCGTTGTTCGCCATGGAAAGCGATCAGATGAGCTTGGAAGACAAGGTTTTGTCTATCAGGTTCCCACAGACGGCGCCAATTGTACGGGGAGGAAATATTCGGTAATGCCCGTACTCCTTTCGACAAGCTCCTCGTCTGTCTGATCAACCTGCAAACACAACAGCGGTGAGCTACCCGGCGGTATGTAGCCGGAAAACCTCTCCGACGGTCAAGTTAGCACACACTCAGGGATATAGAGAGAGAGGAGAGAGGAGAGAGTTGAGTGTTTTGGTTTTTCTCACCAAATGATGTTCTATATCCAGTATGGGGGCGCAGTCACGCTTATACACTTTCTGTGATCAACTCTGCACCCATTAGTCTCTTGACATGTGGTGCTGCTCTCCCATCTGTCAGCACAAATCCAGCAATCACCACCTAACCCAACCGTCAGGCTACATTAGCGGAAACTCGGCAGCCCGGCGGAATCACCTCAGCCTTCCACGATCGTGCTGCGTAACATACCTGAGTGCTCCACTCGCCGAGCTCCATAACAGCCGAGCTCGGTAGCACTCCGACAGGACCGAGTCCCAGACAAGTTACACTGGCATGCAGAAGACTTTTCCCACCGAGCTAATCGTGCTCCCATAAAACCCGGTAGCAAACGCTCATCTCGGCTAAGTAGACCTCGGGGATAGGCCTCGACCGAGCAAGTCCAAATCCGAGGAAGCTTGGTCCAAACATGGGACCTGGACCTCAGACCTAGGCCTGGACCGAGCAAGATCAGCTCAAAGGAAGCCCCAGTTAGCTCGGCTTAAACAGGGGTGAGCCTCAACCGAGCAAATCCCACTCTGATCAGGCCCAAGTTAGCTCGGCCCAAACATGCTTGGCCATCTTCTGTCTGGCTCCTTCCACGGCCCAAAGCCAGATTATAAATTTCCCTCTCAAAACGACGTCATTTTGGGCAGTCGAGCCATTCGGATCAAAGGCATTTCGAGCTATGAAATATTATCCAAAAAAAATATATAACATTACCACAAAAAGCATAACTTTATTTTCATTTTGGAATCACATATTATCATAACTCTACTACAAAATTGAGTAATATTTTTTTATAAAAATATGTAACATGAACAAAAAAAAAATTTATAATAAGGTACATAGGCCTCGTTTGTTTGGACAAACTAGATAAAGGGGGATTGCAATCGATGGACTATTAGTCCTAGAAAAAATAGTGCCTTGATTATTTTGTTGAAAATAATGCATACCTCATTTCTGTTTTCTTGTAGGATTGAATGTTTGAAAATAACTATCTTAGTGAATTTTGTGTTTAGTTAAAAAATTATAAAGAAAGATAACTAATTAAAAGGCTATTTTATTATTTTGAATTATTTGACAATGTTAAATCTAACTTTTTTAATTTAATATTATTTTTTTTTACAAGGACTTGCAACATGTTTTAAAGTCCAATAATTAACCTAAAGTTTCAGCTCATCAATGAGCTCCTCCAAAATTATTAATTAAATATAAATAGAGTAAATTATATCAGTAGTTCACGTATTTTGATGATTGTGTTATTTTGATTTTTGTAATTTTAATTGATTAATTTTGATCCTGAATTTATGATTTTTTTCAATTTGGTTTAATTGATTACAATTATTGGTGATTTTTTTAATGAAAAATGTGCACATGGTGACATGTGTCATGTTTTTATAAATAAAATTGTAAACTTGTTTTACTTAATGAGTTAATCTCAACCAACTTCATAACCATTTCCCTTCCAAAAATTCTAATTGGTGTTATTAATTAAATCAAATTGATCCAAAATTTAAAATTAAAGGTTAATATCCAGCTAATTAGAATTATAAGAATCAAAATAACACATGAGGCAAAATATAAGAACTATTAATATAATTTGCCCATATAAATATTACCCATTTGGACAAGTATGTTAGAAGTATTTGGATCTACACATTATTATAACCATCATTAATTTTGAAAATATTTCTCAAGAATATGTTTTCAATATTTAGACGATGAAGAAAAATATTCATCTATTTACTCTCATTTTGGAATGATTGGCAACAAATGAACTATATTGTTTTGTTTTTGAACATTAGATCACTTATGGCGCTTTATGTAATTTGGTCTAATAGTTAATTTTTTTTTTTTTTAATGATAAAAATACGTGTTGAAAAGTTATCAGAAAAGTCGCTAAGTCGCTAAAAAATTGGTAGGAAAAGTCATCGGGAAAGTCACTAGCAGCTGATAGCAATGGCCGCTAGCAGCTATTGGTGGTGATGAGCTGGACAAATAAGTGATATAAATAGATAACTAAATAGATAGGTGAAATGTATATAAATAGGTAACATTTGGATAGATAGTTAAATAGATAGGTAACGCGTATGCAAATAGGTTATATTTGAACAAATATATTATATTTGAACAGATAGATAAATAGGTAAAATTTTGAATAAATATGTGTCTTTTAGACCTAAAAAGATTTGAATTTATATTGACCCAATAATTTTTGAAGTGGATCTCTGGCCTAAGTGCCTATTAATCTACACATGGCTAAAGCCACAGCCACCGAGGTTGAGTCAGAAGATACTGTGCCAATTTCCAAACTAGCTGAAATAGAGAAGACAACCTCTGTGTCTGAGAATAGACCTGCCGAGGCTGAGGCAATCGACAAACCACCACAAAAAAGGCCGAGATTCGAAAGTGCTACTCACCTTGGTGCTTTTACTGCTGACAAGCCCTGGGTTCCATCCGTTAGGGTCGGAGACCGAACTTTGTTAACCAGGGACAGCGCCCTCGACAGTGTAAAAGTCAGTGTCGCCATTTCTACCGTCGTTTTGCTACCGGCTGACCTCAACCGTATGGCCGAGCTGACTGAATATGAGAACTATGCGCTAATGATGCATCATTGCGTCCTGGTAAGTCTCTTTACTTAATCTCTTAAGGTTTTCCAACACTTAGCCAAATTTTTACTAATCTGTTTCATTTCTTACAGGCCATCAGTAGGGTCACTCCTTCGTGGTCAAAACCGAGGAGTTTAAGAAGGAGTTAACCAAGTAGACTAAGGGGGTAGCCAAACTCCTTATTTATCTCAATCAAGTCGAGGCTCGCGTCCGAGATCTGCTAGACCAGGCAAAGACTGCCCAAGCAACCCAAGTTAAAGTCGAAAATCGCGTCGAAGCGCTCGAGAATGTTGCCGAGGTCGCCTAGGCCGAAGCAAAAGAAGTGAAAGACAAGGAGGCCCTGGCCCAAACCGAGCTCCAAACTACTCTGGCCACCAAAGAGGCTGATCTCAAGGCTGCCGACGATAAGGCCTACATCGAAGGGGCAACCAATGTCCGTGATGCCTACAAAAAGCAAGTCAATCAGGCATGCAATAAGGGTTACATCCTTGGCTGGTTGGCTGTTTTGAAGGAGTTAGCCATCCTGTATGACTCGCCTCTTTGGGATACAAGCCGACTTGTCATGCCGTTCCCTCCTACTCCAAGCCAATTTGAAAATGAGGCTGAGGGTGAGGAAAAAGCCAAGGCCGAAGCCGATGCTGAAGAATCTACTGGGGCCAAGTCCCCAATTTTGAATGAACAAGTCCTGGACTTAACTCAGGGCGAAGAGGAGGATGAGGTCCGCAAACATATCTTTGCTAAGAAAGCCACATCTGAGGTCAAGACTGCGACTGTCGAAAGGACCCTGAACTAGACTCTTCTTTAGATTGACGCCAAGATCGAGGCCGAGAATTCAAAGCTATTGTATGCCGAGGTCGAAACAATGCCAACAACTGAGGTTGATCAGTTCGAGACCATTGCCAAAGATCATAGTGCTTAGTTTTTTTTCCTTCTTTCCTTTGAACTTTTTCTCTTTTCAGTACTTTTTTCTTTCACTCTTGAACACTTGTAATAGTTTGTTTGTTAGGCCGAAGTGCCATCTCTTATACTTGGACGAGTAGTCTTTTATGCCAAGTCAATGTACCTTTTGTATCTAAACAAGTTTCTTCTTTGAATGCACGTTTCTTTTTCTGTAAGTGTTGAATGCTTCTTTTCATGTATGCTTACTGGTTTCCTTCTATGCCTTGCACGTTTCCACACTTAGAATATTTTTGTAATTTTTCAAGTATACCTGAACTGTGTAATCACTTCAGGTTAGAATACATCTGACATGTATCGCCTCAGATCTACTTTATCTCGAGTGCACCATTAGTTAGTCACCTCGGACCAACTTACCTCGGAGTTCACCTTTTACTGTGATCTCGGCCAAACAACACTTAAAAATATTTTATTTAAACATTTTTACAAGTGTTCATCCTTCACTTGTACTTGCTATCTTTTATCTATACTTCATTCTTTTAACCCTCCCAAGCTTTACAAACTGTTTGGTTATCCTAGGTGACAAATATCTCGGGTAACCCTTTAACTATTTACCTTGGCTGATTTTAACTTGTAAATTCCTTCAAAAAAATTTAACAAGTGTCAAACCTATTCCTGCTTCCTGCCCCCTAATGTGAATTTGAATACCACTTACATTCACATTAAGTAAGCAACTCCAATTCTTGCTGATGTCTGATTCAAACAAAATTTAGCCGAGTTTTGCGACCTCGATCTCTCTGTTAACCTAACTAGATCAAACTTAGTTCAACTCTACCGTAGTGGCAAGTCTAAGTTACCCGTCATATTTCATTCGGAAACATCGCCAACTTAGTTCGACTCTATCATATGGCAAGTATAATTCAACTCTACCATTTGATAAGTCTAAGTTACTTGTCATGTTTCAATTGGAAACATCGCAAATTTAGTTCAACTCTATCATATGATAAGTCTAAGTTATTCATCATGTTTCAATCGGAAACATCGTAAACTTAGTTTAACTCTATCATATGGCAAGTATAATTCAACTCTACTATATGATAAGTCTAAGTTATTCGTTTTGTTTCAATCGGAAACATCACAAACTTAGTTCAACTTTATCATATGGCAAGTATAATTCAACTCTACTATATGATAAGTTTAAGTTATTCGTTATTTTTCAATCGGAAACATCGCCATGAGACTACTTCAATCCTATTGCACAAATATCAACAATAAAAACAAAATCAAGCAAGTATTTTATTAAAACTTCATCTAATAAAGTCAGTACATAAATCTAATAAAAGCAAAAATTAATGATATAAAAACTTTGGATTGCAAGTGTTCCAAGGTTCTGGCAACTCCTTGCCATCACTGTTTGCTAGCCGATATGCTCATTGCTAGCAACCAAGAGAACTCTGTGAGGCCCTTCCTAGTTTGGGCCAAGCTTTCCCTCCCTAGGATCCTTCTTATTGCCGACAACTTTTCTTAGGACGAGGTCCCCAACCTTGAATTTCCTTGGGTTGACCTTCTTGTTGTAAGCCCTAGCTAGCTGTTGTTGGTATGCCCCCAACCGAATTACTGCTCTTTCTCTTCTTTCTTCCAAGAGATCTAGATCTCGGGCTAGGAATACCTCGTTGGTTCCATCTTTCACTCCCCGGGTTCTGATTCTTGGAATGCCAACCTCCAGCGGGATGATTACTTCAGTGCCATAAGCCATGGCAAAAGGAGATTCCCCTGTTGATCTTTTCGGTGTGGTTCAATATGCGCACAGAACATTGGGCAATTCTTGCACCCACTTGCTCTTGGTTGCTTCCAGCATCTTCTTGATCCCATCCAAAATGGTCTTGTTGGTTGCTTCTGCATGACCATTACTCTAGGGAAAACTAGGAGTAGAGTAATAGTTTTTCATCTTATATTTTGCACAGAAGCTCTTAATCAGCTTACTGTCAAACTGAGTTCCATTTTCTGCTATAATGGCCCTTGGGATCCCGAATCTAGTTATTGTTCTTCTGGATGAAGTTCTTTACATCGATATCTTGAATCTTAGCAAAAGGTTCAGCCTCTACCCATTTGGTGAAATAGTCTGTGGCTACCAGCAAAAACTTTCTCTGTCTAGTTGCCTGGGGCAGTGGTCCTGCCAGGTCCATGCCCCACTGGGCGAATGGCCAAGGACTAGATACTGGGTTCAGATCTGCTGCTAGTAAATGTATCAAATGTGCAAACTTTTGACACTTCTTACACTTTCTGTCATAGGCTTTAACATCCTTTTGTATGTAGAGCCACCAGTACCCCTGAGTTATGGCCCTATGAACAAGTGATCTGCCCCCAACATGGCTTCTGTATACACCTTCATGTATTTTGTACAGGAAGTCTTCTATTCGGGATGGGTGCACATATCTCAAAAAGGGCCCAGTAAGAGACCTTCTGTAGAGATGGCTTTCTACTGTCAAGCTGAGCTTGGCCGGCTTCAATCTAGTCTTGTGCGCCTCTTTTCGGTTATCTGACAGCTTGCCATCCCGGAGGAACATTACTATTGCATCCATCTAACTTGGACCCATTTCCATACACATCGCTTCGTACTCTGTGATCAGGGGCTCCACACTCGGGCCTGACAAATAATCAACCATTATTGTCCTTGCCTCACCTGATTTCATTGTACTAGCTAGGTTGGCCAAGTCATTGGCATGACTATTGTTATCTCGGTTAACTTGCTATAGCCGATAATTTTCAAATAGTGTTAGTAGCTTGACAACCTCTTTGACATAGGCTATCATTCGTTCATCTCGGGCTACATACTCTCCCGTTACTTAATTCATAATAAGTTGGGAGTCACAAAAGACTACCACATCATCGGCTTCCATGGCTGCTACTAGTTTTAGTTCTGCAATCAGTGCCTCATACTCTGCCTCGTTGTTTGAGGCCTTGAACCCCAAACGAATAGATTGCTCAATTATTCACCCATCTGGCGATACCAACATCATTCCTGCCCCCGCTCCTTGACGATTTGCATTTCCATTAACAAACAGGCAGAAGAAATCGCCGATGTAGATGTCGCAGGGTTTTGCTTGCTCTATTTTCTTTTGTTTTTCCAGTGTGGTGTCCTTTGGCCCTAGTTAAATTTCTTCTGGTTCTCCTGGACAACTTAAGCCGTAGCTTACCAGAGCCCAACATGGGATGGCACCAGGGGTGAACTCGGCCACAAAGTCGGCTAGAACTTGGCCTTTAGTCATTGTTCTAGTCCTGAATTCTAAGTCATACTGGCCCAGCACCACTACCCATTTGGCTACTCTACTTGTCAGATCTCCATGTTGCAACAAGGACTTCAAAGGATGCTCAGTCAGCACCATAATCTTGTGGGCTTGAAAGTAGTGATTCAGTTTTTTCGAAACCATTACCAGGGCTAGTGTCAATTTCTCCAAGGACAGGTACCTGGTTTCTGCACCTGCTAGGGTCTTACTTACATAGTATATCACCTTTTGTTATCCCTCCCCGTCTCAGATAACTACCGCGCTCACTGTGTGTTCTGAAACTGCCAAGTATAGGAATAATTCTTTTCTAGGTACTGGATTTGACAGAACTGGACCTGTTGTCAGGTACTTTTTTAAGTTGGTGTAGACACCCCATTTTTCACCACCCTTAAGACTTGGGCACCACTGATCATTTACTTGGTGATGAAAGTTGTGCAGTGTAAAGGTTCGATTTCTTCGGCAAGAAGAGAGTCAAATCTCAACCTTACACCCCATTTTTGGACTAAAGCTATTTTGACCAAAGATTTTAGACCTTAAAACCCTCTCTTTCAAAACATTTTTGAAAGAAGTTCCTACGACGTTCCGAGGCTCGCATTTTGTTAAATGTTGCATTTTTCGGTAAACCGAGCAAGGACAAAGTGGGAATGAATGGAAGAGAGGTGAAATCTTTGAAAAAATATTCAAAACACCTTATTTAGGGGTTTGGGGTTGAAGAAAATGGGAGAGGAGAGAAGAAAACTAGTTGATGAGAAGTTTGGCATGAATTTGGGTAGGATCAAAACTGAGCAGTTTTCACTAAAAGAGGAATAACATTTTTCACAATTGGAATTTTGAAGTGAGGCTAGCACCATTGGAAATAAGACTTCCAGGGCTTCAATTTAGGCTCAAGAATGACCTCCAAAGGAGTCCAGATGAAGGAGTTATGTCCGGTTGAAGTCGGGCCCAAAAGGTAGATTTTTCTAGCCAACCAGAGATGGAGGATGCTGGCCATAAATGGGCTTTTCTGGCCATGTGCCGGCCATGAATGGCCTATGCCGACCCCCTGCCGTCCAATGGTGATCCATGCCGGCCAACAATGATGAAGTGCCGGCCATCAATGATGGCATGCTGGCCATCGATGAAAAAAAGCAGTTTTTGGCAAATATTTTTGTTCCAGCTGTTCCAGCTGTCCCTTTTGGGATATTTTCGACCAAGGCTTGCATTCTTCTATATATAGAGGGCCTTCTCTAGTGTTTTAAGGGTTAGAAATATTTTAGGAGTGAAATATTTTAAGGAGTCTCTCTCTACATTTCTCTCTCTACACTTCTCTCTCTCTTGAACCTTAGTGCATACAAGTGTAGATACACTTCTCCTTTGCCTATACATCCTTGATCAAAGTTGTTGATCTTTGAGCTGAGGTTCTACAAGGTCTTCTTGGAGCTCCTTAAGGTGGTTTTGACATGGCTTTGTTGCCTAAAGTTGTGTTGTGCTTCAAGAGGTATAACTCTCTCCCTTTAAGCTTGTTTTAAACACTTGTTTTGCCATCTTTTTCCACCATTTCAAAGCTGGTTTTGGCATGTAAAAATTTCTATTTTTCAGTCCTAAAAATGGTGGTTTGAGCCTTTGTGAGTTAGGGGGTTGTCCCCCCTTTTGGCTCTTTGGCTTGGGAAGCTTTTTATGCTATCTTTCATCACCTTTCAAACCAACCCTTTTAGCCTTTTAACCACTGAAACTCAGAGGTTTTTCAGTGACAAAAACCATGATTTAAGGTCCACAATAGGAGGGGGTGGCCTCCCCTCCTTGTGTCTTGTTTGCAGGTGTTGATGGCTTAACATATGAGCATGTGTTTCTATCATTTTGTAGATTAGTTCAAGCATGTTTTTGGCTTTGTTTTGACATGCTTCAACTCTGTTTTTGGCTAGTTGGGTCACTTCTTGCTTGCTTTTTGTACTTGTAGTGTAATCATGCTTACTAGCCTAGCATGTTTAATGAGTTAGCCTATCATTCTAGCTTGTGTTAGCTTAACTCTAGCACATTTTTGCTACTGATTTAGCATGTTATAGTTCTGTTTTGGGTGGTCTTGGTCATATATGCTTTGCTTTGTATAGCTATAATGTAGTTGGCCTCACTAGCTTTGTGTTTAAAGGCCTCCAATATGCTTTACTTCAGATGTTTGTATGCCATGACATCATTTAGCATGTGATTTTAGAGCATATATCACTGTCACACTCTCACATATATCACTCTTTCATTGCTTTTGAGAGTTGTGCTTTGAACCTTGTTTGTGAGCCAACATGCGAGCATGTTTTCCTTGCCATTTATGCTTTCATTCCAGCATATTTTAGCCACTGTTTTGGCATGTTTAAGCTCTGTCCAGAGCTGGTTTGGTCATTTGAGCTTGGTCATTTGAACTTGATATTGCATGCCTCTAGTGTTGTGTCCTTCACTAGCTTTGGTGCTTTTAGCCCTTAACATGTTGTGCATGTGTTGCTTGCATGTTGTAGCACTACTTTTCATGCCATTTCAGCACTGAAAATTCTGCAACCTCTCTTTGTTCTTCACTTTTGAATTTGCTTTTGAAAGTGGTCTTGAGCCCCTTGTTGGCTTGAGCATGAAATTGAGGCACTCATGCCTAATAGTTTTAATCCTCTCTTGAGGGTTTCTACTAACCAACAGTATGAGACCTCTTTCATGCTCAAGGCACTTGTGGCTTAGGCCATCTTTCCAATTAGAGGACTTTCACATTGGACTCAACTGGTTGAAGGACTAAAGAATGGCTTGGTAATGCTGAAATGAGTAAATAAAATGAATCAAGTAAAACATAACCAAGATAAGCATGTTGTGTTTGCATTGCATTGTGTTCAATCAGACGTTATATTGAACACAAGGTAGATTGGTCCATTTCATACTTGAAGTGATGAAATGAGCCAATCTCCTTTGTCTCCATTGCCTTTGATCACCCATGATAAGGTAGTGGACTTGAGTCTTCATTTTGTGCATTGATTGAAAGTGTACAACTTGGATCTTTGGCCATCATGCATTAAAAGTGCTTGATTGGTGGTTTTAGATCCAAGAGTGCCACTCCTTTGATGTTTTGAGATGATAATGAGAGAGTGCAGTACAAACATGTCCTAGAAAAACCCTCCATTTTCCTGTATGTGTGCTCTGTTGCAGTTTGGTGTTACAGCACACCAGTAGCCGGCAGTGCTTCATTGTTGGCCGGCAGAACACTTGTTTGGCCGGCAGGTGGCCGGCAGCAAGTCAGCATGACCGGCAAGCCACTGGTGCACTCCCCAACAGTGATTTGGTAAAATGGTGCAAAGAGTTCTTGGAGTAACCCTGCAAACAGAGCCTCTCAAGAGCAAACCGGAGAGCTTTTCGGGACGGAAACTGAGTGCATGCATATTCAACTTGATGAGGCAACGTAGTTTGATGCTTTTCTTGTTAGTTAGCATGGTTTTGTAATTTAATTAATTAGTGTGCTAATTGGTTAAGTGTTGTAATAATTAGTAAGTAGTTTACTAGTTATTCGATTGGTTTGTAATAATTAGTCTAATTAGTTTAATTAGATTAATTTGATTAGCTTAGCTTAGTGTAGCTTAGCTTATTTATTCGGACCCTCCTTCACGAGGGCACAATGTTGTAATAAGGGTGCGTGCGTGTATGCATGTCTTCCAACCCCACATGTTTCTCCCTTTTATTTAATTGCTTTCGATGGTTAGATTAAGGCACGTTTTGATTAGCATACCTTATGCTTGCATGTTTGCATTCATTCATTTGTCTTGCATACACCGGGCTCGGCACATCATTAAAACTGCATCGTATTTCAATACACTTCTTTGAATACGTGTATCAAATTGTTGCATTCATATGCCATCTTAGATAGCCGAGCCTATTTAGTTGCATTATTGCATGTGTTGCATTAGGCATCTTGTATAGTTAGGATCATGCATTGTTTCTAACTACTTTTTGTTTTGGCTCAAAGTACACTGTAAGTTTTACGCTTTAGCATACTTGCATGAGTGCGAGTATTGCCTTGATAGCATGCTTGCTATGAGGCTATTTTCTTAAATGATTAACTGCACGAATGCCTGTGGATGAAGGCTTTGTTGCTTGAATTGGGACAATTCAACGAATGTAAGTTTTAAGCCCACTTTGCGAAGTGGCAAATCATGTTTTAAAGCCCATCTTGTGAGATGGCAAATCCGTGCTTTAGCCCACTTGAGGATGGCACTTTCAAACTATTTTCAAAAACAAACATGAGTCATTTTGTTCCAATTCTCGCGATTGAGTCTATACTTGCTTGCGCGCGTGCCATGTAGTAAAGTTAGATTAATAATCAGAATAAGAACACATGAGGTTTATAAAACAACATATCATGCTTAGTAGAGGCCGATCTTTGATCGGGCGAGCGGGGGTGCTCATCTCATGACCTTCCCCTCTCGTACCCAAGTTTTCGAGCCGGGGCAACTTTGGTGATGACAGACACGTGGCCTTTGGCACGAGTCAGGATTTCCTAAATTTCTCAAAAACAAAATATTTAGGTGGCGACTCTGTAATCTAGCAAAGCAGTCCAGTTTTGGCATTATTTGATTTAAAATATGATTTTCCAAAATGATTTGCCGGATTGGACTTTTTAGTGTTTATCAGTCTCACATTGCACTTTGTGAGATTAGATTCACAACCGTGACAGGAGTCCAAACTGTAGGAGACTAATTCATGCCTTCTTCGAAAGGGGGACACGCGAAGAAAGCCGAGTCCATAGTTGGCCAAGACAACTTCGCACTTTTCTGTCCACAAAAAATCTGTGGCCTTTTTTAACAAACTAAAAAATGGTTTACACTTATCTGAACTTCAGCTAATGAACCTGTTCAAAGCTACTGCCTTGCTGGTCAAAATTTGGACTTGCTTGGCTGACGTCGAGCTCTTTTTAAGTCAAGAATTTCTTTGATTTAATCTTGGCTTGCCTCAATGCCCCTTCTGGTGACCAAGTATCCCAGGATCTTACCAGACCCGACTCCAAATATACATTTCGAAGCATTGAGTCAGAGCCGATATGTTCTTAGGATATTAAAAACTGCATTCAAGTCGGCCAGATGATTCCCAGGTTCTCTGGTCTTCACGACCATGTTATCAATGTACACTTCTACTGTCTTGCCGATCAGATGTCTAAACATCTTGGTCACTAACCTCTGGTAGGTTGCTCTTATATTTTTTCAACCTGAAAAGCATCACTCTGTAGCAATACAGCCCTTTTTGAGTGATGAATCTAGTCTTCTCCTCGTCAGGGGGATACATTGCTATCTGGTGGTATCCCCTGTAAGCATCTAGGAAGTTCATCCTTCCATGCTCTGAAGTGGCATCCACCAGCTGATCAATTTTAGGTAGAGGGAAGCTGTCTTTGGGACAAGCCTTATTCAGGCTGGTGAAGTCCAAGCAGACCCTCCACTTCACATTCTTCTTTTTTACAACTACTGTGTTGGACAGCCAGGTTGGGTAGTTCACCTCCTGAATGGCTTTGGCTTCCAACAGCTTGTCCACTTCATTCTCTACTGCCTCCACATGAATTAATGTCGGCCTCCTTGCCTACTGAATGATATGCTTTGCCAACCTATCTACATTAAGCCTGTGGCAGGTGACCTCGAGATCGATGCCTGGCATCTCATAGGGTGTCCAGGTGAACACTTCTATGTTTGCTCGCAAGAAAACTTCCAACTCCTTTTCTTCCTCTTTGGCTAAACTTAAGCCGAGAAGAAAGAAGCGCTTTTCATCACCTTGTTGAACCAGAATTTTCTTCAAAGCCTCCCCACTCTTGTCGACTGGTTCTTTGCCAACATCATCTAGGACCTCCATGTCCTCATCTTTAATTTCCACTGTCTCTACTTCTCACACATTACAGGTGGACTTCATTGCTGTCATGGAGCAATTTTTTGCCTGTACCCGATCTCCTTTGACCTCCTCAATCCCATGTTCAGTTGGGAATCACAACAGCTGGTGCAATGTTGAGGGAACAACCCTCATTACATGCAACCACGTTCTACCCAAGATAACATTGTAAGGGGAAGGGGTGTTAATTATTGTGAACGCCGTGCTTACCTTCTTTGTGCCTGCCTGTACTGCCAAATTCGTGGCTCCTAGAGGCCACATTGACATTCCATTGAACCCAACCATCAGGCTGTTGGACTGTTCCAGATCATCTGGGTGAAGGCCAAGTTCTTTATAACATCTAACATACATGATGTCACAAGAACTGCCTTGATCAACCTGTATGCGCCTTACCTGGCACTTCCCAATCTTCAGCGTTATCACCAAGGCATCATTGTGTGAATGCTGCACCGTATCCAGGTCTGCCTCGGTAAAAGAGACCATTGGCCCCTAGTACTCATTGGTCCTAGGCTTCTTTTACTGGACCTGATACACAAGCTGCAGGTGCCTCATTCTCTGAGTCTCCCTACGCACCTCATTCTCATTGACTGTAGATCCGACTTCCTCCGCGCGTCCCCCTTTCGGAGACGGCGCGAATTGGTGTTACTACAGTTCGGACTCCTGTTATGGTTTTTAATCTAATATCACAAAGTGCAATGTGAGACTGATAAACACCAAAGAGTCCAAATTTGACAATTGGTTTTGAAAAATCAATTTTGAATCAAAAAGCGCCAAACATGGACTGCTTTGCCAGATTACAGAGTCGCCACCTAAATATTTTGTTCTTGGGAAATTTAGGAAACCCTGACTCGTGCCAAAGGCCACGTGTCCATCATCACCAAAGTTGCCTCGGCTCGGGAACTTGAGTACGAGAGGGGAAGGTTCTGAAATGAGCACCCGTACTCGCCCGATTAAAGATCGGCCTCTACTAAGCATGATATGTTGTTTTATAAACACATGTGTTCTTATTCCAATTATTAGCTAACTTTAATATGTGATGCGCACAGCGTACAAATATAGACTCAATCACGAAAATTAGGACAAAACAACTCGTGTTTGTTTTTTAAAATGGTTTGAAAGTGCTACTTGCAAGTAGGCTAAAGCGCGGATTTACCACCCTCGGGTGGGCTTAAAACAACATGATTTCGCCACTTCGTAAAGTGGGCTTAAAACATACAATTGATGAATTGTCCCAACTCAAACAATAAAGCCTTCATCCACAGGCATTCATGCAGTTAATCACTTAAGCAAATAGCCTCATGGCAAGCATGCTATTATGGCAGCACTCACACTCATGCAAGTATGCTAAAGTGTAAACACTTACAGTGTACTCAGAGCCAAAATAGAAAACTAGTTAGAAATCATACATGATCCTAACTATGTAAAATGCCTAATGCAACACATGCAAAGAATGCGACTAAATAGGCTCAGCTATCTAAGATGGCATATGAATGCACCACTTGATAACATGCTTTGAAACACATATTCAAGTAAGCGTATTGAAATACAATGCAGTTTGAATGATGCGCTGAGCTTCGGTGCATGCAAGACAAATGAATAATGCAAACATGCAAGCATAAGGTATGCTAATCAAAACATGTCCCTAAAACTAACCATCAAAAGCGGTTAAATAAAAGAGAGAAAGACGTGGGGTTGGAAGACACGCACACACACGCACACTTATTACAACATTGCGCCCTCTCGAAGGAGGGTTCGAATAAATAAACTAAGCTAATCTAAGCTAAGCTACTTATTTCAAACCAACTAATTAACTATGCTAGCTAATTAATTATTACAAACCAAATGAAATAACTAATTACACAAATTAGCTAAAATATTACAACACTCGAATAATTAGTTAACGAATTAAAGCGATAAAGTGGCCTTGCGGGCGAGGGAGACATGCATGCTCGGTTGGTGTCTGCTCGGAAATCCATTGCTTTGCCATCAATTGCCTCTGTTTGCACGTGCCTTAGTTTCTGAATATTGAACCAACCTCCACATTGTTTCTGCTCCAAAACAAGATCATTTCTGCACAAAATTGGGCTAGTGGCCGGTCGGCCACAAAAAGTGGCTGCCAGCCACCTCAACTGGCCGGTCGACTAGTGAAAGTGGTCGGTCGGCTACTTGAACTGGCCCGTCGGCCACCTGCTTTTCTAGGCTTCTGGTTTTGCTGCAACAGAGAACAACGGAGGTACATCAATGTATTTGCAAGAAAATGTATGCACTGCCACACTCCTCATCATGTCTCAAGCTCAAAGGAGTGTGGCACTCGATTTTTGAGCCACCAACCAAGAATCTCAATGCATGATGGCCCGAAAGCGAAGCTTGCATAAGCTTAGTGAATGCGCACATAAGACTCAAAGTGCCACCGCCCTATCATGCATGATCAAGGGAGTTGGTGACCAAAAAATGCAAGACGTTTCATCACTATGAGTATGAAACGTACCTCATTTCTTATGCTTGGATTAACGTCTGATCCAAACACATGCAATGCAACACAAATGCTTTTCTTGCATGTTTTACTTGATTCGTTTTGTTTACACATTTTAAATTGCGATTAATCCTTTAACCGATTAAGTCCAATGTGAAAAGTCCACTAATGGGAAAGATAGCCTAAGCCAAAAGCACCTTAAGCATGAAAGAAGCCTCATGCTTTTGTTTAGTAGAAACCCTCAAGAGAATGCTAAAACCATTAGGCATGAAAGCCTCGATTCCATGCTTAAGCCAACAAGGGGCTTAAGACCACTTTCAAAATCAAATTCAAAAGTTAAGCATGGGGGGAGATTACAGAAATTCAGTGCTGATATGGCATGTTAAAGATACAAATCATGCAATCAACATATGCACAACATGTTTGAAGCCAAAAACAACAAAGCTAGTGAAGTGCATTACACTAGAAGCAAGCAATACCATACTCAAATAACCAAACCAGCCATAGACAGACCTAAAACATGCCAAAACAGTGGCCTAAACATGTTGGAATAGAAGCTCAAAAGACTAGGAGAACATGCACACATGTTAGCTTATAAGCAAGGCACAATACACAACCCTTAAGGGCAATGAAGAAGTGAAGTATGTGAGGGTGTGACAAGGTTACATGCACTGAAATCATGCGTGAAATGATGTTATGACATGCAAATAACTCAAGTAAAGCATGTTAAAGACCTTGAAGCTCAAAGCTAGTTAAGGCTATTTACATTATAGCTATACAAAGCAACGCACAAGGGACCAAGACCACTCAAAATAGAGTTTAAACATGGCAAAGCATGAGCAAAAATGTGCTGGAGTGGAGCCAACACATGCTAAAATAAAAGGCTACAACATCAAGTAAGCTAGGCTAGCAAGCATGATTACACTACAAGTGTAAGAAGCAAGCAAGAGGTGCTCTAACCAGCCCAAAATAGAGTTATAACATGTTAAAATAAGGCCAAAAACATGCTGAGAACAAGCCAAGAGATGGTAAAAAAACATGCTCAACTACTAGGCCATTAACACATGCAAACAAGATGTGAAAATGGGGGACCACCCCCCTTATTTTGGTCCTCAAAACCAACTTTCTACCACTAAAAAACCTCTGAGTTTCAATGGTAGAAAGGCCAAACAAAGAGTGTTTTAAAAGCTTTAAAGGATGGCACCAAGCTTAGCAAATAAAGCTACAAATGATGGTAGACCACCCTAACTCCAAAAGAGCCTCAAACAACCATTTTTAACACTTAAAAAAAGAGGTTTTTGTAGTTGACAACTAGGCCAAAACAGCACGCAAAGGTGGCCCAAACTAGTGTACAAAAACAAGCTTAAAATGAGTAAATGATTACCCTTGAAGCACAGCAGCAAAACAACAACAACTCTGAGCTAAAACCAGCTTTTTGAGCCCAAACAAAACCTTCAAGAACCTCAGCTCCAAGGTAGTGGTGTTTGGCTAAGGGGGTTATGTGCAAAAATGCAAAGAAAACTCACTTTCAAGCAATATATATATATATATAGAGAGAGAGAGAGAGAGTGAGAGTGAGTGAAATTTTTGCTTCTAAAATTTTAGAACCCTCAAATAGGGGGAGGGACCTCCCGTTATATAGATCAAGCAAGCAAAAAGCTTGTTTCATCCCTCCATACATGTATGGAAGATGAGTTTCAGTGTTCAACAGCTGGCTCAAAAGATCTGAAAATATCTGGAAAAAGAGAAAATTGGCCGTCGGCCACTTCAAGTGGCTGGCAAGAAGGAAAAGTGGCCGGCAATAGCCAAAAGTGGCCGGCAAGGCCCTTCTCCCCTCCAGGAAAGAGGCACCAAAGCTTGGCCCAAAAACAAGGCCAAAACACAGAGTGTAAAGAGGCCCAAAGACAAGGCACTCAATCGAGAACTTCGGACACTTAAAACGAGTGCAAACATGCACAATCATCGCGCGCACAAACGATGACGTCTGAATCTTAAGGTCAGTCAAAAATGGGGTGTCTACATTGACCTTCGAGTGAATCACATTAATCACCTGAAGGTCCATCTGCTTGCTGTGGTGGCGGTGGTAGAGGTGGTGCTGCCGGTGCTTGGGGCAGGCTTGCCTGCTCTTCTCTTATTCTGGCCTCAGCTACTAGGTCTCTCAGGTGACCCTGTCTGACCAAATCTTCCAAGTGCGTCTTCAGAGCCCTGCACCCCTGAGTTAAGTGCCCATCCACATTATGGTAGGCACAGTGTTTCCCAAGGCTCCTTTCCATAAACTCGCCAGGGATCTTCTCCGGCACTCTATAATATAGCTTGTTCCTGATTCTTTCTAGAACTTTGTAAACTAGGATCCGGAACACAGTGGTGACTGCATGTGCAGCCCTCAGGCCTGTCTCCTACCTGTTAAAACCAGTGTTACCTTGGGCTCGCTTCGGCGAGCCTTTTCTCTTCTCCTGCTTTGGTGCCTTTGCTCTGTGCGTGTCTTCTTCCGCTCTAGCATATTTCTCAATTCGTGTCATGAGCTCCTCTATACTTTTTGGCAGAGTTTTTGCGAGTGACTTTCGAAGCGAGCATTCATCCTCCAGGCCGTTTTTGAAAGATACGACTGCCAGCTCCTGGTTGCATGCCGGTATTCGGTTGAACACGTCATAATACCGTTTGGCATAAGCCCTGAGGCTTTCACCCTTGTGAATGTTCAAAGCCAGCAAAGAGTCTACCCTTGGTGGCTACAACTTATTTGTTACAAACCTGGCCACAAATATCTTGGTCAGGCCTTCTCAATTCTTCATAGTTCCTTTCGGTAGCTTGTGGAACCAATTTGATGCAATTTGCCTGAGGGATGAAAGGAACATCTTGCACAACAACTGCTCGTTCCCACTATACAAAGCTATTGAATTTAAATATAAGCTGACATGAAAGTTTGGATCAAACTTATCGTCATAAACCTAGAACCTCGGCATATGAAACCTCTTCGGGGCCTCAAACCTATCCAATTCCACTAAGAACGGCATTCTTGGCTTGACGGGAGATGTGACCTTGGCGTTGAATCGTTTCCTCTAGAGGTAGTCTCTCAAGTCCTCCTTCGTTCGACAGGGAGTTTGGCTATCAATAGATTTCAGCCTTTTTGGTGCACTGCTCCCAGCGTCGTGGTGTGTCCTCTTGGACCTTTCTTCATTCACTGTATCAAAGGAAAGTCCCTTTCCTCGGACATGCCGATGTTCTTTGACATAGATTCCCTTGGTACGAGGCGTCCTTTATGACTCACCTCTCTCTGACTCTGCTCACTAGACATCCCGTGAAGGCTGATGTGAACATTCCTTCTCATTGTCATGCTGAAGGACTACTGGGATTACTTTCTGCTCTCCTTTCTGGGCATCGGTCTTAGCCGCTGGGTACAATGGTTGTATTACGTTGGTCTGCATCTTGAAGTTGACAACTGATTGTAGGTCTGTCAACTTGTTTGTCATCTCCTTCATCTCGCCGTCCCTCCTCAGGCACCTATCTTTCCATACCTAGAGATCGCTTTCGTTGTAATACTCATCTCATCCTACTTTCTTCGGGGCATCTCCCTCTTTGTCGACATCCTTCTCCCTAGGATTCTGATCTCGTGCTCCTTTATTACAATTTTCTTCCTCGATGTTAGGATCGGTATATTTACCACTCCCACCTAGGACGTCATCCCCGATCTTTTCTCCTTACCCGTTGTTGGCCATCTATTCTCCTTAAGTTCCCATAGACAGCGCCAAATTGTGGGTGTAGATTTTCGACCACACAACCAAAAGGGGAACTCAACTGGAAAGCACCTGCAGAATAAATTAAGCCCAACAACCTGCACAAGAAGATGAGAATCCGGCGATGGTTCGTCCACCCGGGGGCACTCCGACGATCAAGTCAGTAATCAATATCTCTCAAAGATAGCGAATTATGCTTCAATTCACAAGAAAGAATTTAACTCAAACCCACGAGGGTGCCTCGCTTTTATAATCAGCAGTGACCTGATCCCTCTAGAAGCCTTACTTCTATGGACTCAGACTCCATAGAATAGCTCTTGAACCTAGGGATGGCAATTTGAACCTAGGGATGGCAATTTGAACACCAAGCCTTACTTCTATCACAACACCAATCCTTCTGTAATAGCTCTTGAACCTAGGGATGGCAATTTGAACCCGGCCAAACGGGGACCCGACCCCAATTAGAATGGTTTTTTCCCGAAAAATACCCTCGCGGGGACGGGGATGGTATTTGACATTGAATCCCCGATCAGTTTCGGGCCGGGGACGGGGATAGCTTTCACAGCCCCGGACCTAGCCCAGGCCCATCCCCAATTCTCCTCGAAGTGAAATTACTATCATACCCCTCTATATATATATATAAACCAACCCAAAAAACACTTGGTACTGAGCCTCTCATCTCTCTCTGGGTTTATTCATTTTAGTCATACGGCCTCTCATCTCTCTCTGGGTTTGTCTCTCTCTCTCTCTCTCTCTCTCTCTAAAAGCCTCCCTCCTCCGCCATTGTCTTCCTCTCCCTCACCGCCGATCTCTCTCTCTCTGCTGTCCTTCTCTCCCTCCTCCTTTACCGTCCTCCTCTCCCTCCTCCCATCACCATTGAACTTAGATCTGCAAACTCAGATCTCGTCTTGACCGTCAACGCCAAACTCAGCAGCGGGGCCACCAAGTCTCCGATTTGCCTCATGTTGGCTTGGATCTTGCTCCTCATGCCCGTCATGCCGCCAGATCCTGTCGTGCCTCATGCGGCTTGGATCTCACTCGCGATCTCTCTCTATCTCTTTTTACTCAAATATCTCTCTCAAATCTTTATCTCTTTGTGATGTTAATGATGTTGTTGTTGATGTTGTTTGATGATGATGTTGATAATGTTGTTGTTGATGTTGGTTGATAATGTTGTTGCTAATTTGTTGCTGCAGTTTGTTGTTGTTGTTTGTTTGTTTGTTTTTTTTGTTTTTTTGTTTTTTTTTTTTTTTGGTCCGAGGAATTTTAGGGGTCAGGGAAACCCGATCCCCGTTAAGGGACGGGGATGGGGACTGTGATGGGTTCCCCGTCAGGGGTCGGGGTCGGGGTCGGGTGTAACAACCCTCGTACTGATTACCGATTAACCACTGAATTATATACTGATTAATGCTAAGCTGAATTGATAATGACTGATAATTGAGTTAATCAAAATGACGAATAGACTGATTGAAATCGAAACTGAAATTGAATAAGTTTATTTATCGAATTGTATATTACATCTGTTTGATTGATTGATTAACTGTTTGAATGTATATGTTTAAACTGCTAATTGAAGGCCTTATCGGCGGCCGAATTAGAAACCGTTTAGTGTTTTAGAATCAGTAGAATATTTGTGATTTAATGATATATTTATCTGAAAATTGATTAGGAATGATTAAATTGGATTAAAACGAGTTAATTGTCAAGATTGACTTATTTACCACATTGCCACCCATAGTGGACATTTTGTTTATTGTTAGTATTGAGCCTTAACACTTAATCAAACTCCTCCTCAGCCATTTTTGTGAGCATAGCCGAAAATTAGAGAGAGAGGAGAGGGAGAGAATTGATTTCCTTCTTGCATTGCTTAATCTTGCTTAGAAACTTGAAGATTGGTAACATAGATTACTAAATTGAGCTTTCAAGACTTGTAATTGACACTCTAGGTAAGGAAATCATCATCTTCTTGTTGTCTTTAAGCTTCATCTTGCATGGTTCATGTTCCATTGTAGGATTAAACCATGATTTAGTGCTAAGAAGTTGGATTATGCTTGAATTCATGCATGCATGCCCATTTTGGTGATTTTTTTTGAAGTTGGATTCATGATGGATTGTACATGCATGCTCATGTTTCTATCAAAGTTCATGTTTTCAGTTTGTTTTCCAACTATTGAGCTCATTAGAGCAAGATTTGAACCTTGAATTTGGTTAAAAACCCATGCATTGCATGTTTTGAAAGTGTTCTTGAAAATGGGTTTGAAAAATGGTTTTAATTGACTCACCTTTGGGGCTTGAATTCACAAATTGGCTTTTGAAACTTGTTATTCATTGTTTTGGGATGTGTTTTCCAGAATTTGGGCCCAAGAGGTCGAGTTTAGAGTGTTTGAATGCTTGGTTTGAGCTTGGAAGGCAAATCTGGAAATTCCAGATTTGGCTTCTTCGCTCGAGCGAAGGATTCCTCGCTCGAGCGAGCACCTTTGTCCAGGGCTCCGCTCGAGCGAGCATCGAGCGTGGTATCGCGCGTAAAAATCGAGCATCCAGTACTTTTACTGTTCATGAAGCTCGCTCGAGCGAAGGATTTCTCGCTCGAGCGAAGCCTTTGATTTTGGAAGCTCGCTCGAGCGAAGAAAGGCTCGCTCGAGCGAGGCTCCTATTTTCAGCAACTTTTGAAAAATGCCTTCCAACTGTAATTTTGCATCCTCATCCCATCCTAGGCATTCTTAGGCCTAGTTTAAGACATCTTAATGAGGATTTAGACATAGAACCACACTGAGGAAATTTAGGGATTTAATTATCATCCTTCCGACTGTGAAACTTAGTGTGTGTTCTATTTATTGACTGTTTAGGGTTGGCTCTCGGGGACGCGCTCTAGCTGCTATTAGCCCAATCTCTGTGAGTAACAGATTGTGTAAAGATATGTTCAAAATGGTTATATTTTGAATACTGAACTGAATTGTTTATTGAACTGATATTGTTTATTGAATGAATGTATGTCCTTTATTTCTGAACTGTATTGTGGCATCCTTAGCACCTACTGTTATTGACTGTTACAGAGATCTCTGTCGGTTTCCTCGTGGAACCATATTGTTTATCGATTGATGGCCATCATTATTGTTGGGTCTGTTAAGGCCCGGTCCTTCTGGACCTACTGTTTATAGGCTATTGGATGTACCACATATGACTGATTGACTGAAATACTGAAAGACTGAAATACTGTTTAATGAACTGTTTTCATTATTGTAAGGACATTCATTCATAACCTCTTTACACCTATTGTTATTCACTGGGCTTTAGCTCACTGTTTATATATATATGTAGGTTCTCAGCATCCAGACCGGAGCTAGGAGCGTGGGTCAGTCCCCAGTTTTGTCCAGCCAGCCTGTGTGCCTCACAGCGAGGTTCCTAGTTGCCATGCCATGGCTTTGGGGTTTTGTTTTCCCCTGTCTGTCTCATGTACTGTTTTGGGACCACTGTATAGACTGTTTACCGTATACTGTACTGTTAAGGGATTAAGTCCCTGTTTCACCGACTGTTATGTATGGATATATGTATATGTATGCCGCTCCGTACTGTACTGTTTTGAACTGTATGAATGCATGAAAAATGTTTTTGGCATACAGATTTTCACAGCTCAATGGACACTAGTTATTTACTGTATTGGCTTCCGCCAGGCCCTGTACTCTGTTTAACTGTTTTACTGTTCAGCAGGCCTTTGGTAATCTCGGATTACTGGCCAGTTACGGTACTAAACCCATAGGGCCGGGTTTGGGTCGTGACATCGGGGTCGGGGACGGGGAAATTTATACCATCGGGGATCCTGACGGGGAGTGTGATCCCCGACCCCGCCCCGCCCCGTTGCCATTCCTACTTGAACCTACCACCTCAGCTCCGCTTGAGGATTCACATCGTCTAAATTTAGGGCAAGACAAACCCCCTACAAAGAAGTAATATTCCACCTTTACTGTCGCCGCCACGCCACCACCATTGCAGTAATATCGTGGGAAAAATCAAAGACGTAAATAAGTTGATTAAGTTTAATTGTCCAACTCATATTCTATTTAACCCAACCCATTATGCTCGTTTATTAAATAAACAAATTTAAAATTAATTATTTTAAATGCGTAACCTGTTTTGCTTGGTCCAAAACCGTCCGTTTACGATCTATACCTATAACAAGTGAAGCACAAAAGGTTCTGATCGAATAAACTAAAAATAGTTCTAATCTAAAAATCAAACTCATTTTTTAAACTCAATAATATAAGGGAAAATTACCCACAGGTCCCATGTGGAACATGTGGACACCATTTAATCCCATAACTTTTTGAGTACACCCAAAAGTCCTTTCCTCTCTCTCTCTGCTTTTTGCTTCCCTTCCTCTCTCGTTTTTTTTTCTGCATTTTTCTCTCATCGTCTTTGTCATGGACGACGACCGGTGATCATGTCTTTCTCCATTGATCGGGGTTCACTGATAACCACCAACCATCGAAACCAACTCGTGATTTCACTCTCACCGACGAAGAAGATGATATATTTCCAACGAAGAAAATGAGTGGATCTACTTAGATCTGATGTAGATCTACTCAGATCTACATCAGATCTGAGTAGATCTACATCAAATTTGGCTAGATCTAAACAAAAAATAGTTGCCGGAGTACAATCCTCTCTCTACATGCGTCTTTCTCCTTCGATCTCTTTTTTTTTCTTTCTCTGCTATACACTTCTGTTTTTCTGTTCTAATGGAGAAAATTTTCGAATTCTGAACAAGTAGTTTTTGAGTTTTAGTTACAGGCAGTGAAAACTGTAAAATTTTGCAGTTTCAAATTTTTTTGGTGCTGGAATGAATCATGGTATAAAACTGTAAAATTTTACAGTTTCATAACATGTTTTTCAGTTTGATTAATAAGGATAAATGCTTAATAGATTTTTTTTTTGAAACTGTAACATTTTACAGTTTCAAAACTTACTTTTCAGTTTGATCACTATTTAGAGATTATTTGCTTGAACCTTACAAAAATTGAAAAATAACATATGTTTTCCCCATTGTTGCTGTTTTTTGTCGTTTCATTTTTTTTCCTTTTAATTTATCAATATTTAGCACATTTTGCTATTTTTTTTTTGCTATAATTTATCCATTTATTCTTTTTTTTTTTCCGGCAATATTCTAGACATTCTGGTGAGTCTCCAGTGATGTTCTTAACGTCCAGTGAACGTTTTGAGCATTCCGGCGACTTCCATTAACATTCTTAACACTCCGGCGAAACTCCGGCGACTTGCCGGTGATACTCCAGCGACTTCCCGGCGATGTTGAACATTCCGACGAGTCTCCGGCGACCGTTTGACGGAAGTCCTACGGTAGTAAGATGTGAACAGTGTCTGTAAATTAAAAAAAAAAAAAAAAAGGATTTTTTGGTAACAATTAAAAATGTATTGGACTAATTGGTGCAAGTATTTTGTTTTGGGATTAGCTGGGTTTTGAACTTGATACATGGGACTTATCAGTAAGTTCTTAGAATATTTACAACAACTATTTCTCTTATGTATTCTCTAATTATCAATGAATCATTTCTTTTATACATCACTAAATTTAAAAATAAATTTAGAAAGTACACTTCTATAATATTTTCCTAATCTTAATAACATATTTAGAAAGTACATTTCTATAATATTTTCCATAAACTAATCCTAGTTTGTTATTCATGACTCGTGACTCATGACTCTTTCCAGCATGATGTACGTAGGTGACTGGTAAACATAGGAAAGGGTATGACAAAATTAGATTCGTTTTGGTACATTTTCGTTTTTCAATTTTTATTTTGTTCCTGTTTTTTTAACAATTGAAAACAAAAATTATGTAATATACTTTTTTATTTTTAAAAATATAATCTATTTTAAAGATTTTATTTATAAAAAAAAAAGTATTTTCACTTATTTTAAAATATTCAAAAATTTGAATTTTTTAAAGAATGAAAAAATTTATTTACAACAAAATTTGAGCTACGAGGCGACAATGCTACGTAGCTCAAATTTTGTGGCTCAAAAGTGGCTCAAATGGCCAAAACGACGTCGTTTTGAGTACAGAACAACATACAAGTACTCAAAACGACGTCGTTTTGGCCATTTGAACCACTTTTGAGCCACAAAATTTGAGCTACGTAGCATTGTCGTTTTCATAATAATTTTTCACTCTTACCACTGCTCACTGTTGACTGGATGGTTACCACACCTTTTATTTTAAAATAAAGAGATAAGAAAAAACTTTATGAATGATATTAATTTATTTTTTTATTTATTTTTTTTTTTTTAAAGGTAGGGAGATTTGATATGTCAATTTGATATAAGGGAAAATTTTGAGTTACGTTTGGTAGAGCTTTCTAAATATGATTTGAAAGTAGGAGTTGTACTTTGAATTTGTTAGTTTTGAAATTATGATTTGAGTGTGGAAAATTTGTTTGGTGAAACAGGTTTAAATTGAGTGGGATATTTGTGATGTGACATATGATATTTGATACAAAAATTTACAACTCATAACCAAACATACAACTCAAAATTTTATTAAAGCACAAAAAAAAAATTTTAAAAATTCGGAATATATTTTTTCGAATATATAAAAATTAACATATGTCAATTGCAAAAAAAAAAAATTTGTACTGTTCCGGTCAACCAACTGGACTACTGGTTAGGCCAAATTTTTAAAAAAAAAAAAAAATTGAAAATCGCGTCTCATACAAAGTTTTCTGCAAAGCTTTCTAAATGTTGTGGAAATATAATTTGAACATCCTATCCAAACATCATATTAAAATGTGTAAAAAAAATCATAGTTTGGAAATTGTTGCAAACACAGCCTTAATTTGCACTTCTATGTTTTATACCTAGTTTTACTTTTTCACTGATCTTTTAATTGTATCAGTTGGCTCCTTAGATTTTTAATCAAGTTACAATTGGGTGCAATCTTGTAATATCATTTCAAAAAGTAACAAGAAAACTAAAGTGTAGAGACTAAAAGGAGATTTTGGCAAAGTTAAATTGTGCTAAGTACAAAAGTAAAATTTTAATAAAGGGTTGACTAGAATATTATGCAAAAAATCAAAATGATCGGATATCGATAAATTAAATTTGTATTACAAAAAATATATAACTATTCTTAAAATTATATTTGTCGCCTATTTTTTTCAAAATAAATATAATTCAAACATATAACTACCGATATCCAATTACCTTGCTTTTTTGAATGAATATTGTTGCCAACGAGCCATAAAAAGTGAATAGTTCAGATCACCGAAATCAGTTCCAAAATGAGCTTATCAAATTCAAATGCTCTCTCAAATTAATATGACAACTTGAAAGAAACAAAACCCCTTTTAATAAAAGTACATGAATACTAAGAGTTATTTTGCATATGACTTATAAATTGACTTTTTTATTTATTAAGAAAGCACGTGCAGAAAAGTAAAGAGACCTTCAATAAATTGACTTTTTTTAGCACTATCCAAAAGACTCATTGAGACAATTAAAAAGTCGATAACAAAATGAGACTAAATGTAAAGAATAAAATCACAAAGTCAAATTTACCCTTGATATCATTAAAAACGTTTTTGAAGTTGAAAGTTTATTGGGCCTAGAAAATATGATTTTAAATATTGGAAAAATTACAATGTAGTTTTATGTAGGAGATCTATTTCCCTTCTAATCCCATTATATTTTTCATAGACTAATAGATCCACAGTTTTTTAAGTTTTGTACCCGGAGGTCTCGTTTTTTATTTTCTTATTTTTTAAATGACTATATTACCCTTTGATTTGAGATATATATATACGTGAAAAATCAAATATTCGCCTCTGCAATCTCGATCTCTCTCTGTTATGCCGATCTCTTTGTGCTGTGAGGTCGATCTCGTTGTGCTGTGAGATGGATCTGGTTGTGCGATCTAAATCTCTGTGTATAGGCGATCTCTACGTACTCTCTCTCTCTCTTATTTTTTAAATGACTGTATTACCCTTTGATTTCAGATATATATATATATACGTGAAAAATCAAATATTCGCCTTTGCGATCTCGATCTCTCTCTGTTATGCCGATCTCTTTGTGCTACGAGGTCGATCTCGTTGTGTTGTGAGGTGGATCTGGTTGTGCGATCTGAATCTCTGTATATAGGCGATCTCTACATACGCTCTATATGTGTGTTTGTGTTTGTGTCTCACTCTGTCTCTATCTGTCGATACATATATGTATGTATATATATAGATAAGCAAATTTGCGTGATATCCAGTTTGTGTTTGGCAATGTTGCTATAGTTCTTTGTTTTGTGATAAACTTTGTTTGTTTGATACTTATTTTGTGATTTTTGTATGTGATATAGTGTAATGATTTTGATTTTGTTGATTTTGTTTGTTGTATAGTGTAATGTGTTTTGAAATTGTAGTTTGGAATTGTGAATTCTGAAGTTTTGATACTGATATGTTGTAACTGTATACTTTTGCAGTTTGGAATTGTGAATTGTGAAGTGTTGATTCTGATATGTTGTAATTTTATAATTTTGCAGTTTAGAATCTGTGAACAATTGTTTGCTGGCTTGTGATTTTGTAGTATGGAGGGGTGCTTCATGTTAATGTGCAAATACAGTAATTCTTGTGCTGCTATTAAGATTAGTGAGGGATGTAGTTATCATGACGTTGTTGAGAAAATATCTACGAAGTTCAAGGAGTTGAGTGTTGGTAACTTTTGTTTGTTTTTCTCTATTCCTGGATATTCTAATTGCATTGTTAAATGTGATAATGATTTGGAGAATATGATGTCAATGGTATGTTGTAATGGTTCTCATGTTGTTGATGTTGTTGTGGGTGATAAGAGAATTGTAGAGGTTGATGATAATTCTTTTAGGATTGATTCTGTAATTTGTGAGAGTTCTTTGATTAACGATTGTGATGATTTTGGTGATTTGTTGCCTAGTTTTTATCTAGAACCAGAGAGAGTTTTATTGTCTGCTAGTTGGAAGGGGATTATACACAGTGTTGGTCAAGAATTTGAAAGTGGAGTGCCGACGTTCCGCATTGCATTGGCTAAGTATGCAGTTGAGTGTGGATTTGCAGTGAATTATTTGAAGAACAATGCAACAAGAGTAACTGCTGAATGTATGATGAAGTCGTCTACGAGTTGTAAATGGTTTGTGCATGGAAGGGTGTTGATGAATTCTGATATTTTTTTTATTATGAAGTTGGATAATGTGCATACTTGTGAGGTTGTTGCTCGTAGATCTTGTAGCAAAATGGTTGGTTCTAGACTTGTGTCTGATATTGTGCATAATGATATTAGTGATAATCCGTTGACTCGTTCTATTGAAGTTTAAAAAAGTTGAAGAAGCAATATGGTATAGATGTTTCTTATCGTGTTGAGAACGAAACCTGGAAGTGTGTTTGAATTAGATGTGGATGAAAGTAGCTGGCGTTTTCGGAGGTTGTTTGTGGCATTTCATGGATGTTTGTATGGCTTTCAATTTTGTCGTTTGTTGTTGTTTGTTGATGGTACATTCTTGAAGGGGCGTTACAAGGGGCATTTGCTTGCAGCAACATCAAAGGATGGTAATCATAGTATGTATTTATTTGCAGTTAGTATAGTTTTGGTTTGTCAATGTGTTTTGGTAATTGGTGGATTTTAGTTTCTGTTATTGTATTGCGAGTCCGCTAATTTTTGTAGTTTCATGTTATTTTATTTTTAGGCCTGTTTCCTTTGGCTTTTGCGATTGTTGACGCTGAAAATCAAGATAATTGGATGTGGTTTTTAAGTTAGTTGTTAAAGGCTGTTGGTTCAGGTAAGAGATTGACCTTTGTGTCTGACCGTCAACATGGATCGCTAGATGCTCTTTCAGTGGTTTTTTCCAATGCACATCATGCATATTGCTTGAACCATTTGAAGAGAAATTTGATTGACAAATTGGTGGGACTTCATACTAACTATAATTTCCTTTGATGAAAATATTAATTAAATGTGCTTATGCGCCAACTGTTGCTTCTTTCCAACATTATATGGAGAAATTGAGGCGTATTGCTGGGAATGGTAGAATTGATAGTATATTGGATGGTTTGCAAAATGATAAGTGGGCCAATGCATTTTTCAGAGGGAAACGATATAGTGAGATGTCATCTAATGCCGCTGAGTCTTACAATAATTGGATTGGTGGGGCCCGTGAGTTGCCTATTACTTGTATGGTTGATATGATTAGGGTTTAAATCATGACTCAATTGTCTAATAAAAGAGCTGAATCTAAAAGATGGACTACCAAATTGTGTCCAGTTATGGAAAAGAAGTTGGTAGACTCTTTAAAACTAGCTAAGTCTTGGGATGTGATTGTTGCTAGTGATACTGTACTTGAGGTTCATTCTTCTATTTCTTTTTATGTTGATATTGGTAGACAGACTTGTTCTTGCCATGAATGGCAATTGAATGGTTTTTCTTGTTGTCATGTTGTGCATGCTTTGCGTAGTAATGGTAGAGATGTGTATGATTTCATTGATCCTTTTTTTTCATGTGGATTGTTTTAGAGAGTCGTACAAGGAATCTGTTTATCCAATGCCTTCAAATAAGAGATTTGACTTTGATGGTGTCGGTAGTTCGATTATCAAACCTCCTATAACGAAGAAGCAGCCCAGGTAGAACAAGAAGAAGAGGATACCTTCTAGGGGTGAGAATGTGAAGCAAATCAAGTGTGAGAGGTGCTTGAAATATGGGAATCACAATAAGAAGACATGTACGGCTGCTATTTGAGGCCATAGTCTATTCTTTTGGATTTATATTTAAAGTTGAGAAATTACGATAATAAAATGTGATACTTGGTATTATGGAAGTAATGAATAAAATTGGTTGCATTCTTTTTTCTTTTTTGATGTGTTCTTTAGTTATTGAAGTTGTTTTGTAACAGTTTTGTTTTATTTTATTTTTTTGTTTTGTTTTGTTTTTTTGTTTTTTTTGTGGATTTGGTTGGTTTTATTTTTGTGAAATGCTGAGAAGGTTGTTGAAAATTTCTTATTGAAACTGTATAATCTTGAAATGCAATTTTACTACATGATATATTTATTTCATATTTTGTAATGACAAAACTATAAAATTTTTCAATTTTATTTTCAATTTTGAAATGCAGTTCATCTATTTGTTAAGTCATAAAATTGGATGCATAATTGTGTAGCATAATTTTTGTTTCAGTAATGAAACTGCATAATTTTGCAGTTTTAAGAATTATGAGAAACAACTTGATGAAACTGCATAATTTTGCAGTTTTAAGAATTGTTAGAAACAACCTGATGAAACTACATATTTTTGTAGTTTGAAGAATTATTAGAAACAACCTTTACTGCATGAAAATATATGCAACCACAAATGTGACGACAATAATAAGTAGAAGAACACTGTAGACACCCCATTTTTGACCGACCTTAAGACTCAGACGTCATCGTTTGTGCACGCGATGATCGCACATGTTTGTGCTCGTTTCGAGCTTTCGGGGCTTTCGGCTGAAAGCCTTGTCTCGGGACCTCTTAACTCTCTTCTTCTTGGTTTGTTTTTGGACCATGCCTTGGTGCCTTTGTCTGGAGGGAGAGAGAGGCCTGTAGGCCACTTTTTGTAGCTGTAGGCTACTTTTCTCTCTTCTAGGCCACTTGTGGTGGCTCGTAGGCTTGTTTCGGGAGCTTTCGGCTGAGTGCCTTGTCTTGGGGTCTCTTGGATCCCTTTCTTTTGGTTTGTTTTTGTGCCATACCTTGTTACTCCTTGCCTAGCGGGAGGGGAGAGGCTGTCGGCCACTTTTGCCTCCTGTAGGCCACTTTAGGTGGCCGGTAGGCCAGTGGAAGTGGCCGGTCGGCCACTTGAGGTGGTCGACGGCCATTTTCTTGCTTTTGTAGATATTTTTATTGCTAGTTGTGCCAGCTGTTGGGCACAGAAGGCATCTTCCATACACGTGTATGGAGGGATTGCAACAAGCTCCTAGCTTGTCAAACAAGCTTGAGGCTTGAAATTCTATAAGAGGGGAGCTTCCTCCCCCTTGAGAAGGGTTCAGAATTTTTGGAGAACAAAAATTTACTCTCTCTCTATATTTCTCTCTATATATATATATATATTGAGCCTTAAAGTGTTGTTTCTTCACACTTTTGCACACAAACACCTACTCAAACACCTTCATTTTGGAGCTGAGGTCCCTTGGAGCTTGTTTTGAGGTCTTGGCATTGGTTTTGGTCCAAGATTGTTGCTGAAGTTGCTGTCTTGCCTTAGTTCTTCAAGGGTAAGAGACTAGCCCCTTTTAAAGCTTTGTTTTATTTAAGTATTTGGCCATCTTTGCATGTTGTTTCAGGCTAAGCTTTCAACTACAAAAACTTTTGTTTTTAAGTGTTCAAGATGTTTGTTTGAGGCCTTGTTTGAGTTAGGGGTGGTCTACCTCCGTTGTGGCTTGTTTTGCTTTGTTTTGTGCTCTCTTTTAAAGCCTTTCAAACCATCTTGTTTTGGCCTTTCCACCACTGAATTCCAAAAGAATTTCAATGGTGGAAAGTGGGTTTTGGGACCCAAAATAGGTGGGGGTGGTTCCCCCCCCCTTTGTATCTTGCTAGCTTGTGTTGATTGACCTATCAAATGAGCATGTGTTTCTCCCCTTTACAAGCTTAGTTTGAGCATGTTTTTGTGACTTTTGGGATCTACCATAACTCTATTTTGGAATGGTTTGGTCACCTCTTGCATGCTTTTGGTACTTGTAGTGCAATCATGCTTGTTGGCCTAACATGCATCATGCTTTATGCCTCTCATTCTAGCTTATGTTAGCTCTATCTCAGCATGTTTTTACCACTGATTTGTCATGTCATAACTCTATTTTGGGTTGGTTTGATTGCCTCTTGCATGCTTCACACACTTGTAGTGCAATCCTCCTTATAGCCTTAACATGCATCATGCTTTGTGCCTCTAATTCTAGCTTGTTTTAGCTCTGCTCCAGCAGGTTCTTAACCTTGTTTTGACTTGCTTAAACTTTGTTTGGAATGATCTTGGCCCTTTGAGGCTTACCTTGTATGGCCATAGTGTAATGGCCTTTGCTAGTCTTGTGTTTTAAGGCCCCTAGCATGCCTTATTTGTGACATTTGTGTGATATAGCATCATTTGGCACGTAAATTTAGAGCATAAACTTCTGTCATACTCTCATGTTTATCACTCTTTCATGATGTTTAAGAGTTGTGCCTTTATGCCTTGTTTGTGAGCTAATACATGAGCATATCTTTCTTGCCATCTATGATGCAAGCCTAGCATATTTTTGGTACTGCTTTGACCTACCTTAGGTCTGTCTAGGGCTGGTTTAGTCCATTGAGCATTGTATTGTATAGTCCTAGTGTTGTGTACCTCACTAGCTTTAATGCTTAAGGATCCTAACATGCTATACTTGCATTATTTGCATGATATGTCATCATTTGACATATGATTTCAGTGCCTATATCTCTACCATACTCTCTCATTTATCACTCTTTCATTGTGTTTGAGAGTTGTGTTTAAATGCTTAGCTTGCGAGCCAATGCATGAGCATGTTGTTGTAGCTTTTGGTGCTTCATTTCCAGCATGATTTTGCCACTGTTTTGGCATGGTGTAGGTCTGTCCATGGTTAGTTTGACCATTTGAGATGGATAATGCATGCCTCATGTGTAATGTTCTTCACTTGCTTTAACGCCTAAGTCTTCTAGCATGTCTTGCATGCATTGTCTACATGATAGAGTCTTGTGCATGCCACTTAGCATTGAAAGATGAGCATGTTGTTTGCATGTGTGATGCATTACATGTGTTTGGATCGGACGTCAATCAAAACACAAGAAATGAGAGACGTTTCATATTCGAAGTGATGAAACGTGGCTCATTTCTTGGTCGTCGTCCCCTTGATTGTGCATGATAGGGTGGAAGCCCCTTGAGTCTTGTGTGTTATTTGTGCATTCATTAATTTGTACAAACTCAGCTTCTCAGTCATCGTGCATTGCGATGCTCGGTTGGTGGCCCGAGAGCCGAGTACCGCACTCCTTTGAGCTTGGGAAATGATAAGGAGGTTGGTTGTACACACATACCCTGCAAATGCGTTGCCTTGCCCCTTTTGTGCTCTGTTTGTAGCAAAACTGGAATATGCAGAAGCAACTGGCCGACCGACCAGAGGAAATGGTCGACCGGCCACTTTAAGTGGCCTACAGCCTCCTTAAGTGGCCGACAAGTGACCTACAGCCTCCCCTGGTGGCCGACAGTCCACCAGCTTGAAGATGGTTCAAAGTGATTCTGGTTCTGGAGCAGAAGCAGTTTGGGAATTGGTTTAATGTTCAAGAATCAAAGCAAATGCAAACAGAGGCAACCAGTGGCAAGGCGACAGGATTTTGGGAAGAAGCAACCGAGCATGCATACATTCCTCGCCCCAAGGCTCCTTTTAATTGCTTTGTTTAGATGGTTAACTCGTTGGTTCTGTACTTAAATAGTTAATGCGCTTAGCTATTTATTTGTGTTTGTAATTAGTTAACTAGCTAGTTAATTAGTTTTGTTTTGTAATAAATAGCTTAGCTTAGCGTAGCTTAGCCTATCTATTCAGACCCTCCGTCGAGAGGGCAAATGTTGTAATAAGTGTGCGTGTGTGTGTGAATGTCTTCCAACCCCACATCTTTCTCCCTTTTATTTACCCGCTTTCAGTGGTTAGTTTTAGGGCATGTTTCAATTAGCATACTTATGCTTTGCATGCGTGCATCATTCATTTGTATTGCATGCACTGAGCTCGGCGCATCATTCAAACTGCATTGAATTTTAATACTTACTTGAATACGTGTTTCAAAGCATGTTATCGAACGTTACACTCATATGCCATCTTAGACTAGCCGGGCCTATTTAGCTGCATTTTGCATGTATTGCATTAGGCATTGTTGACATAGTTAGGATCATGCATATTTCTAACTAGTTTCTTGTTTTGGCTCGGAGTACACTGTAAGTGTTTACGCTTTAGCATCCTTGCCTGAGTGTGAGTGTTGCCATGTTAGCATGCTTGCTATGAGGCTATTTGCTTAAGTGATTAACTGCATGAATGCCTATGGGTAGAGGCTTGATTGCCTGAATTGGAACAACTCGATGATTGTGAGTTTTAAGCCCACTTTGCGGAATGGCAAAATCATGTTTTTCTAAGCCCACTTGAGGGTGGCAAATCCGCACTTTAGCCTACTTGCGAGTAACACTTTCAAACTATTTTCGAAAAACAAACATGAGTTATTTTGTTCCAATCCACGTGATTGAGTCTATACTTGTATGCTGAGCACATCACATAGTAAGTTAGCTAATAAATCGGAATAAGAACGCATGTGTTTTCAAAAACAACATATCATGTTTAGTAGAGGCCGATCCTTTGATCGGGCGAGCGGGGGTGTTCATTTCATGACCTTCCCCCCTCGTACCCAAGTTCCCGAGCTGAGGCAACTTTAGTGATGACGGACACGTGGCCTTAGGCACGAGTCAGGGTTTTCTAAATTTTCCAAAATAAAATATTTAGGTGGCGACTCTGAAATCTGGCAAAGCAGTATATGTTTGGCGCTTTTTGATTAAAATCGATTTTCTAAAACGATTTGCCAGATTCAGACTCTTTGGTGATTTATCAGTCTTATATTACACTTTGTGAGATTAGATTCAGAACCGTGACAGGAGTCCAAACTGTAGTAGCTAGAACCCAATTCACACCCTCTCCGAAAGGGCGGCGCGCGGAGCGAGTTCGGGCGGTCTACAAACACAAACAAGAATAATAAGCACAAGAAGAAGAACAACAATAATAATAACAAGAAGAAGAGCAACAACAACATCAATGACAATAATCATTTTCACCATGATAACCACAAGAAGATCAATTCCCAAAAGCATAAAAAGTACTTGTCACATGTAAAAAATAAAATAAAATAAAAAAGGTACAAAAATATGTTCACTTGAGTATTGTATTGTCAAGAAGTTTGTTCATTGTTTCTATGGTTTGGTATGTTTTGTTAACATTTGGTAGTGCTCGAGTTTCCAAGATCGATTCTTATCATTGAGGAATTGACTAATGATTTCTGCTCGAAATTTGACCCACTCAGTTGGTTGAAGTCATTTTTGCATAGGTTGGTAGCTGATATATTGGTTGATAACATTGCAGACGGTGATTGCACAATTATTCCTGCAAAGTTTTGGATAAAGTTAATTAGTTAGGTAAAACTACAAAATTTAGCATATTGGAACATTAGTTATTGAGTTTGTATCTTACGAGTGTGGGGTTTGTTGTGGGCATTCCTCAATTGATGCAATTACTGTCTCACACTCTTGAGATGATAACATGTTTCCTTGATTGCTGAATAATGCTTTATTCCATCTCAGTTGATGTTGTTGCTACAAAATAGTTGGTGTTTTTGTTAATTATAGTGATGTGCTGAGATGTTTTGAAAGGAATGGAACTAAGTAAGAAATTTTATTTAACTTACAATTTCCTTTGTAATTTCAAAGTGCTTGTTGTGGCAATCTTTTGCTGGCCTCAAAGAGTCATACTGCCTCCATATCCCATCACCATTGTCAAAGACCATAATTGTCCAATGGTTGTCGTGGTTGATTGGGAAATGGATATATCTGTTTTTTATTGCTTCTGGAAAATGGTTGTCCATCATTTTTTCTCTCAGTGCTCGATCTTGGTTTTGTAATGGAGTCTGTAATTTATATATGTTTGAAATATGTTATAAAAGTATGTAGTAAGACATGTTAAGAAAGTAGAAAATTTTGCAGTTTGAATAATATTGGAAGGAATATTAAGTTTTGTTTACATTGATGAGTGTTGAGAAAACGTAAGATCTTCCCATGTATGGATTTTTTGCAAACGGTAGATCGTGTTTCTCAAATTCTTCAATTGATGGTTGGAGTGCCAATTCCATTTCTGCGAAGGCATTAATGACCTGAAACATGTTATATATGAGACTGTGTTAGGTTTGTGGAATAGGTTATTGAATATGAACAAAAACTGTAAAATTGTGCAGTTGGAGACCTACATTCCCATATAAGGCTTCCATGTTGGTTAATCTGAATATATCTAAAAAGTATATGCAATTTTCATCTTCGCTGCCAAACCAGACACAAGCACTTGATTGTGTGTTGTTGATGAGTTGAATTTGGTCTTGGTCTTTTTGGATAGGCTATGCCAAACCTTGTTTGTTTTGCGGCATGAACTGGCGAGTGGCTTGTTGTGAATTGATTCTTCCTTGAAATCATCATCACTTTCCAATACTTGAACTTGGGTCTTCTCTTGATTGGCATCCTCTTTTGGCTTGGTTTCAGTAGCACCTTCTTTCTCTTGGCCGATATCTTCTTTTATCTTTTCTTTCCGCTGCTGTTTTGCTTCATGAGCACCCTCTTTTTGCTCGGGTTCAGTAGCAGGTTCTTTCTCTATTTTGATTTTTTCTTTTTTCTTTTCATTATTCTTCTTTTTTTCTTCATCGGTACCCTCTGTTGGTTTGGGTACATCAGCAGCAGCTTCTATCTTGTTCTTTGTATCTTCTTTGGCTTTTGTCATTGGTTGGTATTCAAAATCTGGCTTATGTGCTTGCTTTCTTGACTTTTGTTTGATTCTCTTGACCATTAATCTTTGTTGGGGATTTCCAGTTTTTTTGGCAAACATTTCCTTCAATTGGTCTTTTTTTCTACGCAATTCAGCCATGAATTTTTGTTCCATTTCTTGTATTTGTGCTCTCATGGCTGCTATGAGTTTGTCCTTGTCGTCCTTTTTGGTTGATGTTTGTGCTTGATCATGACCTATAAAAATGTTAGATTTTGTTTTGGTTAGTTTAATTAAATTTTGCAGTTTGGTTCAGTATTAGACAAGAGTTTACCTTGTGCATGAAATGTGTCAGATTTCTCTTGTAGTTCTTCTTGTTGTTCTGTCCTTTTTTCTTCTTATTGTTTTGCTTGTTCTTTTTTTTCATGTTGTTATTATTGTTGGTCAGTCAGTTCTTGTTCATTGACTTCTTATTGTTGGTTTGTTTGTTCTTCTTCTTGTTCTTGTTGTTGGCCTTCTTCTTCATTAGTGTTTTCTTGTTGATCACCTTCTTCTTTTTCTTCTTCTTCTTCTTCTTCATCATTGTCTTGTTGTTCATCAGCTTCTTCTTCTTCTTCTTCTTCTTCTTCTTCTTTAGTCTCTTTTTTTTTTTCTTCATCACTCTCTTCTTCTTGTTCATCACTTTCTGCTTCTTCTTGTGGTTCTTGCTTTCTTTTCTTTCTTTTTTGTTGTTGTTCTTGTTCTGATTTTGATTGGTGTTCTTCTTCGAGAAAGTCATCCTTATTAGTGTCTAGAAGTTTTTTTTTTTTTTTTAATTTGCTTTTGTTTGTTTGTTTTTTGTTTATTGTCCTTTTTGTGGTCATGTTTCTTTGCTGAAGAGTTTGTTGATATGCTTTGATTGATATGCAATAACTGTATTTCTTGTTCAGCTGGGGTTAAAGCACTTTGATTAACCTGCATTGGAACAATGTGGCATATATCAGTAATACTGTAAAATTGGTCAGTTTCATAACATGATTTGTACTGTGAGTAATGTGAGTTAAGTGTTGAAAATATGTTGTTTAAAACTACAAACTTTTACAGTTTCATAACATGATTGTTAGTATAATGAATATGAAAGGATTGTTGAATAGATTTGTGCGTTGAAATTACAAACTTTTACAATTTCATAACATGAGTGATAGGAGTGTTAAATAGGTGTGCGCTTTGAAATTGCAAACTTTTACAGTTTCATAATATGATTTGTACTGTGAGTAATATGAGTTAAGTGTTGAAAATATATTGTTTGAAACTGAAAACTTCTACAGTTTCATAACATGATTGTTACTATAATGACTGTGAAAGGAGTGTTGAATAGATTTATACTATGAGAGTATAGAAGAGTTTGAATACCTTTGCAAAGTTAGCAAGGCTGATGTGTTTCCATTTGGAGTATATTTTGCCAAGGTTCCACTTCATAAACCTTGGGAAGCCTTCTTTGTTGGATGGTCGGAGGAATTTACTGGGCTCACAGTACCAGTACTGTAAAAAAAAATTGAAATATGTTAGATAGTTCAAAATAGTTGGATGTTTGATATTTTCGTGTGAAGTAGTTGAGTAATGTGTTTTCCAAGAGTAACATGACGCATCTAGTGACATGCCTTGGGTTGTTGTTTGCATTTGCTATTGAATTCATTAGTATATCTTTTATTGCCTCAATCCAATTGTACTTCTTGATATTGTTGAGATTGTCAACATAGTTAAGGAAACTCCAACTGAGTGTATGGCCTATTGTAGGCACGAGAAGTTTCAGGCACAAGTAAAGGGTGATGACCCTTGCAAGATCTTAACGATCATTGGTTGATTTTCCTTTTTTTGTTTGTTGAAACATTTTGGTCAATGACTTGCCATCCAATCTCTTTACTGATTTGCATTTTTGTTTGTAAAATGCGAGCTCAAAATCCTTTGGTCTTGCATAGGATTTGGTGGTGATGCTGTCTTCTCCACAGTCGATACCAAAAATGAGCCTCACATCATTGTTTCTGAGTTTCATTTCCTTTTTGCCAAGTATAAATGTTATTTTTCTTTTGTTGTAAAGTGCTGTCATTTCTGCTACAATAGAATTATAGCATCTGCACCAAGAGGCCTTCAGTTATGTTGAGGAGAGAGCATTTATAATGGGCCAAAAAGGGTTTTTTGCAGCTCTGTCTGTTGGGCTGTGAATTTGACCCCCGTCAATAGTTTGATTACTGTTCCGATGTTGGAACGGTAATTAAACTGTTGGACTCTCTTTACAGGGACTACTCATTTTTTCCCTTTTGATGGCTTGATTTTTGTTTCGGGAGTTGATTAGTTTTCTTGGAGCTTTCTTTTTTTGGTTGGAGGAGCTTCTTGTTTTTTTGTTAGCTTTCTTTTGTTTGTTTTTTTGGTGGTTGAAGGTGTGATTGGTGTTTATTGTGTGGGTGTGGTCTGTGGTGTAGTTCTTGGGCTTTTTCTTGTAGGTAGTGTGGTCGTTTTGTGGGTTTTTTTGGTTGTTTTTTGTTATGGTGGTTGGGTTTTTTTTGGAGGAGGAGATGTTGGTGGCATTTCAGTGGATACAGGTGAAGGACTATCAAAATGGGAGATACTTAAATCCCTGATTGGATTTTTAGGCATATGGGTTTGTTTCTTCCAATATCTTCCAACAGCTATTTCTGAAAAAATGAAAGCGATAGCAAGGCATGAGTAATATAGTGACAAAACTGTATAATTTTACAGTTTTATATGCAGTTTAATATGAAGTTATATCTATTTATTGTTAATAGTTACAAAACTGTATAATTTGACAGTTTGATTTGCACTTTATAAGGGTTGTTTAGGGTGTCCTAAATAAGTGCACTTTTTGTCTTTTTAGACTAAAAAGTTGAGGAAAAAAAGATGGATGTTTAGGTTAACTTTTTGACTTTTTACGAGAAAATGTGTATTAAAAATTATATAAATAAGTGTATAAGAGAAGTGATTGAGTAGCCCGTACAGTACCTAGGCAGTGTAGTCGGCTGTTAGGAGATGGAAAATGATTGCCTGCTTTTCGGGCTTGAATTGAACGGTGTTGTGAGGCCCGTGTGGGCCCACCACGGGTCCCGTTTTGCTAATCGAAACCGTTGAATATGTAAAACTTGTCAAGTACTATATGCTTGTAGAAAATCACGTTGATCGAATATCGATAGCTATCTGATCGTGTTAGTTTTTTGTCAACCGTTAACTATAACACCATCTATTATTTATACAAAACTGATTTAATCATGTAGCTATCCATATCCGATTAACGTGATTTTTTATAGGTATATAGTACTCGACGATTTCTACACATTAAATGGTTCGGATTATCAAAACGGGACCCGTGGTAGGCCCCCACTGGCCTAACATTACCCTCCAATTTAATAAATATATATACCTATTTTTTTTTTCCTTCGACAGCCTTTCCATCAATTCTCAGTACTAGCCACGTCTTTGTATTAAAATATGTAATAAATTAATTTTTTTTTATATTTTTAATTTGTGAATAGTGATAACTTTTTAACTTTTTTAGTAATTTTTTGGCTTTTTGAAATTTTTTTAGAGATGCCAAACTAGGCCTAAGTTACGTATTTGTTTTGAATAGTGATTAAACTATGTAATTTTGCAGTTTCATTTGCAGTTTGAATAAATTTAGATATGTTACTTGTAGAGTGATGAAACTATCTGATATTTCAGTTTTATAAACACTATCAATAATAAGAACAACCCATTGTATTTTGTAAACAACAACAATAACAACAAGAAGATTAAGTATTCAACGAAATGTAGCAACAACACGAAGAAGAAAAGCCAATATTTAACAACAAGAAGAAGCAATAACAACAAGAATAAGAACAAGGAGTTGAATGTGTAAAACTAGGGGATTAGAATGTTTAAAAACAGGGGACTAGAATATTTTAAAACAAGGGATTACATTTAAAAGAGGGTTTATACATGTTGAAGTATGTAAAATGTGTTTTACATGGGTTTTTTTTTTTATGAAAGTGTTATTGAAACGGTATGATATATACAAAATATGAAAGAATAATGTACAAATTTGAATGAAAAATAATAGATGAAGAGAGATGTTACTTTTTTTCCCCCTATTTCTGTGAATCGAAAGTCAGGAACTATGAAATTTCTTCAGAGTCGTGATGGTTCTTCGTGTTGTTGAGAGTCACCGATTGGAGAAGATGAACGGCTTGGTGTTGTGTTGGTAAGAGTCGACGATTGGAGAAGATGAACGAGTTCGTTTTGTGGTTAGGGTAGGGTTTCAGAGGTAATAGAGTCGAACGGTGGAGAGATGGAGGATTGAGAATGCAAAGTCGAGCGGCGGAGATGTGACAGTGTACTGATCAGATTGAGATGATCGTGGGTGAAGGTTGCGCGCGTGTAAATTGGATAATATATTGTGGGTATTTTCATCTGATTGATAATTTGAGAACTTAATGGAGTATTGAATTTGTTTTGGAGCTAAATGAGGCATAATATGTTGGGCTTGGACCTTTGGGTCAGTTCCCCTTAAATATTCAGTTGTGGGCTTGAATAATACCTTAGAATTTTTTTCTTTTCTGGTGATTATTTAGTATTTCTAGAGTATGGACACATAATACTCCATAAGGTTTTGATTGATAGAGAGGAGTAGGGGCCCACGATTTATGTTGGGGATAGGGGAACAACATAGGGCTAAGTAATTGTTGATTGGCTTAGAGTATGGCTACATGGTGTTCCAGGATTATTGAATAATTTCCCTTTGTTTTGTAGTGTATTATCACAATCTGATAATCACAATCAAGATAATTAGTCTCTTATGTTTTTTTGTTTGTTTGTTTTGTTTTGTTTTGTTTTGTTTTTGTTTTTGTTTTTGCTTTTGCTTTTTACTTTTTAGATTTTCATGAAAATTCGTGAGGTGCGTTGCACGTGATTTTCATCTAATTTAATATAATATAATGTAATTAATTTTTAAAAAGAGAAAATTAGTGAAACATCATTCTCTAACTTTGTATAGTAAGAGTCCAAGATGTTTTGTTTTTATTAGCTAAGGTCACTTAACATTTTCACAGAGAAAATTTGATTCAGAGAAATTTCGGCCCAGACTGAGAAAAATTTCAATTTTTACAGAGAAATTTTAAAATTTCTTTATTATGATCACTGTCATGACCCAAACCCACTCCTATAGGTTTAGCGTCGTAACCGACCAGTAATCCTTGGATTACCCAAGGTCTCTGTACAGAATAACATATAAGTATGAGGCTAGCGAAAGCAAGTAGATAAAACATATATAGTCCAATGAGCTATACTGACATACATGGGACAGAAAAAATTTAAAATGCATATACATGACTTACATATGACATCATGTTCACATCCATCTTACATCATCAGTACACAAATAAGACAAAAGAACTATTCACAAAACAACAAAAGTCCTAAACTTGTAACTAATGTACAAAATTCGACCACTTGACTCTTTCCGGAACCTCCTTGGGAGGCACAAAGGTTGGCCGACAAAACAGACTTTCAGGCAATCATCACTGAGCCTAGTCATGTACCTAGTCACCTACATACATAAATAATAGAGTGAGCGGGAGCCCAATAAATAATAACAAAGTAAAGATTTTAATGAATAATGTCCATATCAAATTCAAATTTCTAATCGGAAACGTAGTCATAACCATATTCAAATCATGTGTGATACATCCACTAACATTAACATATCACGTTGGTCAAGCATATCAAGTTCCATAATGGAACCTCCGATATTGAATATCTTATAACATACATAGGCCACGGTATTGTTTGCCCCAAGAGAAGGCCTATGCCACGGTATTGTCTCCCCCTGGCGAGGGCTTCATAACCATAAGCCACAGTATTATGTCCCTAGGCAAAGGCCTCTGCTAAGGATACCACAAATATTGAATTATCATTCATTCATACAAAACATATCATTTCAGAAAACTGGGACATTAGGCGGATGGGCCGCTGTTCTGGTTCCTGTTATCAGAGGAGGAAGAGAGTTCTTCGTCAGTATATAAATTGTTGATATTATTTTTGTGTATCCCTAATCTAATCTAGTCGTTTTCCTTCAAATGGAGAGATAGCAATTTTGACATAACTCGTACTGTACAAAATTTTGACTTACAAACAAAATATTATTTTCTGCCCATTTTTTTACTTCTTCATTTAAGAAAGGAAATGAACTAAAGGGGCTAGTATATGGGGTCTCTCTCTTTTGTAATGATCTCTCAAAAATGTTTTTAATTGGGGCTATTTTGTGACGTAATTGGTGGGACATCTTTCTTCACAGAGTGAAAAGAATTTTTTCTCTGTTTCTGCTTCTACAAGTATTCCCTGCTAGAGTTCGTTTCTATTTTTCGAAGGACTTTTCCCCTTAGATGAAAATTCTCCCCATTCGATGAACTCGCCCCATTCCTGTATATACTGTCAACTTGCTGTTGGAGAGTGGAGTTTTTCTATATTTGGATGATAGATTCTGTCATTGGTTCCGGTGAGATCGAAAAATCTCAGGTTGGTAGTTTGGATCTTCTTTGTGCATTGAACCATGGCATGAAGGTGAGGGTTTCCATCTTCATAGAGCTCCCTTGCGACAAGTATGTAGTATGGCTGACAGGCTAGTTGGAGAAGGGATCGGAGGAGTTCTAAGAGTTGTTCTTTTGGGCATAGGCATTGTGGGTAAGTAAGGAAAATATTCTTGGCATAAAAATGGAAAGAGGCTTGGCGAGGCATTTTGTAGTGGTAAACAATGAACTTACACCAGCCGTATAAGATCTCCCTATTAGTTAAAAAACCTGGTGTGAGTGGTGTGACTGGGAGGGCGTTGTATTAATATTACCAGCGTCCTCCCCTCCCGCTGATCTGGGCAGTCCATTGTTGTACTTATGGACACGTATATGGATGAGGTTCAAATGAAGTCACACCCAGGCCCAAGTGTGAGTGGTGTGAGTACTTTTGATTCCTTTGCCAGATAGTGCTATACACGTGTCGCTTTTCTGGTGGTTTGCGTGGTTGTAAAGTAAATATTCTTGCAGAATGTTAAACATAAAGCAAAGGCGAGAAAATAAATGTGTTTGAATTATTTTGAATGGGGTATCTTCGTCCTTACAAGCGGGCCACTTTGGCTATTTATTTGGTACCAGAAAACATTTTATGGCAGAGAGGAATATGCTTTTGCAGTGGGATAGCTATTGTGGTGAAGTTGTTTTCTGGTACCTTGTTTCGTCCCTCCTTTTCAGTCTTTTTTTTTTTTTGTTGATTGTTTTGATATACAATGTTGTACTCCTTAGAAGAGTATCCCGAGAATTACGAGCAGTTCACTCAAATGTGTGTAAATCATTTTTTGACATGCCAAATAGGATTGTGGGAAGAGAGGCGACGGTCAGTTCCGGCGAAGTTTTTTCGTGGGTACAAGGAGAAGAGGGAAAAAATATCAAAGCTAAGGTGTCTGAACAGAAGGGTTAGCAGAGGTAAGAAAATATGCAGAATTTGTGGGATAAAAGATTTGGAGTGTTTTATAAAAAATGGAAGGAGGTATGAGCAGCCAGTATCGGACTCCCCTTGCGTACCGCTGGTCAAGGACACTGGCAGCCAGTGGATATAAGCGTAGTTACCGTGGTCGTGCACCTTTTAAGTCGGTGTACATTCGCAGACAGTATGTTCAAAATATCCACCGATATATTAAGAAGGCTAAAAGGGAAGTAAGGAAGTTACAATTGTACGATGAACAATTAAGGGACGTTAAATTTGATAACAAAGGTGTGGCGAGATTCCTTAACGGTATTGAGTTGGGTAATAAGAGATGTGACCGTCAATCAAACAAGATCGTGGTTAAGGGTAAAAAATTAATTGGGAATGTTCAATTGGGACAAGATGCTAAAGACGAAGTTATGGTTTACCACGTATTGTTTTTCATCATAAGTGATAATTGTCCGTCAGATTTCGTCCCCATACCTAACAAGATATTTATTAGAGTTGGCGAGGTTAATCCTGGGACCTGGATTGTTGATGCTGACCAGTCCGACCAGTTTCGGATGTTAAAGAAAATGAGATTCAAGCTCGTTGGTGGCAAGGACAAAGAGTACATTCGTCACGGGATAGAAGTTGTGGACCGGTTCTTCCCAATTGATGTTTGGACGGACTACAAAGATATGCTGTTGGGAAATGTTGGAAGTATTCAAAAGGGTGCCATATATTTAGTGGCTGCTACTGTTAGTGGCAAAATTACGTTAAAGAGTTAAATGTACTTTAAAACTATTTAGAATTGTAATTTTATGTATTTTTATTTGTAATGTTCAGGTTAATGGAGGGGACGATATAAAAACTGGTGTTGTTGAAGGTGTTTCAGCAAGTGATTTCAGTTGTATTGAACTTGCTTTACCTAATTTATTTTCTCAGTTGAGATTGAGATACAACAAAAAAGTATTAATGTTGATAAAATATTGATAAAATATTCCCCCCTTTGCACACCCAATACTAGTGGATTGGTCAGAGTAAATGTTTATGATCGGAGGTTGGATGGTAATGACAGTCTGCAGGCGTGGTTTTTTTTCCCTGTGGATTGTCAATGCGAGTTAGTCTATTATGGAAATGGATATTGTTCAATTAACACGGACTAAGTCTGTGGGTTTACCGGAGAGGCGAAGAGATTTGTTGTTAGGAGGTTTTGCAGAAAGTGGTTCAGTTATTTATGAACACAGAGGTCGTCTGAGTTTTTCTGAGATTGATATACGCAGAGGTGGTGATGACACTAGTGATGTTGATTCTGGTCCGTCGATTTCGGAGGTTGGTGTTAGCAAAAAGGAAGTTGATTTTGCCGGAGAAGTAATTGTGTCATCTGAGACTTCTGACCCAGGCGGTTTTGCCTGTTCTTGAGGGTCCTTCGAGGTAGAGGGAGATTGGGCGGATGGGCCGCTGTTCTGGTTTCTATTATCAGAGGAGGATGAGAGTTCTTCGTCAGTATATAAATTGTTGATGTTATTTTTGTGTATCCCTAATCTAATCCAGTCATCTTCCCTCCAAACAGAGAGACAACAATTTTGACATAACTCGTATTGTACAAAATTTCGACTTATAAACAAAATATTATTTTCTACCCATTTTTTTACTTCTTCATTTAAGAAAGGAAATGAATTAAAGGGGCTAGTATATGGGAGCCTCTCTCTTTTATGATGATCTTTCGAAAAAAAATTTAATTAGGGGTATTCTGTGACGTAATTTGTGGGACATTTTTCTTTGCAGAGTGCGAAGAATTGTTCCTCCATTTTTACTTCTGCAAGTATTTCCCTCCAGAGTTCGTTTCTGTTCTTCGAAGGACTTTTTCCCTTAGATGAATATTCTCCTCATTTAACGAACTCGCCCCCTTTCTGTATATAATGTTGACTTGCTGTTGGAGAGTGGAGTTTTTCTATATTTGAATGATAAATTTTGCCGTTGGTTCCGGTGAGATCGAAAAATCTCGGGTTGGTAGTTTGGATCTTCTTTGTGTATCGAACCATGGCATGGAGGTGAGGGTTTCCATCTTTGTGGAGCTCCCTTGCGATAAGTATGTAGTATGGTTGACAAGCTAGTTAGAGAAGGGATTGAAGAAGTTCTAAGAGTTGTTCTTTTAGGCATGGGCATTGTAGGTAAGTGAGAAAAATATTCTTGGCATAAAAACGGAAAGAAGCTTGGCGAGGCATTTTGTAGTGGTAAACAGTGAACTCAAACTAGCTATACAAAGCCTCCCTATTAGTTAAAAAACTTGATGTGAATGGTGTAAGTGGTGTGACTGGGGGGGCGCTGTATTAATATTACCAGCGCCCCCCTCCCGCTGATGAGGTTAAAAGGAAGTCACACCCGGGCCTAGGTGTGAGTGGTGTGAGTACTTTTGATTCCTTTACTAGATAGTGTTATACATGTGTCACTTTTCTGGTGGTTTGCTTGGTTGTAAAGTAAATATTCTTGTAGAATGATAGACATAAAGCAATGGCAGGAAAATAAATGTGTTTGAATTATATTGAATGGGGTATCTTCATCCTTACATGCGGGCCACTTTGGCTATTTATTTGGTACCATAAAACATTTTATGGCAAAGAGGAATATGCTTTTGCAGTGGGATAGCTATTGTGGTGAAGTTGTTTTCTAGTACCTTATTTCGTTCTTTATTTTCAGTCTTTTTTTTGTTGTTGATTGTTTGGGTATACAATGTTGTACTCCTTAAAAGAGTATCTTGATAATTACGAGTAGTTCACTCAAATGTGTGCAGATCATTTTTTGACGTGGCAAATAGAACTATGGAAAGAAAGGCGGTGGTTAGCTCTGGTGAAGTTTATTCGTGGGTATAAAGAGTAGAGGGAAAAAATATCAAAGCTAAGGCGTATGAACAGAAGGGTTAGCAAAGGTAAGAGAATTTGCAGAATTTGTAGGATAAAAGATTTGGAGTGTTTTATAAAAAATGAAAGGAGTAATGAGCAGCCAAAATCGGACTCCCCTTGCGTACTGCCAGTCAAGGACACTGGGGGCCAGTGGATATAAGCGTAGTTACCGTGGTCGTGTACCTTTTAAGGCGGCGTATGTTCGGCCACGGTACGTTCAGAATATTCCCCGATATATTAACAAGACTAAGAGGGGAGTAAGGATGTTGCAGTTGTACGATGAACAATTAAGGGGACGTTAAATTTGATAATAAAGGTTTGGCGAGATTGCTTAATGGTATTGAGTTGTGTAATAAAAGATGTGACCGCCAATCAGACAAGATCGTGGTTAAGGATATAAAATTAATTGGGAATGTTCAATTGGGACAAGATGCTAAAGACGAAGCTATGGTCTACCACGTATTGTTTTTCGTCATAAGTGATAATAGTCCATCAGATTCTGTCCCCACACCTGACAAGATATTTATTGGAGTTGGTGAGGGTAATCCTAAGACCTGGATTATTGATCCTGACCATTCCGTCCGGTTTCGGATGCTAAAGAAAATGAGATTCAAGCTCGTTAGTGGCAAGGACAAAGAGTACGTTCGTCACGGGATAGAAGTCGTGGCTCGGTTCTTCCCAGTTGATGTTTGGACGAACTACAAAGATACGCTGTTGGGAAATGTTGGAAGTATTCAAAAGGGTGCCATATATTTAGTGGTCGCTACTGTTAGTAGAAAAGAATGCAAAATTACTTTAAGGAGTCTAATGTACTTTAGAACTATTTAAAATTGTAATTTTATGTATTTTTATTTATAATGTTCAGGTGAATGATATAAAAACTAGTGTTGTTGAAGGTGTTTCAGCAAGAGATTTCAGTTTCCCCAAAACCTCTTAACAACAAATCTCAGAATCGAAATTGGCGTTCGTTGGAGGACAATGCCAAACATCAACATTTTCATTAGTATGTTTTTTAGATAACACTACAATAGAGGGGGCCCTCATTTGTGAATTTTCTGGCATGTCACTCGTAGAATACTTCAGATACCTCTTCATTTTACAATACGTAATCCCCCCTTTTAATATTCGAATTTTCAAGTCGATACTTTACCATCCATGGCACTTGTTTGTCGTTAATTGAACAATAACTATTCTCATAATAGACTAACTCGCATTGACAATCCACAGGGAAAAAAAAACCACGCCTGCAGACTGTCATTACCATCCAACCTCTGATCATAAACATTTACTCTAACCAACTCACTGGCATTGGGTGCGCAAATGAGGGAATATTTTATCAATATTTTATCAATCTTAATACTATTTTGTTTGTATCTCAACCTTAACTGAGAAAATAAATTAGGAAAGCAAGTTCAATACAACTGAAATCATTTGCTGAAACACCTTTAACAATATCAGTTTTTATATCATCCACCTCCATTCACCTTAACATTACAAATAAAAATACATAAAATTACAATTCTAAACAATTTTAAAGTACATTTGACTCCTTAAAGTAATTTTGCATTCTTTTCCACTAACAGTAGCAGCCACTAAATATATGGCTCCCTTTTGAATACTTCCAACATTTCCCAACAACAAATCTTTGTAGTCCGTCCAAACATCAACTGGGAAGAACCGGTCCACAACTTCTATCCCATAACGAACGTACTCTTTGTCCTTTCCACCAACGAGCTTGAATCTCATTTTCTTTAGCATCTAAAACCAGTCGGATTGGTCAGGATCAACAATCTAGGTCTCAGGATTACCCTCGCCAACTCCAATAAATATCTTGTCAGGTGTGGGGACAAAATTTGACGGACTATTATCACTTATGACGAAAAACAATATGTGGTGGACCACAGCTTCGTCTTTAGCATCTTGTCCTAATTGAACATTCCCAATTAATTTTATACACTTAACAATGATCTTGCCTGATTAGCGGTCACATCTTTTATTACTCAACTCAATACCATTAAACAAGCTCACCACACCTTTATTATCAAATTTAACGTCCCTTAATTGTTCATCGTACAGCTGTAACTTCCTTACTCCCCTCTTAGTCTTCTTAATATATTAGAGAATATTCTGAACGTACTATTGGCGAACATACGCCGTCTTAAAGGTGCACAACCACGGTAACTACGCTTATATCCACTGGCTGCCGGTGTCCTTGACCGACGGTACGCAAGAGGAGTCTGATACTAGCTGCTCATTACTCCTTCCATTTTTTATAAAACACTCCAAATCTTTTATCCTACAAATTCTGCAGATTCTCTTACCTCTGCTAACCCTTCTGTTCAAACACCTTAGCTTTGATATTTTTTCCCTCTACTCCTCGTATCCATGAACAAATTTCGCCAGAGCTGACTGCCGCCTCTCTTCCCACAGTCCTATTTCCCACGTCAAAAAATGATCTACACACATTTGAGTGAACTGCCCATAATTTTCGGGATACTCTTATAAGGAGTACAACATTGTATACCAAAACAATCAACAAAAAAAAAAAAAGACTGAAAATGAGGGACGAAACAGGGTACCAAAAAACAACTTCACCACAATAGCTATCCCACTATAAAAGCATATTCCTCTCTACTATAAAATGTTTTTTGGTACCAAATAAATAGCCAAAGTGGTCCGCGTGTAAGGATAAAGATATTCCATTCAATATAATTCAAACATATTTATTTTCTCGCCTTTGCTTTATGTCTATCATTCTGCAAGAATATTTACTTTACAACCACGCAAACCACCAGAAAAGTGACACGTGTATAGCACTATCTGGCAAAGGAATCAAAAGTACTCACACCACTCACACCTGGGCCTGGATGTGACTTCATTTTAACCTCATCCATACACGTGTCCTAAGGTACAATAATGGACGGAGAAGTAATTGTGTCATTATTTTCATATTATCATAAAATAATTAAAGTCAAACATAACTTTACAGAGTTATTACTCACAGTTAGCTCCAAAAATAGACAGACAAAGCAGACCAATCAAATAGCTTACAGCACGTGACCTACACAAATAGATAACAGATGCACTTATTGAAACACACACTCAGATAGTACTTAACTTATTTCATTTCGTTCTTAGTGTGGTTCTAAGTCTTATCCTCATTATTGTATCTTAATTATGTCCTAGTAATGCCTAGGATGCAATGAGGATGTCAAAATGCACTTTGAAATACTTAGTAAAATTTTCAAAAACATGGCACCTCTTTCGTGCGTTACTTCCTACGCTCAAACGAGCCCTTAGGTCTGCAAAAGTACTGGTTGCATGAATTTTCTACTCGATGGACGCTCGACAATCTCTCGAGTAGAAGATTGAATAAACAGGCTCCTCGCTCGAGCGTAACTCTTGTCGCTCGAGCGGTTTGCAAAACTTGCAAAACTTCTAGGAGCATGAATTTTATGCTTGAGCGGAAGGACAAAACAAAGGATGGTCGTTCGAGCACAACTTCGGTCGCTCGAGCGAAGAAGTAGAATTCTGGAATTTCTAGATTGCTATTCCAACTTCAAAGCTCAAATTCAATCACACAAAACACATCCTTTTGGGCCCAAACTTGAGAAAAAAAAAAAAGTCTAAACTTGGAAAACATTGAGAATTAAAGAGCATTTCATGAATCAAGGCCCAAAAGCATGCCACTTGTTCAAAATCAAATTTGAAATGTTGAAAACATAATATACATGTATTAATTCATGTTCTACACTTTGAAAACAAATGATGTGAAATGAGACCAATTGCCAAAACCATGCTAAAATGAACACATGCATGTAAGAATTCCTTAAAAACAACCTCAAAACATGATAAAATGAGCATGCATGCATGAATCATGTTCAATTCTACGATCTAAACTTAATTCTCTTTGAATCATGTATAAAGTAACTTAAACTCATAGAGTGTGAGTTAATTTCTTACCTAAAGTCCACAATTCCCTTAAATTCTAGCTAGGCTTGAATAACTATCACCAATTTCTTCCAATTCTTGATCAATCTTAGCAAATCTCCCTTAATCTTCTTGAATTAATCTCTTTCCTTGGTCTCTCTCTCTCTCTCTCTCTCTCTCTCTCTCTCTCTCTCTCTCTCTCTCATACACACACACACACACACATTTCCTAGCTCAAGAAATGAAGGTGAAGTGGTGTATGAGAGAGTCCTAGAGTTGTATTGGCCTTATATAGGCTACTTAGTGGGCTTAATTAAGCTTTGCTTAAGTTAATCAATTATCATTATTTTATTCTGGTTATTTGGTTCCAAATCGAATTCCAATTAAATTTACCATAAATTTTTAAAAATTTCAAGTAACACATAAATCAAGTCAATTTCGTGATCAGATACTGATCAGGCCTTCAATTCGCTTACCGAATCAAAGATATAGACAAATCTTCTTACCATGAACATATATAAATGCAAATAACACATAACACATGTAATTAATGCAGAATTTCATCTTAATCACTTATCAGGCATTCTTAATCATAGGTTATAGGCTAATCACAGGTCGGCGTTGTTACAATCACATAGAAATTTTCAAATTTCTCTAAGTCAAACAAAATTTCTTTGAGTCGAATTTTCTTTGTGAAAAAGTTGAGGAACCTTAACTACTATGAAAATATTGTATGTCATTTATCTTATAAAATCTTAATATCAGGGATCTTAATTATCCTTATAATATAGAGAACAAATTTTATAATAGAATGAGCATACTAAACAATGCACCCATTTGTAAGTATATTGTACAGACAATTTAAAAAATTTGTGAACAAATATAACATACATAAACTTTAAAAATACAATAAATAGGTTCTTAAATACATAATATTACCCAAAAAAAAAAAGCGAATAAAAAGTTTTTGGGACTGGTTTCCTATGCAATGAACATCCTGCATATTGAGAAAGATAACATTATTTATTAGAATCATTTATAGTTCATGCGGAAAGTGTGTGAAATTTATTTTGTAAGAAAGTGAATTTTACCTTAATGTTTCGATCAACCTATTGTCATGAGTGTTATTCAACTTTATTGTTAATTTACATTATCTAAATCTTTTATACGAATCATAAGTAATTATATGTTAAAATTTATCAAAAAATTAATGTGATGAACTTACTTTTGCACCATTAAGTTATGGTCATGATGTTTGGCCATCATTTGATTTATCCCTTTTATTATTGTGAGTAATATATCTATCCGAATAGAAAATAAAAAATAATAATTTTTTATGCAACCATATCGAATTACAAAGAGAGAATGAAAAGAATTTGCCTTGAAAGCAGAGTTTGTTTATATATCAAATTCTGCATTTTTTTTTTAAGATAAATAAAGCATATCGATTGTAAGTTGTAACCGATGCACTAGTTTGAGTCTAAATTTAACCCCTTTCAGATTATATTTTATATATATATATAAATAGTGACCATATTTTTTTGGGTCAATTTGATAAGAGATATAAACAAAGACCTATTCAATTGAAAAAAAAATAAAATAATGCATGAACCATACACTATTTGGTTTCAAACTCCAACAGCAAACTAACTTCTTCTTCTTTTCCAATCTTTTTGATAACGGTAAATAAATTCAAATTTTAAATTTGAATATGATTATAGAATAAATTATATATTTGTAAATGATTAAATTTGAGAGTCTAATTTCTCATTCGCTTCTTGAATAAATGAATGTTTTACGTGAAGGTAGTTGCCGTACCTTGGTTTCACGCAAACTTGAAACCCATCTCAAATCTAATTTTTTGGGGACCGCTTGAGAAACTCTCCAGCCAGTCATGTCAAGGAGGTACTACTCGTTGGCGGCGATGTGGTACTTGTCGTAACAACTCTTGAATCAGATGACAATGTCGATACCATCACCTATGAACCTCGCAAAAGCCCCTCGCCATTGATAAATCACCTTCTTTTCTTGCACAACTTCCTCGTCGCTCACTCACAACCATGTCGTCTCCACCTGTCGCGGCCCATCAAAACATCTCACCTTCACTTGAGATCTGAACTCCGACCACTATTAGAGGCAATTAGTTGATGCAATTTCCTTCAGCAACTTATGATCATGACCACAATATTCTAGCTAATCTTATAAAGTATTAACCAAACTCTCACCAACTAATTTGCAACCCATGCTCTAGTGCAACCATTCATACCTTCAATTATTTTCTCTTTTCATATTCAACAAATGTTTTTTTTTTTTTTTTTAAATGTGGTGAAATGGGTGAGGAATAAGTGTATGGCAAGGAACGATGTTGCGCTGGTCATGGGTGAAGGAAGAAAGGGTAACGACAAGGAAGGATGTTGCCAAACATGATGCTTATGAAAGACAAAGCCATTACCTTTTTTTCTTTAATGCAATCTGAACCATTAAATAGACAAGATGATGAAGTGGTATCATCTCATTTACAAGACTGGACAATCCAATTTTTTGATAAACTGCAGATAAGCCACTCTTTTATTATAGTAGTAGATAAATGGAAGTAATGATTTGTACATGCATTTTCATTCAAATGTGGCAATGCTTCATGCTTGTCGTTTCATTCAAAATCCAATTATAAAGAGAGTATTTTCGAAACAGAAGAGAAGTAGAAAAATAATAAAATTATTAAAAAATAATCATATTATGATGTTTCAAAGTGCAGAATAAAAGTAATAGAATTATTATAAAAAAAAAATCATATTATGATATTTGAAAGTGTTTGATGTTTGAAGGTGTTTGAATTCCAAAAGATGTTTCATTGTTTGGTAGATGTAGGTTGCTATGTGATATTTAATAAGTGTGGGAGAGTATTTTTGGTATACAAAAAAAGTAAAAAACATATGTGCTCTTCAGACATTTAAAATAACAGTAAATATATACAGAAAAATAAAGAGAGTAATATGACGACTTTTATATTTTTTTGCTTTTTGACTTTTTTATATACAGTTGATGTGATTTGAACTCTTAGGCCTCATTTGATTGTCTGGATTGGATATAAAGGTTTGAGCAGGATATGTAATACCTAAGCATAAAGATGTGACATAATATGTTGTAGGATATGAGATGGATTATATATACTATGAGGTCACTTATATTGTATTTGGTTAAAATAAGAAATAGGATGAGGTAAGAGGAGGGTGATTATTTTTTACCTTTGGATTCGATGGTAAGGGATATACAATATCATGGGAGATGGTATTGCATATCTCCTCCTTTTTCATCATATACGATCTAGACTCCTTATATCTGGAGCAATCAAACACAGGATATAAGGAGATAAGAAAATATGTAAGACCTGTAACGCCCTCAAAATAAACCCATAATTCATACATTCAAGACATTCATAAACTTAAGAGAATAAAGCATAATTCTATTTATCAGAGTATTCATTACAAAAGTATTACATGTTGACATCAAAAGTAAATGCCCTACGGGCTTACAACTTTCCAAGCCAACACTTGGTTACAAAAAAGAGAGTACTAACTCAAAACACAAAATAAGCCCTTGGCTTGATTTACATGTAATACACAAAATAATCACAAAAAGGAAGCCTTCAGCTTCTACAACCTCCCAAGCTACATCCTTAGAGGCGGCATATCACCTGCACCTGAAAATGATGTCCCATATAGGGTGAGCCAACACCCAATAGAGATATGCTAAACATAATATGAGCAATAACTAAAACATTAGCATTTGATAAATATTTAACTCATACAAACCAACGTACAACGCAATCCAATTCCATGACAAATATGTCCATATTCCATTCCCCTTTCCTTTACTTATCAAATTTTCAATTCATAACATGGCTCAGAACCTGGCCAACAATTTAATGAGACTACGACTCATATTAAAGCACTTCCTTTTTAAATGAGATAACAACTCATATCAAAACACTTCCATACTTCACAATAGATACACATATTTGCTGTATCAAAGTCATATTAAAACACTTCCATGGTTCACAATAGATACATATATTTGCTGTATTAATGGAATCCATCCCATATCTCCTCCCAAATAATATCCGGTTTAGGAGTCTATCCCCTATCTTCTCCCAAACCGTGGAGTACATCCCCTATCTCCTCTCACACAATACAATGTATATAAACACTTATCATATACAATAATCAATCAATACACATATTCGATGTATTATTCCAACTGTCATATTCAATGACATATTCAACGTGATTAGTTTTAATTTTCCCTAATCAACATACAGTGTCTATAACAATCAAGACTATCCTCCACCGATAGCTCAAAGCAATTATTTCTAAACAGATAATAAATGCATCAACAGATAAATTATCAATATTTCCAAAGGTGAGTGATTAACTTATCCGACTCCACCATTCATTCTCGTAACTCCTCAATTTCATTATTTCCAACTCAGTTTCATATTTTCATAACTTTCAAAATTAATTGTGCAAATTAATTCATAACAACAAATTAGGGCTTTCCTTCCCCTTTTCTCAACATTGACCCAAAGGCTCAAATATTTTCATTAAACATCAATAAACTCATTTTAAGACCCAAAATATGCATGTATGAGTCAAAAGAACAAAACCCCTCTTTATATATTTTGAAACCCTAACCCCCAAAATTACCCAACTTCAACATTACATCAAAATGACTAGAAGTTTATGTCAAAGACCATAAATATGAGTAGTTATCCCTACCTCAAATAGAGAGACCAAATGGAGAAGATGAAGGATTTCGAAGGTGCTCCAAACCCAATAATTTTCGAATCAAAATGAAGAGCAAGCCAAACCCCACACTTTATATAAAGGGAACAAGGTAGAAGATCACTTGATCTAGATGATTTTATAGAGAGAAGTTGAAGTCTAGAGTGAGAGGCTCTCAAGTTTGGGTTTTGAAAAGTAAGAGAGAGAGAGAAAAAGTCGAAAAAGTGATCCAAAAAGTGATTTCACGGACTGATATACAAACAGGTACGCTTGAGCGTGGAACGCCCCGCTCGAGCGTCAAAAGCGCCGCTCGAGCGCTGGATGCACACTTCTAGAAGTTTTGCAGTCGATGGTCCCCGCTCGAGCGTGAAAGTGGACGCTCGAGCGTCCGATGACCTGGAAAACAAAATATTGGGAGATGAATAATCACGCTCAAGCATCAAAATGCCCGCTCGAGCGGAGAAGCAAAAACAAAGGGCCCGCTCGAGCGTCAAAAGCCCCGCTCGAGCGTGAAGGCCAAAATCTGGGCATCAACTTTTGGTTTCTAAACACAACCAACCTGTTCCCAACCTGCCCAACACAACCCAAGACTCAAATATAAAGAGTAAAGGATAGAAATGAGAATACGACAACGACCAACATCCACGGAACCGAGTCCGGAATACAATTAAACAATGAAGGGAAAACCGGGATCGCTATAAGACCCACCTCATATTATATCCGACTCCACCCTCATATCCGTCCCTTATATACGGTAAACAAACAGCGCCTTAAGTTCTTAATGAGGTGTAAGAATTTTAGTCAATGAGATTTTGTAAGGTTGTACTTGGATTATAAACTTGGGTAGAAATTTGTAAAGAAAAATATAAAAAGGTGGGTGAAATATGAATGAAATATTTATATTTCACCTACTTTTTTCCTTTCTCTTTCTAAATCACTATCCAAATCTATAATCAAAACACAGTCAAATAGAATTCAAGTAGACTAATTTGAATCAAAATAAATCCTTAGGAATTAAGAACCCTTCATTATTATTATTATTATTTGTTTGACAAATTGATTTTTTTTAATCAATTTAATTTTACAATAGTCTTAACAGAGGTTAATTTTTAAATGTTAAGATTAATTTGGTAAAAATTTAGGGCTTGATTGGTTTTTTTTATTTATTTATATTTTATGGCCTTGAATGGCTTTTTCTTGAATTTTAAGAAATTTAAATTTTAAGGATAGTTACGTGCTAGTCTTATGGGCTGAATTTATTTATTAAAACATTTTACTTTAATTTTTAGTAATAAATTTATCACCGTAAAAATATATTTATAAAAATATAATTCAACTATTTACACTTTTGATATCATATTTCAATACAAATTAATACAAATATATTAAAAATAAATCAAAACTCACAAACAGAAGTCAAAATGTCTCAATTTTTTATTATTTTGATAAATTTATCAATACTATTACTAGTCACAAATTATCATTCTACAAACACAAAACATATCTAAAAACTTCCAAAAAATCCATTATTAAAACAAAGGTGAAGCACATCTCATTTTCATCTCTGAGCAACTAATAAATCTTCCAAATAATCCAATGAACCCAACAGTTCTATTTGTGTAAAAATGACAGTATGACCCTAAAATTTACACATGTGGATGCTAATTAATACCCATAAATGAACAAAATTCCCACTTTTGGAATATTTGAAAAATCTTACATTTTAAGTCATTCCAAATCAAAACACACAATTTGAAATTATACATTTGCCCAAAACTTACTAAGGAATTTTTGTACTGCTTTTGACATGTTTGAAGAAACTCACATTTCAAACATCCCAAATCAAAAAGATTCTCATATCAGGTTGTGTATCTTATATTTTCCACGCAATAATAATAATAATAATAAATAATAGAAATAAGGGTATAACCAACTCAATTTTCAAAATAATATATTAAATCCATATTTCCAAAATCAATAAGACTAATTGGTCTATAAAAAAATCCTTGGAACTAAACGGATCACCATTCCTGAAGATGAGATTTATGAGTAAATTTTTCTTAAAACAAGGAATAAATTTATTTTAAAAAAATTATAATAAGTCTTATTGTTCTATTAAGATTACTATTGAGTCATATCAAGTTGGAATATGGACAAATAAGTCATATTTGTCATAAAATGTTTTTAAAAAATTCATTACTTCATGATGGTGCATGTTATCTCAATTTTACCATTCTCATTTAATATGAACAATAATTTATAAATAATTTAAAATTAATTAAAATTAAAAAAATTAATTGAATAAAATATTAATATTATATTAAATACAAGTAACAATTGGATCAAAAACAACTTTTGTATAAAATGACCCATTTTGTTATTATTTCCAATTATGAATTTTATTATTATAAAATTTTAAATAAATTAAAATTATTTATGAATTTTTTTGCTCATATTTTAATGAAAGATAAAATTAAAATAAATACTATCATGAATAATTGAACTTTTTTTATAAGAATATATAAAATAAAAAAGAAAATATAACTTGTTTATGAATATTGAAATTCGATATAACTCAATAGTAATTTTTGAAATAAAATAAAACTAATCGAAAAAAAATTTCATTGTGGTTTATAATATTTTAATAAAATATCACAATTTTTACAATTAAAAAAAATAATTTTGCTTGGATTAAAAATACTTATAAATATATTGTTCATATTAAATGTGGGATAAGATTGGGATAACACAGATCATTATAGAATAATGAGCTTGTTGGAAATGTTTTATAAAGAAATAAGATTTAATTGTCCATATTAAAAATTGATAAAATTCAATAGTAATTTTAAGAGTAATGTAGGACTTATTGGTCAGCTTTGCACCAAAAGTGATTCTCCAATAGTTAAAGATGACAACTGCTAAATTTGGAAAATGTCAAAACTTGTGACAAATGCCAAAACCAACCGTTTATTTCCCTCTCTACCTCCCAGCAAAACTACCAAAAATAGAGTTAATTTTTTTTAAAAAAAACAATTCCACCAAATTAACAACAAAATTCTTTAAACATTTTTTTTTTTTTTGATCTGTTTAAATAGATTCATACCAACTTTTTTTTTAAACAAATTCACCAAAAATAACAAGAACAATCAATTTCAAAAAAAATTATTGGTAATCTCAAACAAATTTCAACCAATCTCAAGCAAAGATTCAAAAATTTGAAATAAATTTTAAATAAGAAGTACCTGTATTTCAATATGCTTACGAGTTTGGGTTTGTGATATGCAATCTACGAATATCGCTGCGAACTACGAAGAGGGTTTGTGATCTTTGATCTCGGTGACCAATGTTCACCAAAGAAGGGTTTGTGATGTTAGATCTTCATCGACTGATGTTTACCGGAGAGAAACGAAAGAGATAGAGAGAAAGATGAGGGTTGGATGTTGATTGTGAGAGACCGATTGACGACAAGAAGAGAGAAAGAGAGAGAGTGAGAGGGATCAGCGACGAGAAGAGACCCCTGCTGATAGCCCCTTGTTCATTGAAAAGAACAATGGACACAGAGAGAGAGAGAAAGAGAATGTGTGTGTGTGTGTGTGTGAGAGAGAGTGAGTGAGTCTCACAGTCGTTGATGAGAGAGACTGAAGGAGGTCGGTGGTGAGAAGGTTTTGGATTAGGAAAGCACAAATGTGTGTGTGTGTGTGAGATATATATATCTATATAATAAGGCAAGAGGCTTTTTGAAAATGTCTTAAAATGTATGTGAGATACATTTGGTTTTAAGGGCCAAGATGAATCCTGAGTTTATATCAATGGTTGAGATCAATAGATCTCCCGCCCAATGACTTCTCTCCCTAAAGCATCGTTCTCTTTCCCACCTACCCACCTTCCCTCTCTATCTCTCTCTCCCTCTCTGTTCTTCTTCTTGAATACATCTCTTTCACAGATACATCTCTCTCCCTCTCTGTTCTTCACGGATTCACAGTCATCTCTCTTCTTCTTCTGATCCTCTTAGGGTTTATATCCAACGCCGCCCAATCACTCCGATTCGATCTCCAATCGGGTCACAGCAAGTGCATAGCCGAATACATCAAGACCAATTCCATGTCTGTTGCCAAGTACACCATAGTCAACCCCAACGATCCCCATCCCTTCCCCGAATCTCACAAAATCACCGTCAAGGTATCTTTTCATTTTCACTTTCTTCCATTTTCTCACCTGCCAAACGGCCTATTTTCAATTTTTCTCAGTAGATTTTTTTTGGGTTTTTCTTAGGTGACATCTGCGCATGGACATAGGTGACATCTGTGGAGTCAGGACAGTTTTCTTTTCAGGCGGCTGAGGCTGGGGATTACATGACTTGCTTTTGGGCCCTAGATCACAAGCCACAGTCTGCGATCACCATTGATTTCAATTGGAAGACTGGTGTGGCTGCTAAGGATTGGACCAACGTTGCTAAGAAAGGCACAATCGATGTGAGTATCTATCTTTCTCTGTGTCTGCCTCTCTTGCTTTCTTTCTCTGTGTGTTTGTTTTTTTTTTTTTTTTTTCATTCGCTAAGTTCCATTGATGTTGGGTTTGTGGTGATTTAGAAATTTTTTTAGTTTGTTGGTGACAATGAGCTTTGTGTTGCACATTTGAATGGGTGGTAAGGATCTTCCAATTAGTAATGTTTTGATTGGGGTAAATGGTGATGTTTTTGAGTTTGTTTCATGGTTGCTCATGGTTGTTCTGATTCAAAAAATAGTATCTGTTTTTGATAGATTAGGGTAAATAGTAATGTTTTGATTGGGGTAAATGGTTGTTTTGATTCAAAATACAGTATAATGATTCTGTTTGGGGCTGCCGGTGGGGCAATTATTATTATTATTATTATTATTATTTTGTCTGTAACTGAACGGCCTATCTGTTTTGTTTTCAATTTCTACAACTTTATAGGTAACCAAACAAGGGCTCTGGGTTTTCTTTGCATCTGTGTTCGTATGTCGTGTGGGACCAACAGACCAAGTTTTTGTTGGGATTGATCTACGCATGATTGTTGAATCCAAAAGCTTCTTACATAACATAAAAAACATTTTCGTAACTTTTTTGAGCGGGGACTTGAATCCTGATTGGCCTTTACACACACAATCCTGAGTTTTAAGGGCCAAAATGTCTTATATATATATGGAAGTTTTAAATGGTTTTTTTTGGATGATGGTGTTTCTGTTATTCACTTTTTGGAATTGAAATACAATTTTGTTCATGAAACACAATTTAAAAGTGATTTTTCTTTTCATATTTCTAATGTATTCTTAGCTTTAAGAATAATGTTTTTTTTAAAAAAATTTTGCTCATTTAACGTTGTCGGCTGTAAGACACAGTTTTTTGTTATTTGCTGTATTGAAGGATACTGATGTGTTATTGCTTCTTGGGTCATTTTCACCCAATCTTTTTTGATGTGTTAATTCAGAGTTATTCTTTGCTTCTCTTTGTTTGTTTAGGCTCAGTCATGAGGAGGTACAGTCCACCATACTACAGTCCTCCAAGGAGAGGATATGGGGGTCGAACACGAAGTCCCCCGCGAAGGGGACCTGGGAATGGTTATGGGAGAAGCAAGGAACAAAATCATGGAAGCCTTTTAGTTCGAAACATTCCTTTGAACTGCAGGTGATTTTTCTTGAGAGAACTGTGAAAACTATAATCTTTAGTCTTTACTAAACTCTAATCTAATTTTATAATCTCTAATCTTTAGTCTTTACTAAACTCTAATCTAATTTTATAATTAATTAATTAATTTCAACATTAATTTTTGTGATTGAAACATTTCAACATTGATTCGGTGAAACATTGAAACATTGTCCAATTTGTGATTGAAACATTGTGCTTGATGTTTACAGTTTGTGATTGATCATTGTTTTGATTGGTTGTGTAGGAAATTTATAAGCCTGGTTTTTTAATTTTTTCTTACAATTATCATTATTTGGGTGGAGTAGGGGGAGCAAGAATCAAATTTTTTAGTCTGGTTTATTAAAATTTGGTTTATTAAAATCAAATTGGGTATATTAAAATCAAATTTATAAGTATGGTTTATTAATTTTTCCTTACAATTATCAACTAATTTTTTTTTTTTTTTTTCATTTTGTCTCATTTAAATCTAAACCACATTTCATTTTTTTATTTCAACGAATAGGCCCTTAACAGAATTATAGAATTCACGAATAGGCCCTTCACAGTATCATACTGTTCAAGCAAAAGTCTTTAGAATTGGTTGTTGAGAGTTTCATTGTTTTACATTAGTTTAATTGAAGTGGATTTGAATCCCAATGAAACATCTATCCTATGGATTTAAAGGTTGAGATTGTTCATTTCACCGTTGGATATAGTTTGAAAGTTGAAAACATTTCAAACCCATTTTACTCCCCCTTCACCGCCTAAAACCCATTTCATCAACACTGTTTCTCTCTCTCTCTCTCAATTCAAGTGTAAGTAATCTATAGACTGGTATGTATGTGTTTATAATACATACATATGTATGTGTGTATGTATGTATTATACAAATGATTGATTTTGTGTCATTTTTTCCAGTTAAATTAAATTGTTTGTTTCGGTGGACTTTATGTGGTTCAATTAATGATGATTGAGATTCGATTTGGCTATTGATTTTATAGATTTTGTGTTTCATTTTTTTCGTAACCAGGAGTCCAGACCCAAATTGCCCAACTCAACTTTTTATTCAGAGAACATGTGTTGACTGGTGAGACTTGAAAGAAAGGTATGAAATCTTTGTCTTGCTTACCAATCGAGCTATTGTTTGTTATTGTTTTAAAGGTTTTTAAATTAGAATGGGAGTTTCTCTTCACTATGATTTTATCAAGACTTGATGTTTCATTGCTGATATGAATATTATTATTATTATTATTATTTTGTGTGTTCATTTTGCCACTTCTGGTTTTGTTTGCTGCCTTAGGATTTTATGTTTGATGGAGTGTATGTTTAGTGGGAATGATATTTTTGGTAGGGATGATTCAATTAGGTTCAGTAATGTTGTCAATTATAGTTCAATGCTGTTATCTTTTTGTTATTTTTGGAGGAGTTTTGATAAAGTAGTTTTTGATGAGATTTGGTTCTTTGACTGGTGTTGTTCATATGGGAGTTTAGGATGGTTTATTTATAGTTTCCATTTGTTGAGATCCACCCAAAGGTCAGTGGATAAACTTGAGCTATAGACTATAGTGTTAGGCATGTTTTGAATTGGGGTTGAGAAATTCCAATAGGAGATTTGTGGGCTGACAGTGTTTAGAAACTGTATTATTACATGTTGATGTTATGAGGAATTTGCAATTACAATTAAGGAACACACACCCTATGTGAGAAATTTCTTGGAAAGTTCTGTGCTTGGCTTAAGCAATCCACATTACCTTTCTCTCTTTTTCATTTCTACAATCTGAAGATGATTAAATGTGCAACATTAGGGTATTCTTTTCAAATGGGTTTATCTATTTTCTTTCATAGACTTTGTTACAAACATTTTTTGGGCTGATTTGGCTGTCTCTTAAAGGTCTCAAGGAAAATTGATATGTTCCAATTTCTTTTATTTTTCACCATCTATATCTACATGTTTAATTTCTTAAATAGTTCACTTCCTTCATGTTCCTAATTGACAAGGTCAATGATCTTATTTTATTGAATTTTAGATCCTCTTTCTTCATTAATTTACATCACCATCTAAAATCTTGCTTTTATTGACATTATGTTTCAGTTACTAGAAGAGTTGAGGAAGCAAAATTCCAGTGCTGAAGTTCACCTATGTAATGCAAGTACTTTACCTTGGTCCTTCTCTATCTTTTGATTGCTCTTAGTATTACTTTTTTTTTTCCCCTTCTTTCTGTTCACTTAGTAGTACTCCCAAGAGTATATCCTGACTGGAGGGAAAAATTTTAGGTGAATGCTCTTACAAATGTTTTTACAGATGTTTTTAGGTGATTGCTAAATGCACGGGCATACGCTACAGGCATAAATTTTTCACCATCTGTAAATTTTACTTGACTAGATAACGAAAAATTTAAACTGCGATCCATCACCTATTGGAGGGAGTATATCCTGCTATTTAGTATTCTCCCAAGTGATGCATTTCTTTCTGGACCTGGGAGCAATATTGAGGTATGTAAACTTAAGAACATAGGCTTTTGCAATTGAAGTATATAACTGAAAACTCAGACCCATTGAAACCAATACACTATTCTTCAATTGATATTCCCTATTCTATTAAAGAAGCTGTATAAATAATACATATTTTTGCTATTTAGTGGGAGAGTCCATGCAACATTTACTTAATTTTTTGTGACATATTTTTTTCATTCATTTTAAAGATGCCTAATTTAATTATTATTTTTTTAAACCTATCTCTCATGGTATTGTGGAACTATATATATGACATGGAAAATAAGTATAGTAGTTTGTGTTTGAATTTTATAGAGTATGTCTATATGACATGGATAATATTGCCTCTCCTTTCAGCTTCAAGGGTATCAAATTCTTTGTTGGCTTTGTTCTAGAGGCATAAATAATTTTGTATTCATAGTATTAGGGTGTTTCTGAGAATTAGTGTTCTGCCATCTCTGGTTTCCCTTTCTATGGTATATTCATTTTTATTCAAGTATATTTTTAGGGTTCATTTGTCTTTATAACCAAGTTATTTATCAAAAACGAGGAAAGAAAAGTGTAAATTTTGAATTTTGTTTTTTTATTTAAATGTTACATGTCAATACTTCATTCTCTTTTTATAAAATATTAACAAACTTTTATAAAGGAGTTCTTTTTTGTTTTGCCAAGTTTAATAAAGGAAGTTTAAGTTCAATATTCTTAAAAACTATTAGGTTGGCAGTCATGTTTTAAAATGTAAAAATATTTTATATAATTTTTAAAAAAAATTCACCAACAAAAAAATCCAAATTAAATGTAAAAGAATTAACCCTTAAAAAAATATTGGATAAGGCAACGTTACTGCTTGCCAAATTGGTGCAGAATATTTTTTTTAGTAATAATTTTTTGGTAATGGAAATGGTATAAATCTAGAATTTTTAACCTCGAAAATATTTCAAAATTTTAGTGTACAATGTAAATTTAAAATTAATAAAATGTAAGTCACACAATAATGATGTTATTATTTTGAAAACAATGGGTGATCCAATTTTCAATGGAATTGGTATGGGAAGTATGGATCATGGAAATTGATTTAAAATTAATAAAATGTAAGTTACACCATAATGATATTATTTTGAAAACAATGGGTGATCCAATTTTCAATGGAATTGGTATGGGAAGTATGGATCATAGAAATTGAACACGGATTGCGGAAAAAAAATACATAGAAGGATATCGGATAAATGAGGAAGGAACCTTTTTTGACCATTGAATTATGACCATCCATTTTTGCCAATTAAATAGTAAACAACAAAAAAATATTTGGATAAATTATACTATACTCATTTATGTTTAATCATTTTTTTATTTTTATTTTTTAGATTTTAAGTTTTTTTAATTTAATCTTAAAAATAATTTTTGTTAAAAATTTGACAGAAAATGCTATAATAACCATTACATAATGTAAATATTATCCTAGGAAGTTGCATCACACAACAGGTAAGACTCGAACCCAAACATCATCCCCGACAAGGGAGCACCTCATCTACTGGCCCAATCCTTGGTCTTACTCTGGTACATAATTTATAGAGTCAAATTTGAAAAAGTAAAGAGTCAGTATTGTAATTTCATTGTCCTAACTGTGACATGAAAAACTCTCTTTCCCTTTCAATAGTTTAGCAAACTCCTAAACAGCCTTGCTAAGTTGGAACAATTAGAAATTCCAATTCATAGTCAAATGTGAAGCATGGCATGAATCTCTCGCTATTACAAATCCAGCAAGTTTGAGTTAAAATTAGACTATCTTTTTGGAGTTATTTTCAAGAATTCAGTGGTTCCTCTTGCACTGGATATTTTATATCACTGCTGCAAAAAACCACTATTACCATTTTCGAAAACATCCTTCCCTTTAGTTTACTATTTCTCTTTAGCTTATACACAGATCTTAATGGTTTGGGTGTTTTGACATCGGCACTCTCTCCCTCACTCTCTCTATACAGTGTTTTGACATCCTCTCATTGGTCTTGGGTGTTCTTCAATTTGAAGAGAGATAGAAAAACAGAGTGAGAGAGTGAATTAGTTTTGAAACTGTATTTCTCTTTAGCTTATACACTAAGATCTTAATGGTTTGGGTGGGTGTTTTGACATCGGCTCTCTCTCCCTCGCTCTCTCTGTACAGCGTTTTGACATCCTCTCATTGGTGTTGGGTGTTTTTCAATTTAAAGAGTGAAATAGAAAAACAAAGTGAGAGAGTGACTTAGTTTTGAGATTGTATTTCTCTATTAAATATATTTTTATAATTACATTTTAATTTTAAATTTAAATAGTGTTGTGATTATAATTATATTATAATCTTAATATTATTTCCACCGTGCCTTCAGGCACGGGCATACGCTAGTATATATATATGAGAGAATGCAAAAGATAGAAGGAGAGATATAGAGAGACCGAGTTGTCTGATGATCCAAAAAAAAAAAAATTAGCTTTGTAGGAGCTCTAATATCCCAATCCTAATTTTCTAATTTTTTGATTTTAAAAAAAAAAAAAACCCAACATTTATTGACTTCTCCCAACCCACAAACTTTTTTGACTTATCTCATAATTACTGTAGCACCTTTTTCAATTTCTCCCATACACAATGGTTACACACAAAAATAAAAAAGATAAAAATTTAGCTATGGATCTCAAAAAGATATAACATCTAAATTTGAATTATGATTTAGTAATATAATTATCTATATTTTTTATGTATATCTATCAAAATTTTAAATCACTTAATGGGACAAATTATTCAATTTTCTAAAATTATTGCTTTTTTAATTTATAAAATAGATTAAAAAAAACTATTGAATGATTTATTTATTTAATATCAAAAATATTTCATAATCTCTCCATCCTAATCTCTTTCACAGATTTCAAAAAAAAAATATATTAAAACTTGTTTTCATTTTTTCTTCCCCAAAGAATTAGATAATATTTTTCATGAAAGTTGTAAATACCTATCTATATCTTATATATTATATTATAACATAACCCAAAAAAAAAAAAAAAAAAAAAAAAAAAAAAAAAAAGATATACAAACAGATAAAATAAATAAATTTGATTTTTATTTATTCAGTTAAAATCTTTCTTTTGCATCTGAATATCTAATTTTAAATTTTAAAAATCTTTAAAGTTTATCTAAACAAATCTAATTTGAAAATATCTCACACCATTATACTTTAAATCAATAAAACCCACATGTCTATCACAAATCTAACTCACATCACAACTTATCTAAATAATAATAATTAAAAACAAATAGAAACCACAAATAAATTAAATTTAAAAAAAAAAATAGAAACCGACAACTTCATCTTAAATAAATTAGAAAAAAAAAATCCAAATAAAAATCACAAAAAAAAAAAAAAAAAAAAGATAAGAATTTAGAAATGGATTTTTTTAAAAAAATGACAATATCTAAATTTGAATTATGATTTAGTAATATAATTATCTATTTTTATGATATATACATATCAAAATTTTAAATCACTTAATGAAACAAATTAATCAATTTTCAAATCTTATTTAAAGAATAATCTAATTAGTCATCTTAATTCCTAAACTTCGCGGGCACTGACAGAGGAGCTAACGAATTGGGTTAGGTGAAATTTAAGTTGTTAGAAGTAACATTCTCCAACTCTATAAATTTATTTGTTTTTTAATTTTATTTTTTCCCGATGTGATTCTCTTTCTTTACTGTTGGTTTGCTTTTGGTTTCGGTTTTAGTGAGATTTATATGTTTGTTGACAAGTTTGCATGGTAGAGAATAATTATTGGTGATTATGATTGCAATCGAAGTATCTATGTCCGTTTCATGCGAAGGATTTTGATTGAATTTTGTTTTATTCAATGAAGACTATAAAATTGAAGTAAAAAAATGGGTATCAAATTTTTTATATTTTTTGTCATTTTATTTTATAAAAAATGTAAAAATTTATTGAGAATTCAAGATTTTACTATAAGATTAGATTTTTGTATAACCAGGTAAATTTAAAACTTTCAAATATCATTGTGTTCTTTATTTTTATCCTTTTTCTATCTCATTAAACTATTACTGCTATTTGTTAGTTTGTTAATTATAATTCAATTAATTAAAAATAAAATCTTAATATAACTTTTCATATATATTATAGTTAATTTGTTACTACTATACTTGTATATAATAGCATAATATATAGGGATAATATCTAAATATAATTTCTGTTTTTTTATAAGATTAAAATAGTTCATCTTAATAGTATATAAAAAAGTTAGACAGTTTTTCTTTTATCTCTAAAAAACCCAATATCTATATATATATATTTTACTTTTTAATTTTTTAAATTGAAATAGTCCATCTTAATAGTATATAGAAAGTTAGATTGTTTCTTTTATCTTTAAAAAACCCAATCTTTTTTTCTTTTCTTTTTTTTACTTTTTAATTTTTTAAATTGAAATATCAATTGTTTATATCCATAAAACAAAATTGATAAACACATATAAAAAAGCTACACATTTTTTTTTTCATTTTTTTTTCATTTTTTAATATGTAGGATATTTATAAATGGAAAATGTTTGACACCCCAAATTTTTTTTTCATAATCCAAGTTATAATGATGTAGTCATAAGCATCAATTTTCATACAAATATGTGAGGAGAATTAATTAAATTATACATTTCAACCAACTATATACTCAAACTTTGACTATTTGAAGATGTTATTTCATTAAATCAACTAAGCCTAGTCTAGTTAGCCACCATGCCTTCCTTAGGGCTTAGTCCCAAGGAGGTCATGGGTTCAATTACCCTTAAGGGTGTGTTTGATTGGACAGACTGGATAGGGGGGAGATTAGAATCCATCAGACTTAAGTCCTGGAACTGTGAATCCTTCGGATTATTTGGTTGGATTGGATATGTATACTGTGTTTTATTTTTTCATGGGATTAGATGTCTGGAAATGACTATTTTTAGTGAATCTAACGTTTGGTTTGATGGACTGGATAGAATAAATGAACAAAAGACTATTTTACCCTTTTTCAATTATTTACCAAGTAATAGCAATATTAAACATATCTTTAATATTTTAATTATTTTTAGCTAGATTAAATAAAATTTTATTTTATTTTATTTTTTACACAATTAAATAAATTTATTTTTTTTAAAATAAATAAATAAAATATTAATACAAATATATGTTTTTTTTTAATTAAAATTTTAAATAAATTTGTCTTTAAAAATAATAATAATTAAACAATGAAATTAAATAAAACATCTATTAACATTTAAATAATGAAATTAAATAAAACATAAACAAAATTTTAAAATAAAATATCAATAAAATATCTACAAAAAATTATTTTAAAAAATTAAATAAATAAAATATCAATAAAAAGTTAAATAAAATTATTTTATTTTCAAATTGACACATTTAAATTTTATTGAATTTTACTAAATATAATACATAATTAAATAGTAGATGATCAAAATGGTCATTTTACTACCTAATCCCAACAGTAAATTGTCCCCCCAAAACTGTCCAACACCCCCTGGGATAGTACAATCCCCCATATGAGGGATAAGGAGTCTGGCCGGACTCCATGTCCGGTGAACTAAAAAAAAAACAAACGATGGACTACTCACTCCTTCGGATAAGCAATCCGAATAGTGAATAGTCCCCCCCTTAATCCCCCCAATCAAACACACCCTTAAGGGATTGAATTAAGGGAGTGCAAACAAATTTCCCAAAAAAATTTCAAACAAATCTCAGAAAAATTTCAAACAAGTAGGTTTGGTTTGTGTTTCTGAAAAAAATTTCAGAAATTTTCTCTACAAACAAATTTCAGAAATTTTTTCTACCAAACAAATTTTCCCAAAAAAATTTCCCAAAAAAATTTCCCAAAACACACAAACCAAACAAATTTTCCAAACAAATCTCTCTCACACACACATCAAATCAATCACTTTTTCCAAAACTCTCTCTCAAAACAATTTTTCAAAACAAATTTCCCAAAAAACCAAACCAAACATGTTTTCGTACTTTTTTTTTCCAAAACATGTTTCTGAAACACAAACCAAACAAGCCCTTAGTACTTTGCCAATGGTAGGGAGATTTTCTCTCATAGGTGTTAATCTAATAACTAACAATTGACATTTGCCGACAAAAAAAAGAAGAATATGTTATTTCACTATAATTCAAATTAAACGAATCTTCAACCCTTAATATATTTTTTTATCAAATTATAATTTGATAAAAATTTTAAAAAATAAAATGTTGAAAATTATTGTTTTTCCCATCAAAATTGGTGAAAAGACAAAAAAAAAAAAAAAAAAAAAGGATAAGAATGAAAGTTCTTTTAAAAATTGATAAAAATTTAATGAAAAAGTTAAAGTAATTCATATCAAATAAAAAATTTTATTCAAATTTAAAATCAAATTAGATAAAAAAAATTAAAAGAAAATCATGAAAGTTTGAAAATATTTTGAAACCTTCTTATTTATAAAGACTAGAAATACGTGTGTATATTATATTTGTATTGTATTTTTAGTTATGAAATTGAAATCAAAATAAATGTAACTTAAATTATTAGATTAATAATAGAAACATCATTTTAATTACTGTTAAATATCACTTCACTTCATATTTAATAATAAAATTATATATATTTTTTAATTATAATTTTTAAATTTGTATATTTTCATAACAAGAAAATGTATGTCATGACTAGTTAATCTCATTTAATCAGGTTTAACTTTTTTTAAATACAAATTATCAAAATTGCACTAAATATATATATATATATATTTTTAACTAATAATTTAAAAAGTTATAAACATAAAAGTTAACTTATAGATTTCATGTATATCGCAAGATAAAATATTAAATTACTTCAAGATAATTATAATATATATTTTTTAATTTGTAAACTTCCGTGCATAACATAGGTTACCACTAATTATAACAATGACAATATTATTATAGCATTTGGTATTGGAGATACTTTTATTTTCTCATAAATCTAATCCACAAGACCTATTAGTAATTATTCCTAAATTGAACCCCATAAAAGCAATGTTTTGAAAATCGGACCGGTGGGTGAACCGGAAAAGGGACTGGGTGGACGGGTCACTGGTTCAACCGTCGGGTCAAAGCGGTCAAACCGTGACGTCATAATTAATATTATATACTTAAAAAATATAATTATAAATTATAAATAACTAAAAATATATATAAATACTCAAATAAAAATAAAAATTGTTGTATAATATTTATTAATAATATTTAATAAAGTCATAATTGATAAAAAATTAAAAAAAAAAAAGTCACTTGTTTTAAAGAAATTAAATTTTTTAAACATTCCCTCCAAACAAATTGATTGAATGTTAGGTTTAATTTTGGAGGAAAATGAAATTTTCAACTCTCCCTCTAATCAATATGTTTCAAATAATTTGATTGAATCCCACATAGAATTTTGTAGGTTCTCTTTGAAAAATCTTTTCCTATAAATAGGAATAGACTTTCATAATCTTCTCCAACTTCCAATGAGACTCTTGCTTATGAGAGGAGACTCTTGAAGTAAGAATTTTTAGTCAAAATTTTGAAATATATTTATATATAATATATATATAAATATATAAGAAAGAAAGAAAGAAAAGAAACGGTCCAACCCACCAAACCCAATTGGGTTTTTCGATTTTCCATTTCTAGGCCGGTTTTGCTCCTAATCCGGTTCTAGGGGGTTGACCGGTCCGGAATAAGGCCCAATTCCCAGTCCAACGGGTTCGACCGGCCGGTCCAGTCCGGGTTTCACAACATTGCATAAAAGTCATGCAAACTTGGACCACTGGACAGGCCATTTAATGTCATAGAATACGAAGTGTTTTTGGGTCATGAGATGGGCCAATTTAATGCCATGGAATGCAAAGTATTTTTGGGCCATTGAACGACCATTTTTTTGATGGCATTAGAAACAAAGTATTTTTGGGCCATTGAACGACCATTTTTTTGATGGCATTAGAAACAAAATATTTTTGGAGCCGCCTAATTTTTAGACAAAATTACCATCCAGTTCTATTGATTGGAGTTATTATCTAATAAATTCTAAGATTGTTATGGACATATTAGTCCTAAACATCATGCTTTTTTGTTGTTAAAAATCATTGGAAAATCGCCCGAAAAGTGGTGAGTTTTTTTGTGAGGATTGATGTGAATTGACAATTATAGATTAGTGAGTTGTATTGGAATAATATTATATGTACTAATTGGTATATTAATTAGTCTAGTAATCGATGATGTGACATAATTTTAGAAGTTTTTGGATGTTTATAATTTGTATAATAAATGAAATTATAGTTTAAAATAACAATGTCATAACTACATTGGTACACTAATTAGTATACTAATTGGTCTGTGTACCACCACCGATTATATTGTGAGGGTAAAACCGGTGGTGCTATATGCACCAATTAATATACACACTAGTGTTATGTCATTATTACTGACCCCACCTATTATACAAATTACAAATACTCAACCTTTAAAATTATGCAATATCATCTGTTAATATATTAGATAGTATATTAATTAATACATATAGTATTATTTAGGTAAAACAAAAAACATGGATCTACTAATTTGAAACAGGACTTGTTTGTTATAGAGTCATCCCATAAGTCTCCCGATTTTTATGTGACGAAAGAGTATTTTTGCGGGCTCACTCACATTGCCATCATATATATTTGTAGATTTTACACTTGACGAACACAATAGTTGAGTAGGGATGTTCAAAAAATCAGAGACAAATTACACTGTTCGTGATCCTTATATTTTGTTAATTGTGTTATTTTGATCTTATACTTTCAATTAGTCATTCCTTAGTGTTTTTTTTTTTTTTTAATAGAAAATTATTACTAAATTTGTTAAGATTAACTTATTAAGTTGAGCAAGTTTATAATTTTACTCTTAAAAGCATAACATATATTATTTATGTACGTATTTTTTTATAAAAAATGCTAAGAGACCAAATCTAGTCAAAATTATAAATTTAAGGTCAAAATTGAATAAATTGAAATTATAGTGACCAAAATGACGTAAGGACCAAAATACAAGGACTACCGCCATAATTTGTTCAAAAATTAATAAAATTAATAAATCGGTCAAATATGGTCTAATTGCTTATTTGGTTTATTTTTTTTATTTAATTTAGTTTTGACGGTTGATTCCAAGGCTTTACTTATAATTTTGAATTGAACCGTGATATATTTATTTATTCTATATACATATATATATATATTTGTTTGTTTTAAATTGGTCTAGTCAACTTAGTTTGATTACTAACATAATATATACTATATTTATTATTATATAAAAAATTTCAAAATTATTGAATCAAATCTAATTGAACCAAACTGATTTTATGATTCAGTTTTGATTCGGTATTTAATTATAATTTCATTTTTTCTCAAATCGTACAAACCAGTTTAGTTCTTAATTTATTCTAAATTTGAACTAATTTGATGTGTGAATATCCTGAAGCAAGGTGGTTACTTTGGGACCGGTATGTGCATCTAGCACCATGCTACTTTTTAATATTTATTTTGGGAAAAACGTTTTTTATTATTTATATAAGTGTATTGCTAATAATATGGAGGATGTGATGGTTCTTTACTACATGCTTTAAAACGAAATGAGTTGTTTAAGAAAATAGCCATACGTCATGTTTGTTTTGCTGATTCATGGGTGGATTGTCTTAGGATGGAAGTGGACTCCACATATACCTTGTTTGATGGGGTTATTGGCTCTTGGATTGTTACTCCCAGGTAAGGCTGTTTGTGTGAGTAAGATTCTGTGTCAATGGTGTTTGTTTGTTTGTTTGTTTGTTTGGTGTGTGTTGTTGGAATTAAATCTGTGTTATCGGAATTTTGTTGATTTGTTCATTGGAATTAAATCTATTTATTTGTTCATTGGAATCTCTTAGTTTATTTATTTTTTTATTTTTTCTATTATTGGAATTAAATCTGTGTCAATGGAATTAAATTTGAGTTTATTTGTCCATTTCTTTTTCTTTTTTTTAAATCTGTTATTCAGTCTGTGTTAAATCTAAGAGTTAGAATTGAATCTGTGTTATTGGAATTTCTATTTATTTGTTCATTGGAATTAAATCTGTTTATTTGTTCATTGGAATCTCTGAGTTTATTTATTTATTTTCTGTTATTGGAATTAAATCTGTGTCAATGGAATTAAATATGAGTTTATTTGTTCATTATCGTTTTTTTTTTTTTTTAAATCTATTATTCAATTTGTGATTCAATCTGTGTTAAATCTGAGAGTTGGAATTGAATCTGTGTTATTGAAATTAAATCTGTTATTGAATATGTGTTATTGAATTTGTTAGAGGGTGATTGAATATGTTATTAAATTGAATATGTTATTGAATCTGTTATTAAATTCGTTATGTTATGGAAATTGAATTTAATTGATCTGTTATGTTATTAAATCTGTTATGTTATTGAATCTGTTATGTTATTGAATTTGTTATCTTATTGAATTTTATTTTGAATGATTTTAGGATTTTGAATGATTTGTTTGTGTTAGGAATTGATTTTGTTGTATTTTTAATTTTATAAGTTTTAATTAATTAATTATTAATATTGGAGTATTTTAGAAAATTGGAAGAAAATGACCCAAAATAAATATTTACAAAATGGGGGAAAAAAAAACTCAAAAATTAATTTTTAAAGGAAAAAATCCAAACCGTCTGCACATCCGCAAATCTTATTCGTACAAACCGCAAACTCCACTACGAATGATTGTCGTTTGACTTTTTCCAAACTACATAAATGTGAGCGGAACAAAACCGAACCGCAAACCGCATAATTCCTATCCGCGAGCACCCCTACTCCCAGGGGATTGTTAGTCCTACATAGTAGTAGGATTAGAATGCCTTGAATGTAGGTGAAATTGAAAAATCAATCTCACAACACAGTGTTCAAGACTTTTTTTTAAAGTGTATTTGTAAATTGTTTACTTTATTTCTTTACTAATCATCTCTTATATTATTATCAAAATAAATTTTTACTTTATTTCCTCACTAATAATCCCCATATTAATAATTTTTTCACTAACCATCTCGTCACTAACAATCTCATCTAACCTTATTCACCAAATAAACATGGCCATAGAGTCAAATTTTTCCTTTTCTTTTTTTATTACGTACATCAAGTTTATTTCCTATTTAAAAAAACAAATGCTGACCCTTTGATTTGTATGAGACTGGCGGAGATGAAGTTCTCAGATTTGTTATCAAAGGTCGCGGTATAATGGAGTTTTGGATGCGTTTGGCGACTTAAATTTGATTTTGATTTTTTATTTTTTTTTGTTTGCTGTAATAATCCTTACTGTGTGGAGATTATGCCCCTCCTTTGTGAGGATTTTTCTCCTTCTTTATGGAAGTTAGGGTTCTTTCTCCTTCAAAAATTTGTTAAATCTGTTGCTATCATTGTACGAGACTTTTTATTGATTTTGAAATGAAAATTTTCTTCCCGATCTAAAAAATAAAAAAATATATCTAAAATTTTAAAATTTTCAATAGAAGATTTCTAACAAAAACCAGACACTAGGATTAATTTGACACAAATTTAACTGCTAAAACTTATGTTAATAACACGCAATTTAAAATCAATTGTAGTATAAGAGGAACTCTACATGTTTTCACGACAATTCGGCCATTGATGTTGCGAACCACGCGGTCTCATACCTTCAGGAATACTCTTCGGCTCAACAGCTAATTCATTGTCCGTCCGAATGCAATTTCACACCCATCGAGTTGGTTACCCCCTCAGCAAGGAATTTTCAAAATCAATTTTGATGGGGCCACTTTTAAAGATCAAAAAATGCAATGGGCTATGGAATTGTTCTGCGAGATCACCGTGGGGACACTATTGCGGCTTCATCGGAGAAAGGGCTGTTCCCATTATCTGTGCACTGTGTTGAGGCTATGGCAGCTTTCAAAGCCTTACGCTGTATTTGATTGGAGATTTAAAAAGGAAAAGAAAAAAGATAGATGAAATGTGAATAAGATATATTTATATTTTATCTAATTTTATATACATTTTCTCTTTTTCTTTTCCTTTTTAAATCCTCCAATTAAACACAGCGTTAGTGTTTGCTAGGAACTGGGATTGCATGATATTGCTTTGAAAGGTGATTGACCCTGTTTGGTAGGGCTTATTTCTAGCTTAATTTAAGCTATTTTGATGTGTTTAGTTCAGCTTAACAATACAGCTTATAGCTTTTTGTAAGTCAAAAATCAACTTATTCTTTGAGCAGGGGAGGAGAACCTTAATTTATAAGTCAAAAATCAGCTTATGTTCACAGTTATAAACTATAAGCTGTTAAGGTATAAGCTATAATCACTTTCCCACAGCTCTACCAAATGGGGCCATTCATTGGTTACTATTACATTTGGTTGAGAGATTTGAAAACAGATTTAGAAAGGAATAAGAATTAAAAAAGAAAAAGTATGTGAAATGTGAATAAAATATACTTATATTTCAACTAGTTTTATACATATTTTTTCTTTTATTTTTCAAATTTTTCTTCAAATTTCTCAATCAAATACAGTATTAAGGCTCTCGATGCCACCAATGAATTATTGTTTTAATCTGGGCATATTTTGAGTCAGGCAAGAGTTCTTCACTCTTTTCGCCAGTCTAGTGTCCAATTTGATCGCAGATCAGGGAACATGGTAGCACATCGGCTTGGCTGCAACTTTGGCGGAACCGCGTGTTTGGTTGGAGGAGGTTCCAGATTCTTTGCACAAACTTGTACGGGCTGAAGCGGCATCATAATTTGGGTTCCTGTTTATGCTATAGTGTCTTATTTGTTTTGTTACTTTGTTTCTGCCTACTGGCAGTCGCCTATCTAAAAACAAAAAAACGCATAATTTAAAACCTTTACAACAGTGTTGTCCCATTTAAAACCTCAACTTCCCCTTTCAAATTTGAAATAAAATCATGTAATTTGGCCAACAAATTTACTAAGTAATTATGACGTGTTCTTTGAATTTTATATTGGACTAATAGATCTAAAGAATTATATATATATAACACTAATAACAAAAAAATAAAATTTAAAAATAAAAATATGTATATATATTATTGAATAGGTAGACAATCACGTGTTTCCTAATTCATATAATAATTTTTGCAAATCTACATATATAATCAAGAAGTAAAATAAAATTTTCAAATTTAATCGATAAAATAAGAGAGAATTTGAATCATAAATGGTATATATCTCTGACACTATTGTCTCAAAAAAAAAAAAAAATACAAAAAAATATAAATTTATTATTACGGGATCATTAAATTCAAAAACTAGCAAATTCAAACGAAGAGTTTAATCATCACCCTGTAACCAAACCACCAACAGCAACAACAAAAAGAAAAAAACAAAAAAAAACATGTTTCATTCAAGCATAAACCAAACACTCATTCCGATGATCTTTCCGGTCACTGGCGGCCACCAAAGTTCCGGCACCGGCCGGCCCAGCAAACTTGAAATGCAATTCTTCACAAAACACTCTCAAACTGGCCTGTCTCCTCCACAACGAGCTCGACCTAAACGTCGTCGTCGCCATCATCCTCAACGCGAAACTCACCTCCTGTTTATTCCGATCCCTCACCAAATCCGGATGCTCTCCCATTACCACCTCCTGGTGATTCGAACTAGTCGCCGACACAAATTTAATATTAAATGTCGTTTCCCCTCTGGTCCCCACATTTATATGCTCAGCTATCGCCAATGCCAGCACAGTCTCTTCGTGTACGATCACGCCTTCGATTTTCTCGAAAAAAAGTACTAGTTTCTCGTTAGAGTTGCTGATGGTAATGTTTGCGTCCCAATTCGCTCTCAAAGCTTGCCCCGAGACGTTGAATTCTGGGACTGACATGGATTGTATGAAGAATTGTGGGACGTCTGCGCCGAAGATAAGGAAGGTGAGGAGGCTGAGGAGGAATGCGCCGAGGAATAGGGCGATCATCATGGTGAGGATGAATCGGACAAATGTGAATCGGCCCGAGGATTCATGCGGTGCTGCGGCGTATTGTTGGGAGTAGTAGGCGGCGGGTGGTGGGGCGGTGTAGGGGTAAGGGTTGTTGTGGGGGTTGGGGTAGTAGGGTGGTGGAGGGTAGTTTTGGTATTGTGGAGGGTAAGGTTGAGGTGGGTATTGTTGTTGTTGGGGGGAGAAGCCTGGGACTGGAGGGTACCCTGTAACGGAGGCTTGTTTGGATTGATCGTCACCGGTGGAAGCCATGGGTGGTGTTGTTGAGGTGTGTGTGTTTGTGGATTTTTATTTTTATTTTTATTTTTATCTCTCTCCTCCTCTCCTTTCTCTCACATGGAAGAGGAAGAGGAAGAAAAAGAGGAAGATAGATGGGGTGGATGATGATGGTAATGGGTTTTACAATGTGAGAAGAGATTTGGGGGGAGAGGAAGAGAAATGGGTGCTTTGATGAGAGAGTAATTTAGAAGGTGTGTGTGTGTGTGAGAGAGAGAGAGAGTGAGAGAGAGAGGAGAGAGATGGGTGGTAATAGTTGACAATGAGAAGAAGGAAAGATTGGGAGAGAGATGAGGAATGTATATAGGAGACGTGCTTAATTTGTAATGAAGAATGCCTATATATGACATGGCTCACTTGGCAAATTATTGTTCTCACAAGCCTTCATGTAGGTTGCCATTTGATAACATGATTAAAAATTACTTGATACTTTTCAAATATTTTGTTAAAATATTTGGTTATATTGTCAATGTGTTAGTTTCGACTAATAAGAATTCGTAATATTTATTAACTGAGTTTTTTTTTTTTTTTTATCTCTTAACTATTTAATAAAGATGAATTAATACTTGAATTAATGAATAACTATAGTGATATATATTTATATGGATACAAAATATTGTATGAAATTTTGAGTCATTTAGAATTTGAAATTGTGTGCTACCAACATTATTCAAATAATGATATATGATACATGTCGTTGGGTCTTCTTCAAGATTGTGCTAGAATTATCTTAATACTAATTCAACTTATTTATTATTTTATATTATCGTATCGTGTCATCTTTTTTGTCCGTATAGTATTAACGCGTAATATCAAAAGTTTTCACCATTAATTAGAAGTACCAAATATATGAAAAAATGAAAAACAAAAATTCCACAAGTTAATTTCTATTGAATAAAATTATTTATCAAAAAATTTGATTTCAACTTATTTCTATTCTTCTAATTTACAAAGAGTTTGGTTAACAAGTGTCCTAAGCACTACAACAAAAATCAGAATTGGCGACCAAAATATGAAATTTAGTCGCTGAAAGTGAGGGAAATGGCGACTAAATTGGAATTTGTCGCCAAAAAGTAGCTTTTTAGCGACTAAAAGAGTTTAGTCGCCCAAAAACAGGTTTTTAGCGACTAAAAGGAAGTTTTGTCGCCTAATATAGGGTTTTCAGCGACTAAAGTTTGTTTAGTAGCCAAAAGTCACGGTTTTTAGCGACTAAAATAATTTAGTAGCGAAAAGGTATGGTTTTGGCGACTAAAAACAGGTTTAGTCGCTGATTATAGCAGTTTTGCCGACTAAAAACAATTTAGTCGCTGAAAGTGGGTGTTTTGGCGACCAAAATCCATTTTAGTCGCCCAAAGTAGGGGTTTTGGCGACGAAATTTCTGTTTAGTCGCCAAAACTGCTGATTTTTAATTCAGAACCTGTTTTTTTAGCGACAAATAAGTAATTAGTAGCCCAAAATAATACAATTAGCGACTAAATAATGGTTTTAGTCGCCAAAAGTCACCTAATTTTTTTTTAGTAAATTTTTTATTTTTTACATATAATATATTAAATAAAAATAATGATTTTTATACATACAATTTTGTATTAATACCAGCGAATATAGTATATAAATAATATATGTTGCACTATTACGCATGTGATGTTGGGGTGGTCTAGTGGGGAACGCGTGTGGGTGAAGGCACAGTGGGGAGCATGGCTTGGACGTCCCAGGTTCAAACCTTGGGAGCAGCCAAGGCAAATATTTTTTTTTTTTTTCTGGATAGGGTTTTTGGCGACTAAAGTCGTTGGTCGCCGAAAGGTTTAAATAATAAAAAAAAAATACTATTGGCGACTAAAAATGAAATTTTTAGTCGCCAAAGGTCGAATTTCCAAAAATGGAATTGCATTTGGCGACAAGAAAATTCGTCGCTGAAGACCTGGGATTTGGCGACTAACAGGTTTTTAGTCGCCAAAACTATTCGCGACCGTCCATTGGCGACAACAGTGGCGACTAAAAGTTTTGGTCGCGGAAAGTGGAAATTCGACCTTTGGCGACTAAAAAACACCTTTTGGCGACTAAAAATTTAGTCGCCAAAGGTGTATTTTCTTGTAGTGAAGGGTGTTGGTTAACAATGTTGAAATTGATTCTAGAGAAGTGATTGAGATCTCATCCAATCACCACCCCCACCGCCCCACACACACGTGGAGGCTGATGATTAGAGGAGAAAGGCAAAAAAAAAAAAAAAAATGAAAATTGGCCAATCATAGCCAGAGGGGGTCGGGGGTGCCTCCCTGTGAAGGCCCAAATCAATTTTGGTGATTGTATATTGCATCTTGCACGCACTCCCATGCATTATGTGCAAGTCTTCCAAGTTTCTTATTAAGTGCTCTAAGTGCACTCATTAACAAAAGGGTTGTGCTAGGGAGCCCTAATTTTTGGCCCCCTAATCCCCCGAAATTTCAGACTAAGGCAAAAAAAAAAAAAAATGCCCAAAATGACGTCGTTTTGGGCATTAGGGAGATTAGGGGGGCATTTTTAGGGGGACAAATCATTTTCCTTAACAAAATCTCATTTACAAAAACTATATCCTACTATAATATTTTTTTTCACCCGACCAAATCTAAATTTGTAGACAAAAAATACATTATCTTTCAATTAAAAATAAAAATATATTAATTATAAAATCTTATTTTACATACTTCTTTACATTAAAAAAAAAATATATCATACCACGCTTTAATAAAAATACTAGGATTAATTATCATAAAGTCCTATCTACATATTTGGTGGTAACTTAGGTCATGTCAAAAAGTTTTTGAACCATTAAGTCTCATTTATAAGTAAAAAGACGTTTTGTCCTTTAATCCCAAAACTAAGAATATTCTCAATTTTAAAACTGAGAATGTTCTCAATTTATAATTATCAAAATTAAGAAATTTCTCAATTTTTTCTAGTATGAACTAAGAATATTATCAAAACTAAGAAATTTATAATTATCAAAATTGAGAAATTTCTCAATTTTTTTCATGATTAAAATTGAGAATATTATAAACTGAAAATATTCTCAATTTCAAATTAGAATTCAGAAGAACAATGTAGTCTTTCTTCATCTGACTTTTCAGAGACGAAGCTCCCTTGCGATCCACCGTAGAATCGTCCACTTTTCCCTCTTTTGCAGCCCAAGAAAAACCGACCTTCTGACCAAAGAATTCGGCAGAGAGAGCATCGAAGGCGCTGAAAATCGACATCAACATAGTCGTCACTCTTTACTACTTACTGGAGTTGAGTGGAAGAAGAAGTAGAATATTTGAGGAAATTATAAGTGAGAGATTGTTGGTTGTGGTTCTGATGATCCAAGTGAAGATGGAGTTGGGGTATATAAAGAGAGGAGCGAATTTGAGAGGTTTCTGGAAGGAAGGGCGGCTAGAGAGAAAGATGCAAAAAAGCTTCGGCTTTGGAAAGGTGGGTCGGATTGGGATTGTTATGCAATTCTATTGGACGGACGGAACCAGAAGTTACCATAAACTTACCATCGCAGATGAATTCAAGAGCAGAAGTCATGATTTCGAACTGAAATCCATATTCGAAGTCGAAGAGTGACCTGCGAAATTGATTGAGTGAGCTTCAATCAACGACGAATCAAGACCCAGATCGAATCACCCATGTTTGTCGAACTGAAATTGCGTAGAACTTCAAATTGCAACTGTGAAGAGAGAAAGAATGAAGACAGCAATGATGTTTGGCAGTTATGAGGAGGTCTTGGAAGGATAAATTGGACTATTAAAAATTAATGGGACTTGAAGGAGCAAATAATTTTATTTAGGACTTAATGGAGTACAAGTTCACAAAATGGGACTTGTATATAAATACCCCAAAATACTATTAATAAAGGATAAATTACAAATACATTCTCTGATATTTGCTTAAAATATAGATTATCTATGTCGTTTGGAAAATTACAAAAACGTTATTGTGAGAATTTTTTATTTAACAAAATTAATTGAAAAAATAAAATTTCTAACTGCTCTACATACAATAACAAAAATGACCTGAATTATTAATTAAAATAAATTTCTAAAATCCTTAAAAATTGTTAATTAACTTGATAATTTATTAATAAAAAGAACTATTTATTATGAAATTAGAAATTTAAAAGGCAAAATATAATTTCTAAAACTATATAAGACAAGCAAAGTTTCCGAAGATATATTTGTAATTTACCCTTAAATAAATTATACATACCAGTTTCTTATCATACAAGTTGAACAATTTGGCCACCCATATACGAAGTTGTATATTCAAACATTTCCTAAAATGAGTGTTGGGGAAGTTATTATTTTAGTTTTGTGACATCCCTTAAGGTTTATGTTTGTTACAGTTTTCTCCCTCACTTTTTAAAAATTACATCTCCCTTCCTGAGGTTTAAAGTTTTATTACAGATTGCTCTCTGAAGTTTAAAGTTTCATAACAATTCCTCCCCTCACCGTAATGATCATCATATATAAAATTAAATTAACAAGGAGTGTCAGTGTAATTTCCTAAATGTAGAGAGGGAAACTATAATAAATATAAACCTCAGGAGGTATGAGTGTAATTTACCCTTTAGTTTTTAATTATTTTAGTAGGTTAAAATTTTTGTGTTTGAAAACATAATTAAATTTTTTTGTAATTAGATATGATATTTGTGAGAAAAAAATAAAATGATTATTAATTTGATGTGATGTTTTATCTTATTAATTATTTTAATCTATTTTAACCCAAAACGCCAAAATATACCCTCTGCCAAACACCCCCAAAGACTTGTCAATTTCATTGGTACTACTAGTTCATTGCTTAAAGAGTAATACTGTCTACATAACAAAAATATAACCTGCCATGTCTTTTTCAACAAACCCAACAGACAAAGCAATAGAGCTTTTATGTATGCTGCAAAATAAGCAATAAATTACTAGGAAAAGTTGTAATTTCAAAAAGTAAATAAAAAAGACTTCAAAATGAAAAATACAATATAAATTTCAATTCAACATAATGAAAGTAACATCAAAAATAAATTTAATTCACACATTTTGCATAAATAATATAAGTCTACCTATGAAAAACCAGTCAAAAAGGGTCTTTCAAAAAGATTTGACTATTCTACTGATGATATTACAAACAAGTATTGAAGTCTAAACTACCGACAAAAAGCTTCCAAACCCTTTATTCATTTCTACAAACATAGCTTGGCTAAAGCAAAACACACCTATATTGCCTACTACTAACTAATATTTTCTCAAACAAACTTCTAGTTCTTCTTGAACCTTTTATTTCATTATCATTGAATGCCACAAAGTTGAAACCTTTACATTGGTTATGGCAAGAGAAGCTCAATAGGTCCAATCCTGAGGCAAGCCCATATCAGGAGGAAGATGATAATGGCACTCTTCTTGCTTCTCCACAACATCCATTTTCATTGGATTCCCACGAGGAACGACTTTAGTCTCCTTTTTGTTTCTCACACCTGCCACAACATATAAAAGAAACTTAACTATCTTTTACGCTAGACTGCGTTTAAATTTTGAATTTCATCAAGAATTTGTCGAGTAAAAAGAAATTGGAAGGAAAAGTAACAAATTGCTCCACAAAAAATAATGACATACAAACAAAAGAGAACAATAATATACAAATAGAAATTTTGTACAAAAAATTCCTATAGATGAATGACATGGCAAAATTATGTTCATTCATTTCAAATAAAAAAAATCCAATCAAGAGATTTACAATTTTCAAAATGCCACAAATACATTTTTGTAAGACTTTTTGTATGAATTTTTTGGTTACAAATCATTTAGAATGATGTGGCTCAATGAAAACATTATTCTTGTAGCATTTTTTCTGTATAAATTTTTTTATGACTAGAGTTTTTCCGCAACAAATCTTTAGATCAAAACACAGCATTCATGTGTATTGAGTCTTGGATTTGTGGAGATACAAAAATAAAAAAATGAATTGAATGAAAGCTAAATTTTCAAATTTTCTTATCCATTTTTTCCCTAAAAATTTAAAATCCAAATACAACATCAATGGATTGAGAGTATGAAGGAAAGCAAGCAAATATAGAACCAAAAGCAACTAACTTAACCCAATCACATCCTAACAAATGCAAAAATATAATACACACACAAAACAAAAACAAAAAAACAAAAAACTATTTAGCGTTTGAATAGTGTAAATTATTCTTGTCCTACTCCAAATTTTCTCTCCTTATCTTTCTCATATATAGAGAAGACATTAATCAAGCACTCTCACAGTAACCAAAAGAAGCATTCTGAAATCTGCATTGCTTTTTACCAAAACCATACATGTATCAACTGACCACAACCCAATATACCAGCCAGAGGATGGGACTGGACAAACCCCCAATTATTTTTAGCTGAAGAAGGAAATTCATCATTCCCAAAGTTGTTTTGGTTTCTTCATATAAACTGGAAAGCATACAAATTGCATATTTTCATAAAATAACAGTGGACCCATAGAGAAGCAGAGCCTTAATTACATCCAGGTTAGGTATATCTAAAAAATAAAAAATTTACTTACAATATTAAAAAAATTCACTAAAAATAAAAATAAAAACACGAAATACAAAAAATTGAATTCAAAATATTGGACCCAAACGTTTTCTGGCCATTTTATAGGAACTCACACACAACCATGGTCTAAAAATTTAATGAAATTTTGGAATAGAACAGCTTCTAAACCATTAGCAAAATAAAAATAAAAATAGAAGAGGTAGTCCCTTTCCTTAACTATATCCCAAAAAAAGGTGGGCCCAAAAAAAACATTGCAGGAGAAAATAATGGAAAAATGCAAAGCTACATATTCAAAAAAAAAAAAAAAATTATAAAGCATATAAACAAATAATTTTAAATTTAACATGACGTGAGTTACATTCAAAATAAATTTAATCACTACATTTTATTTTTTAAATGATTTTCAAAAAAAAAAAAAAAAGTTTTTGGAATGCATAGAATTCTTCCAAAATTTGTATACATAATTTTTTACCAAAACAATATAAACATTAGAATTTTACAAATAAATATTATTTTAATAGTTATTTTTTATAAATGATAAATAATAGGCCTAGACAAATAATACTAGTGTGAAGTGAAGAGTGTAAGTTCAAATCTCCTTCCTATATACAAATTGTGTTGTCCCGAATGAAATAATTGACCCCCAGACAAGTCAATCATGACCCGTTAAATCTTAAAGCTTCAAAATTATATATTTTAACTAAAAAGTTAAAAAATTACTATAAATTATTATATTTTTCTTTTTACTTTTCATACATTTTTTTTATAAAAAATTAAAAAATTATTAAAATAATTTATTTTTAAACAAGGCCTGAAATGTCCCAAAAGTTTTGTAAATAAATTCTGTTCACTCCGTACTAAATATATATATATATATAATAATCATCCTATCCATTTTTCTCTTACCAACTACATTTCTGTTGCTTTCTACCTTTTGCCAAAACAAACATTATGCAGATATATGAGCAAATAACACTTTGCCCATTCTATATTGTTACTTTTTTTACTTTGATTCTGAAAGTTTAGCCATTCATATTTAAGTTTTTCTTAATTTATTTCTAAAATTAATTTATGTTTAAAATTATATAAAAAATGATATATTAATAGTCCCGTATCATATAAATATTTTATTATATATAACTCGCTGTACAAATACAAACCTCAATATAATATATTTTTTATATTATATGATATTTTCTGTTTAATTTTGAACAAAAATTAATTTTAAGAGTACAATGAAAAAAAAAATTGAAACATAATAGCCCAAAATGGAAATAAACAAACCCAAAGTGAGAAAAACACCAAACATAATAGGGGCAAAATGATAATTTACCGTAAAATATATATATATATGCATGAAAATATATTGAATGAGCAAAATTTTGAAATCTCAAAATTTAAACTAAACCAAACCAAATAGTAGCATTAAGGCTTGTTTTGGGAAGTTGGTAAAAAGTTGATTTTTGACTTTTTACCAAGCTTTTTGGCTTTTTTGGAAATGATTTGAGAAGTTGGTAAAAAGCTAGCTTTTTACTTTTTAATTTAATATTTATTTATGGTGTCAAGTCAAATTAAAATGACCAAAATACCCTTACCCAATATAAGAGATTTTTTTTTTTTTTTTTTTTTTTCATAAGCCCTAATTTGTAATTTTACGACTGCGTTTTTAGCACTTTGCCAAATGACTTTTTTGGCGTTTTTGGCAGCCACGTTTTTAGACACTTTGTCCAAAAACGTGACTTTTTACATGTTCCCAAAATGGCACTGTATACTAACCAAACAGTACTACATACACACTCAGCAATGTAACTAATTTCTTCCAAAAAAAAAAAAATATACTCACGAACAATAGCATTAAATGTGCGAGGAACAGACCCAAAAAAAAAAAAGCATAGGAAGTGAAAAGAGTTGATGAAAAATGCAGTACTTACTCTGTCGCCTTCTACCATCGGCGGTGGTGGTGGTGGCGGAGACGGCAGCGCGTGGAAGAAACACACCAGTTCCGCCGTACTCTCTCACAAAACCGCCCCCGCCGCGCATGCCAAGCCCGGTTCTCTGCCGGTTTTCCGACACCCGGTTCTGCAAAAGCCGGCTCTGTTCTCTCTGCAAAACCCTAGCCCTTGTTTCCATAAAGCTCTCAACCTGCCAAGAAACAAAAAACAAAGACCACCCATCAGCATCAACAAAAGCTGAAAACGCACAAACCATGAAAGAGACAAACCCAGTACTACAAACAAAACAAAACAAAACAAAACAAAGAAAAAAAGACAGCGGTTTTTACCTGAGGTTGAACAGGGTTTATAATCTGATGTGGGTAATAAACCGGCCTAGAACCCACCCACAGGTTCAACCCATGAAAACCAAGTCCATTACCAACCCCAAAACCTCCATCGATGGTAAGATACCTGGTCGGCAAAGAACCCATCGAATCGTACCGAACCGGTCCGAACCGCTAAAAACCCACAAAAAACAAAAATCAGACCGCCACGAAAACAGCTTAAAAACACGACAGAGAGAGATGGGTACCTGGGTTTGGTTTCGGTGACGATCAAGGAAAGCCAAGGCAGCGAAGCGATGAGCGAGGTCGGAGGGGCAGTATGGTCTGGTAAATTTGGAAGGGATTTCCTCGAGAGGGAAGATATCAGAAGGAAGCCATAGCTCTCCGTCGTCCAAATTTGGAGGAAAGTCCGCCATTTCTAGAGAGAGAAAGAAGTGAGTGAGAGTAGTGTAGTACTTGATTTTGGAGAGAGAAACAAGGGGGGAATTTCAAGGGTCCAAAGCGGGATGTTGTTTAGAGAGAGAGAGAGAGAGAAAGAGAGAGAATGGTTGAGAGAGAATGATGAGGTGTTTGCCATCAAAATGACGTTACGAGTTTTCTCTCTCTATAGGTAAATTACACTTTCTACCCTTGATATTTGATATTTTTATTTTGGCCTTTAAATTTTTTTTTTTTTACTTTAACTTTATCAACAATGCTACATATCACTAATTTGGTATCTCTAACCCACCACTAATGAGGTAAAAAAGGAAGAAAAAAAAAAAACAAGGCACAACAAATGATGTGGCAGTGGGTGGGACCCACTGCCACATCATTAGTGATAGCACTAATTAATGCTCTCAAGCATTATTGTTAATTTTATATATTTAAAAAAATTATTTTTTTAAAAATATATTTTTTTTTAAATTAGAAAGAGAAAATCAAGTTAATTGTTAGCTAACATATTAAAAAAATTATGTTTGAGTTTGAGTTTGTGTCAAATAATAAAATATTTTTATATTACTTAATTGTCAATATATTATTTTCTGTCTAATTTTAAAAGGATATTTTTTCGTAAATCTCTTTTTACCTATTTATATTCCATTTGGTCCACATTATTATTTTATATTCCAATAAGTCTTATGAGTGACACAGTTACCAAAACATCCCTAATAATATTCACATTTATAGTGTGAATATTCCGTGATGTGAATGTTCACGCCGTCAATATGAATGTTCATACCATTAATGTGAAGGTTAACATATCAATGTGAATGTTCACACTATCAGTGTGAACATTTACACGTCAATGTGAATACTCACAATGTAAAATATGAATATTCACATCACCAAATTACTAACCGTTTAAAAAATATTTGTAAGGGTAGAAATGTCCATAAAATACTTTAAATATGAGAATTAGGATTTGGTAAATCAAATGTTCAAATAATAGGATTTATTGGAATATAAGAATATCTTATGAACTAATTAAGATACAAACACTTAATAAAAGATTTTCTAATAAATCTCTCAATTTTAAACATAAAGTTTGTTGGAGTAAATAAAAAATGATAAAACTTATCTCATGTTAAGATCTCAGCATGAGAGAATTTTAGAAGCCTATAAAGTCTATCACGGATCCCATTTTAATGATCTGAATCATTCATTTTGTATAACTCTCAATGTATATTATTTATAATAAAAAAAATTAGTTCGATTAAATAATTATAACTTTTTTCATTTTATTGCATTTGTCTTTGAAAAAATTAACGGTAAACATATTCTTAAAATAGGCCATTTATTTTTTTAAAGACAAATGTAATAACATAAAAAAATTACGGTTATTGAATCATTCTAAATTTTTTCATAAATAATATATATTAATAGTCTTACAAAATAAACGGTTAAATCATTAAAATGAGACTCGTTAGGCATCTTATGGCCCTTTAAGTTCTCTTATATTAGAATTTTAATTTGAGAGAAACCCAACCCATTAACAAAATTTGAAACATAAAGACTAAAATGGGAAAAATAAAATTTAACGGCCATAGTATAAAAAAATAAAATAAAATAAAAAAATGTTTTAAAAATTAATATGAAAGGGACAAAAGTGTAATTTACCCCTTTCTACAACATGGACCTTCACGAGACCACTCGCCAATGAGAAATCGGGCGTGGGCCGTATTAATCGGCGCTCGTGTCCTCTACTCGGCCGTTTTGGCTTCTCACACTCATACCATACCATCCCTTCTGTCGCACTTTTCTTCTGATTTTCTTACTCCCGCGTGTATGGAAAGCGTATTTACTCGCTGGTTCGCCGTTCCTGTTGGACTAAGTGATGTGAGTTTAACCTGGGATGAAGGGTGGCAGAATTAGAGAGCGAGTATGATGATTATGCGTACTTGACGACGTAGGCCATGGCTGTGTGGAAAGGCTGCTATGATATGTTGCGTTGGCAGAAAATCAACTGATGCGGATGCTATCTGACACGTGTCAATCTGTAACATGCCATAAGCCTCGATGGTAGTAGGACTGATTTTAAAAACCCGAAAATCCAAAAACTGGTCCGATTCAAATATTTGATTGATAAAAAAATAAAATAAAATATTAGATTTGATTTTCTTTAATTGTTAAAATAAATAAATCATGTTTCGCAATTCGACTTTATAATTATAATTTTAATTTAAAATTGAATTAGACAGTTTAGATATATAAATATTAGCAGCCGAAGCACACACAATGGCTTGTTTTGGAAAGTTGGCTTTTAATCACTTTTTTTGGTTTATAAGAAAAGTCAAAAGTTGACTTTTTTGAATTTTTTTCATTTGGGAAGGTGGTTTTTAGCCAAGGGTGAAATTATAATTTTACCCCTCATGAGTCAAAATATACTACATGGGTGAAGTTGTAATATTTTAAACTAAATAGGGGTAGTTTTGTCATTTGATTATGATTTGACATCATAAACAAATATTAATCAAAAAAGCCAAAAGTCACTTTCTACCAACTCCTCAAATTATTTGTCTAAAAAAGCCAAAAACTTGATTAAAAGTCAAAAAAATCACTTTTTACCATCTTCTCAAAATAAGCTAATGCATATACAAATTAAGAAAAAAGTTATATTATGCGATTCATATTTTTCTCTAATGATGTTCCTTCCCAAGTGGAGAAAAGAACACTGCCATTTTTCTAAATCCTCTCAAAGGAGAAACATAAGGCACCAAAGGGGAAAGGACTAGAAGGCAATAACATAATCAATAACAAAGAGTTTATTGATAATCACGCTTTCGTTTAACCGTTCATCAATGGATTCAGGTATGTCATTTTGTCTTGATTTCTTGATAATACACATGGTAAATGATCCGAAGTGTAAGGTTTATGTTCTGGAATTTATGTTTACAATTGGTATCAGAGCATGCATATCATGTGTCTTATCAGAATTGATATGCTTTATTCATTCTATTTAGTTTTCTGGAATCAGATTCTGAATTTTCTTATGGATGTAAATTCTGTTTTTTCCTGTTTTGTTCTGTGAAAATGGCAATCTGTTTTCTGGAATTGTAAAATGATTCGGTGGGCAGTTTTTTTTTTTTCTCTCAAATGGATGAACATCATGTATTTATATATATATAGATATATCTTGCGATTTGCCCGGTTTAATTTTGAATATCATAAAAAATATATATTTGTTTTTGGACCCGTCAATTCTATTTATATATGTATGTATATAATTCGGGATTGCTGCAGATTATATAACATATACGGGGTCACAAATTTAGAAATCTTTAAATTTAATGTAATTTCATACAACGTCTACAGAAATTTAATTTTCTAACATTCTCAATATAAGTCAATTCAAACAAGATGTCACAAAAGTGATCTCTCTTGTCTAGATTGTTTTATATGGAATGTTTTGATGTTCATGTCTGTGTATCTCATGCGGGTATTTATCGGTCCAAAGACATGATTAAGACTTGGCAGAATTACACACACATTTTATGGTGATAAACATGTGCCAATTGTCAAGAAAACCTAATGTGAATAATAAATCCATCAAAAGATAGATTTGTTATTTGACATAACTTATTGTCAATGTTTGATCATTACAACAAGCATACCACTTACAGTTAATATCACTACCCAAAGGCTTGGTATTAATGTTGTGGTAGGTATCTTGAGATGTTGTCATTAAATTACTTTATTTAGAGATTATCTGTTTGGTAACTTAATGTGAGCATAATTGTTTATTCCTTTTATATCTTGGTGATGCTTCCTTTGTATTAGGAATCGAAATACACCGAGATCGTTCTCGGGGTATTCTGGGATTATCACAAAGGAGCTATATCGAAAAAGTACTCAATAGATTTGGCATGCAAAATTATAAATCAGGTGAAACCCCGGTTGCTAAGGGAGACAAGTTTAGTCTCAGCCAATGCCCGAAGAACAGTCTTGAAATTCAAGAAATGCAGAAGATTCCTTATGCCTCGGCTGTAGGGAGTCTAATGTATGCTCAAGCATATACGCGTCCGGATATTGCGTTTATAGTTGGCATGTTAGGCAGATATTTAAGTAATCCTGGCATGGATCATTGGAAAGCAGTCAAGCGTGTTATGCGATATTTACAGAGAACAAAGGAATATATGCTCACATATAGAAGATCGGATAAGTTAGAGGTCATTGGATATTCCGACTCCGATTTTGCTGGATGCCAAGACAGTAGGAAATCCACATCAGGCTATATTTATCTGTTAGCTGGCGGAGCAATTTCTTGGAGGTCTGCAAAGCAGACGCTCATAGCTTCATCCACCATGGCCGCAGAATTTGTAGCATGTTATGAGGCATCAAACCAAGGGATATGGCTGCGGAATTTTGTCACTGGGTTGCGTATTTTGGAAGGCACTGAAAGACCACTTAAGTTATATTGTGACAATAAGTCTGCAGTTTTATATTCCAATAACAACAGGAGCTCGACAAAATCAAAGCATATTGATATCAAGTTCCTAGTTGTAAAAGAAAGAGTGCAGAGTGGACAGATTTCCATAGAGCACATTGGGACAAACTCCATGATAGCGGATCCACTTACGAAGGGACTACCACCCAAGGTCTTTCATGAGCACACTGCTCAGATGGGTGTTGTTCTATTTGAGAACATTCTGGTTTAGTGGGAGTTTGTATTTATATTACTGTTTTATGTCAGCCTTGAGTTTTATCTATGTAATTAGATTAATTTCTGCAGAAATGAAATATTCAGTTTATTACGCTCTGTTACGTATTGTGCAGTATTGATCTCAATAAAGTTAAGTAGGACCAGTTGGAAATAGGCATGTATGGATCACATCACATGTAATTTCCATGCTACGCATCCATGATTGATCTATGTCATTTAGCTGTATTAGTATACGTGACCATTGGTGGGTCGAGTTACGATTGATGTAACGAAGACCGCTTTGATCCTATATTAATATAGTTAATGGACAAGATTGTTTGGATACCCTCAAGTTATGATAACAAATTTCTGAGCTCACTAAAGTTAAGCACATTTTTCAGGATACATATGTGGTCCAGTGGGAGATTGTTAGATAATGTCTCAATGGGACCACATAATTAAATGTGGTGTTATCACACTTCGGATCATTTACCATGTGTATTATCAAGAAATCAAGACAAAATGACATACCTGAATCCATTGATGAACGGTTAAACGGAAGCGTGATTATCAATAAACTCTTTGTTATTGATTATGTTATTGCCTTCTAGTCCTTTCCCCTTTGGTGCCTTATGTTTCTCCTTTGAGAGGATTTAGAAAAATGGCAGTGTTCTTTTTTTTCCACTTGGGAAGGAATAAGGACCATAACCTTTTAAAGGTTGTAATTGGTTTTCAAAACTGAAAGGTTGTGGAAGTTCAAAAGGAATGAAAACCAACTTTAACCATTATTGGTTTTAATTTCTATTTATTGGTTTTCAAAACTGAAAGGTTGTGGAAGTTCAAAAGGAATGAAAACCAACTTTAACCAATATGTTTTAATTTCTATTTCTGCCCCTCATAGAAATAGAAATTATACAACTAGTATCTACACATTAGGTCCATAACACATATACCCTTAAGCCTATTAACTAAATTGAATCACTTAAATTGTAGGCTTCTTATAAATGATAACACCACATTTAATTATGTGGTCCCATTGAGACATTATCTAACAATCTCCCACTGGACCACATATGTATCCTGAAAAATGTGCTTAACTTTAGTGAGCTCAGAAATTTGTTATCATAACTTGAGTGTATCCAAACAATCTTGTCCATTAACTATATTAATATAGGATCAAAGCGGTCTTCGTTACATCAATCGTAACTCGACCCACCAATGGTCACGTATACTAATACAGCTAAATGACATAGATCAATCATGGATGTGTAGCATGGAAATTACATGTGATGTGATCCATACATGCCTATTTCCAACTGGTCCTACTTAACTCTATTGAGATCAATACTGCACAATACGTAACAGAGCGTAATAAACTAAATATTTCATTTCTGCAGAAATTAATCTAATTACATAGATAAAACTCAAGGCTGACATAAAGCAGTAATATAAATACAAACTCCCACTAAACCAGAATGTTCTCAAATAGAACAACACCCATCTGAGCAGTGTGCTCATGAAAGACCTTGGGTGGTAGTCCCTTCGTAAGTGGATCCGCTATCATGGAGTTTGTCCCAATGTGCTCTATGGAAATTTGTCCACTCCGCACTCTTTCTTTTACAACTAGGAACTTGATATCAATATGCTTTGATTTTGTCGAGCTCCTGTTGTTATTGGAATATAAAACTGCAGACTTATTGTCACAATATAACTTAAGTGGTCTTTCAGTGCCTTCCAAAATACGCAACCCAGTGACAAAATTCCGCAGCCATATCCCTTGGTTTGATGCCTCATAACATGCTACAAATTCTGCGGCCATGGTGGATGAAGCTATGAGCGTCTGCTTTGCAGACCTCCAAGAAATTGCTTCACTAGCTAACAGATAAATATAGCCGGATGTGGATTTCCTACTGTCTTGGCATCCAGCAAAATCGGAGTCGGAATATCCAATGACCTCTAACTTATCCGATCTCCTATATGTGAGCATATATTCCTTTGTTCTCTGTAAATATCGTATAACACGCTTGACTGCTTTCCAATGATCCATGCCAGGATTACTTAAATATCTGCCTAACATGCCAACTATAAACGCAATATCCGGACGCGTACATACTTGAGCATACATTAGACTCCCTACAACCGAGGCATAAGGAATCTTCTGCATTTCTTGAATTTCAAGACTGTTCTTCGGGCATTGGCTGAGACTAAACTTGTCTCCCTTAGCAACTGGGGTTTCACCTGATTTACAATTTTGCATGCCAAATCTATTGAGTACTTTTTCGATATAGCTCCTTTGTGATAATCCCAGAATACCCCGAGAACGATCTCGGTGTATTTCGATTCTAATACAAAGGAATCATCACCAAGATCTTTCATTTCAAAATTCTTAGATAGAAATCTCTTGGTGTCATGCAATAAGTTTATATCGTTTGTGGCAAGCAATATGTCGTCAACATATAAAACCAAAAATATGTGTTTACTCCCACTGAACTTGTGATACACACATTCATCAACAACATTAGTTTCAAAACCATACGAAGTGAGAACTTGATGAAATTTGAAGTACCACTGACGAGAAGCTTGTTTGAGTCCATAGATGGATTTAGTCAATTTGCAAACCATATTCTTTGGGTCTCCTGACACAAAGTTTTCTGGCTGCACCATATAAATTGTTTCTTTAATGTCACCATTAAGAAAAGCTGTTTTGACATCCATCTGATGCAACTCAAGATCAAAATATGCAACAAGCGCCATAATTGTCCTAAAAGAATCTTTCGAAGAAACTGGAGAGAAAGTTTCTTTAAAGTCAATTCCTTCTTTTTGAGTAAAGCCTTTGGCTACAAGACGTGCCTTATACCTCTCCACATTACCATTTGAATCCCTTTTGGTTTTAAATATCTATTTACAACCTACGGGCTTCGCACCAACTGGTAATGAGACAAGTTCCCAAACTTTATTGTCTTGCATAGACTACCGAAAGCCAACTGATGCTGAAAGATACATCTTTGTGGGTGATGGCCAGTCAATAGAAGTGCAGGCAATAGCGCACTTTAGATTATTACTGAAAACTGGTTATTATTTGGATTTATTAGACACTTTTGTTGTACCGTCCTTTAGATGGAATTTAATTTCTGTTTCTGTATTGGACAAATTGGGATATTATTGTTCTTTTCGAAATATGAAGTTTAGTATGTCTATTAATTCCAATGTTGTTGGTATTGGTTTACTTAATGTGTTTGATAATCTATATTTGCTCGAAACTATTGCATCTTATAATGCAACCTTGCACGTGGAATCACGAGGTACAAAGCGTAAATTAACTAAGGAAAATTCAGCCTCATTATGGCACAAACGCCTAGGTCACATCTCTAAATCTAGAGTTGAGCGCCTTGTGTCTGATGGAATTTTGGACTCTCTTGATTTTTTAGATTTTGATGTCTGTGTTGAGTGTATCAAGGGAAAACAGACCAAAATAAAGAAATATGGTGCCCATAGGACTACAGATGTCTTAGAATTAATTCATACGGACATTTGTGGCCCATTCCCTATGGCGTCTTGGAATGGTCAACAATATTTTATCACATTCATAGACAACTATTCCAGATATGGGTATCTATTTCTTATCCATGAGAAATCACAGTCTTTGGACGTATTCAAAAAATTTAAGGCCGAAGTTGAGTTACAACTCAACAAACGGATTAAAAGTGTCAGGTCTGACCGTGGTGGTGAATACTATGGCAGATATAATGGATCAGGTGAACAACGTCCAAGACCGTTTGCAAAATACCTGGAGGAATGTGGAATCGTCCCACAATACACCATGCCAGCATCACCTAGCATGAATGGTGTATCTGAGAGACGAAACCGGACTCTTAAGGATATGGTAAGAAGTATGATCAGTCATTCTACTTTACCAGAGTCCCTCTGGGGTGAGGCTCTAAAGACAGCAACTTATATCTTAAATCGGGTGCCAACTAAAGCAGTTGTAAAAACACCTTATGAGCTTTGGGTTGGGCGAAAGCCTAGTCTAAAACATTTGCATGTGTGGGGGTGTCCTGCTGAGGCGAGGCCTTATAAATCTCATGAACGAAAATTGGACTCTAAAACCATTAGCAGCTACTTTATTGGCTATGCCGAACGATCACGGGGTTACAAGTTTTATGATCCTACAAATAGGTCAATATTTGAGACGGGAATTGCAACATTTTTTGAGGATGTTGAGTTTGGGGAGAGAAATCCAGTTAGAGACATTGTTTTTGTGGAGGAAGTAGGAGTAATCCCACTTCCTACTACTACTTTTGACCAATCACAGGTTCCTATACCTGTCATTGCTCGAGAAGTAATTTCGGATCCTCAACCAGACAATGTTGTTCAAGATAATATAGTTCAAACCCCCATTCAAGATGAGGTAATTGTTTCTGAGGAACAAACTCTACAACCTCAACCTCAAGAATCTGTGCCATTAAAGCGATCCACAAGAGAAAGGAGATTTGCACTTTCAGATGATTATATTGTATATCTCCAGGAACATGAGGTAGAAAATGGAATGTCAAAAGATGATCCAATCAACTTTCGTCAAGCCATGAAAAGTTCCAACTCTCATAAGTGGATAGAAGCCATGAATGAAGAATATAAGTCTATGCAAGGCAATAAAGTTTGGGAACTTGTCTCATTACCAGTTGGTGCGAAGCCCGTAGGTTGTAAATGGATATTTAAAACCAAAAGGGATTCAAATGGTAATGTGGAGAGGTATAAAGCACGTCTTGTAGCCAAAGGCTTTACTCAAAAAGAATGAATTGACTTTAAAGAAACTTTCTCTCCAGTTTCTTCGAAAGATTCTTTTAGGACAATTATGGCGCTTGTTGCATATTTTGATCTTGAGTTGCATCAGATGGATGTCAAAACAGCTTTTCTTAATAGTGACATTAAAGAAACAATTTATATGGTGCAGCCAGAAAACTTTGTGTCAGGAGACCCAAAGAATATGGTTTGCAAATTGACTAAATCCATCTATGGACTCAAACAAGCTTCTCGTCAGTGGTACTTCAAATTTCATCAAGTTCTCACTTCGTATGGTTTTGAAACTAATGTTGTTGATGAATGTGTGTATCACAAGTTCAGTGGGAGTAAACACATATTTTTGGTTTTATATGTTGACGACATATTGCTTGCCACAGACGATATAAACTTATTGCATGACACCAAGAGATTTCTATCTAAGAATTTTGAAATGAAAGATCTTGGTGATGCTTCATTTGTATTAGGAATCGAAATACACCGAGATCGTTCTCGGGGTATTCTGGGATTATCACAAAGGAGCTATATCGAAAAAGTACTCAATAGATTTGGCATGCAAAATTGTAAATCAGGTGAAACCCCGGTTGCTAAGGGAGATAAGTTTAGTCTCAGCCAATGCCCGAAGAACAGTCTTGAAATTCAAGAAATGCAGAAGATTCCTTATGCCTCGGCTGTAGGGAGTCTAATGTATGCTCAAGTATGTACGCGTCCGGATATTGCGTTTATAGTTGGCATGTTAGGCAGATATTTAAGTAATCCTAGCATGGATCATTGGAAAGCAGTCAAGCGTGTTATGCGATATTTACAGAGAACAAAGGAATATATGCTCACATATAGGAGATCGGATAAGTTAGAGGTCATTGGATATTTCGACTCCGATTTTGCTGGATGCCAAGACAGTAGGAAATCCACATCAGGCTATATTTATCTGTTAGCTGGCGGAGCAATTTCTTGGAGGTCTGCAAAGCAGACGCTCATAGCTTCATCCACCATGGCCGCAGAATTTGTAGCATGTTATGAGGCATCAAACCAAGGGATATGGCTGCGGAATTTTGTCACTGGGTTGCGTATTTTGGAAGGCACTGAAAGACCACTTAAGTTATATTGTGACAATAAGTCTGCAGTTTTATATTCCAATAACAACAGGAGCTCGACAAAATCAAAGCATATTGATATCAAGTTCCTAGTTGTAAAAGAAAGAGTGCAGAGTGGACAGATTTCCATAGAGCACATTGGGACAAACTCCATGATAGCGGATCCACTTACGAAGGGACTACCACCCAAGGTCTTTCATGAGCACACTGCTCAGATGGGTGTTGTTCTATTTGAGAACATTCTGGTTTAGTGGGAGTTTGTATTTATATTACTGTTTTATGTCAGCCTTGAGTTTTATCTATGTAATTAGATTAATTTCTGCAGAAATGAAATATTCAGTTTATTACGCTCTGTTACGTATTGTGCAGTATTGATCTCAATAAAGTTAAGTAGGACCAGTTGGAAATAGGCATGTATGGATCACATCACATGTAATTTCCATGCTACGCATCCATGATTGATCTATGTCATTTAGCTGTATTAGTATACGTGACCATTGGTGGGTCGAGTTACGATTGATGTAACGAAGACCGCTTTGATCCTATATTAATATAGTTAATGGACAAGATTGTTTGGATACCCTCAAGTTATGATAACAAATTTCTGAGCTCACTAAAGTTAAGCACATTTTTCAGGATACATATGTGGTCCAGTTGGAGATTGTTAGATGATGTCTCAATGGGACCACATAATTAAATGTGGTGTTATCATTTGTAAGAAGCCTACAATTTAAGTGATTCAATTTAGTTAATAGGCTTAAGGGTATATGTGTTATGGACCTAATGTGTAGATACTAGTTGTATAATTTCTATTTCTATGAGGGGCAGAAATAGAAATTAAAACATATTGGTTAAAGTTGGTTTTCATTCCTTTTGAACTTTCACAACCTTTCAGTTTTGAAAACCAATAAATAGAAATTAAAACCAATAATGGTTAAAGTTGGTTTTCATTCCTTTTGAACTTCCACAACATTTCAGTTTTGAAAACCAATTACAACCTTTAAAAGGTTATGGTCCCTATTCCTTCCTAAGTGGAGAAAAGAACACTGCCATTTTTCTAAATCCTCTCAAAGGAGAAACATAAGGCACCAAAGGGGAAAGGACTAGAAGGCAATAACATAATCAATAACAAAGAGTTTATTGATAATCACGCTTCCGTTTAACCGTTCATCAATAGATTCAGGTATGTCATTTTGTCTTGATTTCTTGATAATACACATGGTAAATGATCCGAAGTGTAAGGTTTATGTTCTGAAAATTGTAATAATTACACTATTGATTACAATAAATTCAAAGATTGTAATAATTACACTATTGATTACAATAAATACTTAATTTATAATAATTACACTTATTAAATGAATAACGCAATAAATGAAATCCTAATTTCCTTTACTTTTTGCATCCCCAAGAGACCCATGTAATTATTGTGTAAATGCCTCTTAAATAAATAAATAAACACTTATTAAATTCTTTCAAACTCCTCGGTCATACCCCATGTATTTAATTTATATATTATGTAATTATTGTGTAAATGCCTCTTAAATAAATAAATAAACACTTATTAAATTCTTTCAAACTCCTCGGTCAAACCCCATATATTTAATTTATATATTTAAAAAAATAAAAACAAATATAAATATCTATAATTATCCCGTGCATAGCACGGGTGATAGGCTAGTGTATCATTAAGACAATATAATGTAGATTGAACATTTCTAACTATGTGCAAGTAACATTTGATTTTAATATATATTTTATAAATAAAATATGTACAACCTAATACATGTAATTCTTTAAAAAAAAACACAACGTTTACCAATTTACACAACAAAATAAAAGTTAAAAAAATTATACATTATAAATTCATAAAATATCTTAATTTGGCAGTGACATGAGAAGAATTACAAACGCTGCAAACAATATATGAGATATAAAAATAATAATTAAAAAAATTAATATTATTTTTCTTTGTTGTACAAAGATTAAAACAAAATTTTATATTATTTTAATAAACAGACATACTTTAATTAATAGATTATAAACATAATTACTAGCGATTGACAAATTATAAAAAGTCCTTTTGACCAAAATTCTCAAAACCAAATACCATGACAACTCCAACTATGTGGGGCGTAATTTATAATTAATTTTATAATTTTTATATACTTTGGCCAAGTTTGGCATCTTCTAAAAAATACAAAAAGTCAAAAAGTCACTATCCTATTTAAGTCACATCATCTTATTTAAGTCATATCACCTCTCTAACATATCACTTCAAACCCAATCCAAATCCAACCCATATTTCATAAAAAGTCAAAAAGTGCACTTAATTTCCCAAACTTGGCCTTTATCTCAGAGTTATCAAATATGTTGCTTAAGATCGCAAAATAAACTCTTCTCAACTATTTTGTGCTGTAAACGTGATTGAATCAGTTGAGTCTTTTCCTACCATCTTCACATCATACTTTTTTATATATATATATAAATAATAAAAATAGAAATTAATATTATTATTATTATTATATTATATTATATTTTTTAGTTACTAATCAAAAGATAAATACCTTATTATAGTTTCAACATTATTTTGTAATGACAACAAATATTTTGGCCATTATAATCTTCAACCTTCACATAATAGGTCTTACATAAATCAACCCACAAATTATCAATATTTATTTATTCAATAAATCCAACAATACAAAAATGTTGGACCTGCACACAATGTTAAATTAATTAAATATTGAATATATTATATATCAATATTTTTATAAATTTTTATTGTTAAAGATTAAGAAATCTTACATTAGGCATAAGTACAAAATTTGGTATTCAAATTTTTTTAGCATTTGATATCGGTAATGACTATGAAATTGAGATTCATTTCCCTGATTCCAAGAGACCAACTTTCAAGCACATTCTTCTGCAGTAAATTTCTTCAACATAATACTAACCTATCATCCGTGCTATGTACGAATTGTGTTTATAATTATCTATATATGTGAATTATAATTTTTAAATATTTTTTTTTAAATGTCTTCTTTTTTCCTTTTTTATATTATATTAAAGTTTAATATTTTGATAATAATCATATGTGTTGGACTTTTCAAGGAATTAAATGTCTTTTTTTATTATTATATTATATTAAAGTTTAATATTTTGAAAATAATCATATGTGTTGGACTTTTCAAGGAATTAAATGTCTTTTTTTATTATTATATTATATTAAAGTTTAATATTTTGAAAATAATCATATGTGTTGGACTTTTTAAGAATTTTTTTTTATACTTTTTATTAATGCATTAAAGTGTTATTATGAGGGATAATAATCGTATGTGTTGGGACCTTTCAAAGAATTCATATGTGTTGGATTTCAAAGAATTTTTTTTTATGCTTATTCTTAATGCATTAAAGTGTTATTATGATGGTAAGACATGAGAGTTGGGAGAAATTAATAAATGCTAAAAAAAAAAATTTAACAAAAAAATCAAGAAATTATGCACAGATTATGTTTACAATTATCTATATATGTGAATTATGATTTTTAAATGTCTTTTTCTTTCTTTTTTAAATGTCTTCTTTTTTTCTTTTGTTATATTATATTAAAATTTAATATTTTGATAATAATCATATGTGTTAAACTTTTTAAGAAATTAAATGTCTTTTTTTTATTTATTATATTATATTAAAGTTTAATATTTTGATAATAATCATATATGTTGGACTTTTCAAGAATTTTTATTATACTTGTTCTTAATACATTAAAGTGTTATTATGAGGGATAATAATCATATGTGTTGGGACTTTTCAAGAAATTCATGTGTTAGATTTCAAAGAATTTTTTTTATGCTTGTTCTTAATGCATTAAAGTGTTATTATGAGGGTAAGCCTTGGAGGTTGGGAGAGGTTCATAAATGTTAAATTTTTTTTTTTAAAATTAAAAAATCAGGAAATTTAGATTGGGAGATTGGAGCTCCCACAAGACTTGGGGTTAAAAACCCCCTTTTACTTAATATATAGTATAGATAATTAACTACATATGTGAATTGCGATTTTTAAATGTCTTTTTTTTTTTTTTTTTTTTTTGAAAAGGCTTCTTTTTTTCCTTTTTTATATTATATTAAATTTTAATATTTTGATAATAATCATATGTGTTGAATTTTTCAAGGAATTAAATGTCTTCTTTTTTTAATTATATTATAAAATTTAATATTTTGATAATAATCATATGTGTTGGACTTTTCAAGAAATTTTTTTTATACTTGTTCTTAATGCATTAATATTTTGATAATAATCATATGTGTTGGAACTTTTCAAGGAATTCATATGTGTTGGATTTCAAAAAAAAAATTTATGCTTATTTTTAATGCATTAAAGTGTTATTATGAGGATAAGACTTGTGGGTTGGGAGAAATTAATAAATGCTAATGTTTTTTTTTTAAAAAATCAAAAAATCAGGAAATTTAGATTTGGAGATTGGAGCTCCCACAAGGTTTAGGGTTAAAAAACCTCTTTTGCTTAATATATAGTATAGATAGATAATATATAATATATAATATATATATAGATTATAAGATGAGAGAAATAAAGTGCTATCTTATTATAATGGAGGAGATCTTATAAAAAAAGTGTAGATATGAATGTCCTCCTATTTTATTGTGTTTACAATTATCTATATATGTGAATTGTGATTTTTAAATATATTTTTTTAAATGTCTTCTTTTTTTCTTTTTTATATTATATTAAAGTTTAATATTCTGATAATAATCATATGTGTTGGACTTTTCAATAAATTAAATGTCTTTTTTTTATTATATTATATTAAAATTTAATATTTTGATAATAATCATATGTGTTGGACTTTTCAAGAAATTTTTTTTTATGTTTGTTCTTAATGCATTAAAGTGTTATTATGAGAGATAATAATCATATGTGTTGGGACTTTTCAAGGAATTCATATGTGTTGGATTTCAAAGAATTTTTTTTATGCTTGTTCTTAATGCATTAAAGTGTTATTATGAGAGTAAGACTTGCGAGTTGGGAGATGTTAATAAATGCTAAGATTTTAATTTTTTTTAAATCAAAAAATCAAGAAATTTAGATTGGGAGATTGGAGCTCCCATAAAGTTTGGGATTAAAAACCCCCTTTTGCTTAATATATAGTACTAGCCTATCATCCGTGCTATGCACGGAATAATTATAAATATTTACATTTATTTTAGGTTTTTTTAATATATAAATTATGGTTTTTTTAACATTTTCTATAAAAATAATTTAACAATCTTATCACTAACCATAATGTATGGGAGAAGTTGAAAAGGGTACCGCAGTAACTATACACAGATTGTATCTATAATTATTTGTTTGAGGGGATTTTAAATGCTGATCAGGAGATTTTGACCAAATCAATAAATACAGGCATGTGGAAAAACATGTGGATTGAAAAAAATTAATAAATGCTGATCAGGGGTTTTGACCAAATCAATAAATGTTGAGTTTTTTTTTTTTTAAATAAAAAATTTAGAAAATTCAGATTGGGATATTGAAACTCCCACAGGCTTTGGGGGTTAAAAACTCCCTTTTGCTTAATATATAGTATATAGATAGATAGATATATAGATATAGATATTTATATATGTTTTAGATATGTGTTAGGACTTTTCAAGTAATTCATATGTGTTGAATTTCAAATTTTTTTATATATACTTATTCTTAATGTATTAAAGTGTTATTATGAGGGTAAGACTTGGGGGTTGGGAGAAGTTAATAAATGCTAAGGTTTTTTTTTTTTTTTAAATCAAAAAATCAGGAAATTTAGATTGGGAGATTGGAGCTCCCATAAACCTTGGAGTTAAAAACCCCCTTTTGCTTAATATATAGTATAGATAGATAGATAGATTAGCCTATCACCCGTGCTATGCACGGGATAATTATAGATATTTATATTTGTTTTAGATTTTTTTTTAATATATAAATTTTATTTTTCAAGATTTTTTATAAAAATAATTTAACAATCTTATCAGTAACCATAGTGTATGGGAGAAGTTGAAAGGGTATTGCAATAACTATACACATGTTGTATTTATAATTATTTGTATAAGGGGATTTTTAATGCTGATCAAGAGATTTTAACCAAATCAATAAATGCAGGCATGTGGAAAGACATGTGGATTGAAAAAAGTTAATAAATGCTGATCAGGGAATTTTGACCAAATCAATAAATACTAAGTATTTTTTTTAAAATAAAAAATTTAGAAAATTCAGATTGGGATATTGAAGCTTTCACAAGCCTTGGGGTTAAAACCACCCTTTTGCTTAATATATAGTATAGATAAATAGATAGATAGATATAGATATAGATATAGATATAGATATTTATATTTGTTTTAAATTTTTTTTAATATACAAATTATTTGTTTTGGAAAAGGTACTGTAGTAATTATGAGAGAAGTCAAACAGTCTTGTAAGTTGAGAGAAATTAATAAATACTGAGGTTAATTTTTTTTTAAAAAAATCAAAAAATTAGAAAAGGAGATAACTTCAATCATACAAATCAAAATTTTTTTAATGCTATCTAATCATCATCAATAATTAAAAAAATCAATCACAAATTAAGTCAATTGATACTTGAAAAACACAATAATTTATTTTTCAAAAAATATAGTGAGTTAAAAAGATCAATTACAATTTTTTGGGGGGTCAAAATACAATCTAATTATCATCAATAATTGGTACATTATGTGACCCTAATGAGTACAATCCATTTTGTTTTTCAAAAAACACAGTGAGTTAAAAATCAAATCACAAATTAAGTGAATTGATAGTTAAAAAAACACAATAATTTTTTATCAAAAAACACAATGAGTAAAAAAAATCAATTTATTTTTTAAAAAAAAATACAATCTAATCATTATCAATAATTGGTACTTTAAAAATCAAATCACAAAAAAAATCAAATCAAATCACAAATATTTTTATGCTATCTAACTGCAATCATATTTTTTTCATAAATAATTGTAAAGAAAAACCATTAAAACAGTAAATAAAAGATTAAATCACATTAAAAAAAGAACCATTGAACAAACTACAATTACATCACTTTTTTTCATAATAAAATAAATAAATAAATGAAAAAAAGAACCATTGACTAACTACAATCACATTAAAAAAAAAGAACCATTGAACTAACTACAATCACATTTTTTTCTTTGTGAGTGTTTATATTTATCTAACTTCAATTATATTAAAAATAAAATTAAAATAGTAAATAAAAAGATTAAATAACATTAAAAAAAAATCATTGAACTAACTACAACAATCATATTTAAAAAAAGAGCCATTGAACAAATTACAATCACATCACATTTTTCCCATAATAAAATAAATAAATGAAAAAAAAAGAACTATTAAACTAACTATAATCACATTTAAAAAAAAAATCATTCAACTAATTATAATCACATTTTTCTGTTTGTGAGGGTTTATATTTATCTAACTTCAATCATATTAAAAAATCAAAAATAAAATTAAAATAGTAAATAAAAAGATTAAATAACATTAAAAAAAAACCATTTAACTAACCACATCACTCATATTAAAAAAAAAGAGCCATTGAACAAATTACAATCACATCACATTTTTCATATAATAAAATAAATAAATGAAAAAAAGAACTATTAAACTAACTACAATCACATTAAAAAAAAAAAAAAGAATCATTTAACTAATTATAATCATATTTGTCTCTTTGTGAGGGTTTATATTTATCTAACTTCAATCATATTAAAAAATCAAATTATAATTTTTTATTCGCTAGACAAATCACAAATATTTTTATGTGCTATCTTACTACAATATTAAAACAGTAAACAAAAGAAAAAGTGAATAAGGAGAAAACAAAAAGAAGACTTACTGTTTGCATACATGGTCACTGAAGTTGAAAGTGTATAAGTGAGAAGTCAAGAAGGAGAAAACAAAAAGGAGACTCACTATTTGCAATAGGTATGTGAAAAGTTAAAAAGATGGTGTGTATTGGAGAAGTTAAAAAGATTTGAGAAATGGCTGGTAGCTCGAAATCCCCCCGGCTCGAATGGCTCGAAATCAAAACGTCGATTTTTTTTTTTTTTTTTTTCTCTCTTTTATCTGTGAAACGCAAGAAGAAAGGGAGAAAGAGAGGGAATGAGGGAGAAAGAGAGAGAGGAGAGAAGAAAGAGAGAGAAAGGGAGAAAGGGGCCGATCTGATCTTCTTTCCTCTTCCACGATCCGAGCTTCCTCTTCCACGATCTTACTCTTCCACTCCGCCCTTGCCATCACCGGCGACTGCCATCACCGGCAGATCTGTCTTCCTCTTCCACGATCTGCCATCTCCGACTGCCAAAACAGACCTTGAAGATGAAGGGGCCGGTCTTGCTGTGGCAATCTTCCAAGAAACATGTTTTTAATGGCCATCCTCCGATCCCTGGGACCTTGAGCAGTGTCAATCTTGCTGTGGCCATCCCAAATGTTTTTAATGTTTTTAATGAAGGGGCCGGTCTTTCTTGGAAGATGTTGTTCTTGATTTTTTCTTTTTTTTTTAATTTTTTATTCTAGCAGATCCGGATCTAAAGGTAAAGGGAAAAAAAAAAAAAAAATATTTGGGCTGATCTCTGTTCTGTTTGTTGTTGTTGTTGTTGATGATGATATATTGTTAATGATGATATTCTCTTCCTCCTCCTCCTTCCTCCTCTTATTCTTCTTCTTCTTCATTCTTTCTTCTCTTCAGCCTTTCTTCTTCTCCTCTGTCTGAGTCGGAAAGGATGAAAAAACAGAAAGAAAAAAAAAAAAGCAAAACGACGTCGTTTTGCATTTTCGGGCCATTCGAGCCGTGCAACTTTCGAGCTACGAATCGCTGTTGAAAAGATTTGGAAGAATTTAATAAGTGCTAAATTTTTTTTTTTCAAAAAGAATCAAAAAAAGAAAAAGAAATTAGGGTTCAGATATTGGAACTCCTACAAAATTTGTGGGTTAGAGATAAATATAAATAAATAGATAGATATAGATATAGATATAGATATTTATATTTGTTTTAAATTTTTTTTAATATACAAATTATTTGTTTTGGAAAATGTACTGCAGTAATTATGAGAGAAATTAAAAAGTCTTGTGAGTTGAGAGAAGTTAATAAATGCTGAGATTAATTTTTTTCTTTTAAAAAAACAAAAAATTAAGAAATTAGGATTATCATATTGAAACTCACACAGGTCTTGGGAGTTAAAAATCCCTTTTTACTTAATATATAGTATAGATATACTAATGGCCGAGGCACACACGATGCGTGTGCAAATTGAGAAAAAAGTTATATTATGCGATTCATATTTTTCTCTAATAATGTATATATGAATTATTAGGATAATATAATGAAGATTAAATATTTCTAGTTACGTGCAATATAACATTTGATTTTTAATATATATTACAGAAATAAAATGTGTACAACATAATATATACAAATCTTTAAAACAAATACAATATTTACTAATTTGCATAAAAAATAAAAAAATAAAAAACTATACATTATGAATTCAGACAGCTTCTTAATTTGGCGGTGACATAAGATTGAGAATTACAAATACTACAAACAATATATAAGATATAGGAAAAAATTAATATTCTTTTCTTTGTTGTACAAAGATTAAAATAAAATTTTACGTTATTTTAATAAACAAACGTATTTTAATTAATAGATTACAAGTATAATTACTAACAAGTAACAGAAAGCTATGCTTGGAAGCATGATATGAGATTCATGTACAATATTTACTAATCTTCAAAGAAAAAATACAATACAACATTTACTGATATTAAAAAAAAATAAAATAAATAAATTTGTACATTTTGAATGTAGAGACAAATTTATTGCCTACAAAAGAAAGACAAAAAAGTAAAGTAAAAAAATAAATAAATTTATTGATTTAAAATAAGGTGATTACAATATTTAGGATATTCTCGTACAAAAGAATGATCATTTGATTTTTCTCTTCAAAAAGTTAATTGTTGGAAATTTGGTTTTTATAGGTTTATTTTGGGCCAATTTTGAGGCCAAAATAAAGTGGGTCCTACACGTCTTTTGGGGTGGGTCCAAAGAGGTGTCGTGTTCCTTGCCGCATGGTAAGTCACACAGAGAAAACGGTTTGTCAAAACCATTTATGAGTGAATAGGAACTTGGCATCGTTTTCAGGTTCGTAGAATGGACAATTAAAGAATTAAATGTGAGTTTCCTTGTAAGACTTGTCTCACATTGGAAACTTAAGAGAACTTATGTGTGTATATAAATTCTAGGTGGCAACACTTGGGTTGGGCCCCAAAGGGCACCCCAAGTTTGTAGAAGGGGGAAGTTATGGACAAAGTAAACCTTAGCTCAAACCATCACACACACGCTCGCCGCTGCCGCCGCAGTCTGTCTGGCCGGGTCAAGCGGGGTGTGGGTTGTGGGTCGGGTCGGTTCTAATATTAATTTTTGGGACAAAATTTATTTGAATTTTTTTCATAAATTCTTAATGAAATTAAATTCCAATTTTGTGCCAAAATTGAGTTTAATTTTCAGTTCAAATTTTACCTCATTCAGTCTGAAATTCCTAACAGATTGAAACTGTTTTACAGCCAGAAACTACCTAGCAGTTACAGATTTAAACCAGCAGCAGTTATCTGCTGAAACTGCTCCAGATTTGTTTGAAAATTAAAACTGTATCTGTTTACGATTTTCATACCTGTTCGGATAGTTTTGAAGTGTAACGCCCTCAGAAAAATAACACAAAACCCAACAATATAAACATGCATTGATATACAAAAGTCCAACATCCTTCTATTCATCAGAGTACTTGGTTACAAAAGGTATTACATGTTAACAACAAAAGCAAATGCCCTACGGGCTTACAGCTTTCCAAGTTAACACTTGGTTACAACAAAAGAGTGCTAACCCATTTACACCTTAAGCCCTTGGCTTGAATATACATGTAATACATCAAAAGAAACTAAATAACAAAAATCTGCCCGCCTCTAGCCTCCCAAGCTATGTCCTTGGAGGTGGCATGCTACCTGTACCTGAAAATGATATTCCCATATAGGGTGAGCCACAACCCAGTAGAAATACACTAAACCAACCATGAACAATGACTAAAAGATTAGCAATTGATAGATGGCCAACACTGATACACTTTCATTTTTTTTTTGTTTCCTTACAAATTCCCAATTCATAACCATGGCTCAGAACCTAGCCAAACTACTTATACGAGACAGTAACTCATATTAAACCTTTTCTCATTTCAATAAAAGATCAACATACTAGCTATATCAATACTTCCGCAGACATGCATAAGAGCAATATCACACTTCCAAAGACAAGCATATGAGCTGTGTCATCACATTACTAGATAGGCATATGAGCCGTATCTATGGAGTCCATCCCCTATCTTCTCCCAAACAACATCCGGTTTAGAGGTCCATCCCTTATCATTCCCTAAACCGTGGAGTACATCCCCTATCTCCTCCAACACAACACACAATGCATATAAACAATTATTATACACATCAATCAATACATACATTTAATGTATTCCTTCAACTGTCACACTCAATGGCACATTTCAATGATCAGTTTTAGTTTGCCTAATCATCATGCATTGTCTACAACAATCAAGACTATCCTCCACCGATAGCCCAAAGCAGTTATTTCTATACAGAATATAATTGCAACAAATGGATATATAATCAACATTTCAACTCGGTGAGTGATAAGTAATTCAACTACACCCTTTAACCCCATACACTCTCAATTTCAACATTTCCACTTCATTTCCTCATTTCTCACAATTAATTGTACCAATTAATTAATCAATGTAATTAGGGCATTTTCCATAATTAACATTTCAACCCTTAAGGTTCCATTTTATCAATATTCCAACATTTATTCCATTTCTCTATGCCAAACATGCATCTAGGTTTATTATAACAAAACCCCAACTGTTGTAAAAAATTACACCAAAGCCCCAACTTTCACCAAATTACCAAACCAACCCCAACATCTCAAAATACTAAAATTTAAAGACAAAATCCATAGAGAGGAGTAGGATATCCCTACCTCAAAAGATGAGCTCCAACGGAGATGAAGACCAAAATCAAAATGCTCCAAATTTCGAAATTTTCAGATTAAAAGATAGCCCTCGACGATCAACAACTTTTTTGTAAAGGCCAAAGGTGAGCAAACCACTCCTACTAGATCAATACCTAGAGAGAAGGTAGAGTCCTAGAGTGAGAAGCTCAACAATGGTGTTTTTGGAAAAGTAGGAGAGAGAAGAGAAGTGAAAAAGTGATTTAAAATGCCCAGCCACTCTCAGTTATACGATAGGTCCGCTCGAGCGTAGAACACACCGCTCGAGCGTAAAGACACATAAAACAAGGTCCGCTCGAGCGCAACAAGTCCCGCTCGAGCGCTCAGACACAAAAATAAAGTTCGCCCGCTCGAGCGTGAAATCCAGTCCGCTCGAGCGTGAATTTCCCCCTCCCAGAACTTTTACCAGAAATGTACTGTCCGCTCGAGCGCTAACAATCCCGCTCGAGCGCTACTCGCTCGAGCGCAGAAACCCCGCTCGAGCGCAGAAATCACACCTGCAGAAGTTTTGCAGGGGCACGAGATACTGAAAGTATGCAATCTCCGCTCGAGCGCTCAAAGGCCCGCTCGAGCGGAAAGACCAAAATACAAAAAAAAGGAATTTAAACCAAGACTCAATCCACCCACCCGAAACAAGTCCAACACATCCTAAAATTCAAACAAATGACATTAAAGGATGACAACAAGGTAGATACAACTACCAACTCCACGGAACCGAGTCCGGAATACAACTGTACCGTAAAGGGAATACCGGGATCGCTATAACCTCCCCCCCTTAAAGAATTTCGTCCCCGAAATTAAGAACAAGTTTTTTTGAAAAGCAAGTTTTTCTCCATTTTAAACAATGTTATATCACAACATTCAACAACTCGACCCATTACCGGTCATCCCATCCCTTATCAAGAGGCATTTCACAATACATATGTTTCAACATGCATTTTCTTTCCATTTCAACCATTTTCAACACACATGGTTCACAATTCATATCATAAGCAATAATCATGATACATTTCCATTTCTATAATATAGCCAATATATGCAATGTTACAATCAACTCCCATATCAAGGCAAGTTCCACACTATTTCTATAAATCAAAACATCCATAATGTTTTACAACTTAAGACATATTTAATGATCTTAAAGTTCAACAACACAACAATATATGTAATATATGTTCAAACATCTACAAATAGGTCCGAATATTTCTCTCGGACCTCCAACTCACGTTCCTAAGTGGCCTCCTCCACTCCGTGATGCTTCCACAAAACCTTAACTAAAGGAATGGTCTTGCCACGCAGGACTTGATCCCGCCTATCCAAGACCCGAACCGGTCTCTCCTCATACGAGGCATCCTCATCTACCTTTAAGTCGGTCCAATCCAATATATGTGATGGATCCGGCTCATATTTCCGAAGCATACTCACATGAAACATGTCATGAACTCCGGATAACTGTGGCGGCAAAGCTAAACGATAAGCAACCTCCCCAATCCTCTCAAGGATCTCAAAGGGACCGATAAACCGAGGGGATAGCTTCCCTCTCTTCCCAAACCTCATCAAACCTCGCCTAGGTGATATCTTCAGGAAGACATGATCACCTACCTCAAACACCAAAGGCCTCCTCCTACGGTCGGCATAAGATTTCTGACGACTCTGGGCTATAACAAGCCTCCTACGGATAAGCTCAACTTTCTCCGTCGTCTCTCTAACCAACTCCGGATCCAACAAAGGTGCGTCACCCATCTCGGCCCAACAAACAGGAGACCTACACGGTCGGCCATACAAGGCCTCAAACGGTGCCATACCGATACTAGACTGAAAACTGTTGTTGTAGGCAAACTCCACCAATGGTAAGTGCCTCTCCCACGTCCCACTGAAATTAAGGACACAACCCCGAAGCATATCCTCAAGGATCTGAATGGTACGCTCGGACTGCCCATCAGTCTGAGGATGATACGCTGTACTAAAAGTCAACTTAGTGCCCAAGGCACTCTGCAAACTCTGCCACAATCTAGCAGTAAAACGAGGATCTCTATCTGAGACAATCATCACTGGGACCCCGTGCAACCTCACTATGTCCCGAACATACAAGTCGGCAAGATGATCTACCGAATCTCTCACACGCATAAGAATGAAGTGCGCCGACTTAGTCAACCGGTCTACAACCACCCAAATAGCATCACTACCCCTCTGAGTCCTCGGAAGACCTACAACGAAGTCCATAATGACATGCTCCCACTTCCACTCGGCAATCGGCAAGGGTTGTAACAAACCCGCTGGCCTCTGATGCTCGGCCTTCACTTGCTGACAAGTAAGGCATTTAGACACGAAAACTGCCACATCTCTCTTCATACCCCGCCACCAAAACTGGCAGCCCAAATCCCGATACATTTTAGTACTTCCCGGATGCACCGCAAGGTGCGAATGATGAAACTCTCGGAGTACTTCCTCTCGGCAAGACTCCGGCACAAACAAACGGTCTCGGTATCTCACACTCTGGTCGGGATACTCAACCAAACCCTTCTCAACCTTCCCACTAGAGATCTTCTCTCGGAGGGAATCTACCTCTAGGGTACCTCTCTGTGCCTCTAACACTCTGGTCACAAGTGTAGGCTGCGCAACAACAGAAAACAAGGCCGCAGCCTCCACGGATTCGCCCAGAAGCAAATCAAACTCGCCAATTGCCCCAAATATCTCCCACTCCCGGATGGCTACACAAGCTATATCACCTATGGATTTCCTGCTAAGGGCATCGGCCACAACATTGGCCTTTCCCGGATGATAATGCAACTCAAAGTCGTAATCCTCAATAAACTCCATCCACCTCCTCTGCCTCAAGTTCAAGTCTTTCTATGAAAACAGATATTTCAGACTTTTATGATCCGAGAACACCTCGAATCTCTACCATAAAGGTAGTGCCTCCAGATTTTCAAGGCAAAGATCACAGCTGCTAACTCTAGGTCATGTGTAGGGTAATTCTTCTCGTGAATTTTCAACTAACGTGAGCCATAAGCTACCACTTTCCCCTCTTGCATCAACACACAACCCAAACCCTCTCGTGAGGCGTCACAATAGACTACATAACCTAACCCTCTCTCCGGAATAATCAAGATTGGAGCAGTGGTCAATCTAACTTTCAGCTCCTGAAACGACTTTTCACAAGTCTCACTCCATACAAATTTGACTCCCTTCCGAGTCAGTCTAGTCAACGGTGAAGCTAACCTGGAGAAATCTTTCACAAACCGACGGTAATACCCAGCTAATCCCAGAAAACTGCGGATCTCAAACACACTCTTAGGCTGTGCCCAATCTTGCACTGCCTCTGTCTTGGATGTATCAACAGACACCCCTTCCCGGGAAACTACATGGCCTAAGAACTTGACTTCTCCTAGCCAGAACTCACACTTCCCAAACTTGGCATACAGCCTATGGGCTCTAAGCAACTCAAGCACCACTCTCAAGTGTTCCTCGTGCTCTTCCTCCGAAGGTGAATAGATAAGAATGTCGTCCACGAAGACGACTACAAAGCGATCCAAGAATTCCTGGAAGATCCGGTTCATCAAGTCCATAAAGACTGCCGGTGAGTTAGTAAGTCCAAATGGCATCACCAGAAACTCATAATAGCCATACCGCGTACGGAATGCCGTCTTCGGAATATCCTCCTCCCTGACCTTCAACTGGTGGTAGCCCGATCTCAAGTCTATCTTAGAGAAACAACGGGAACCCTTCAACTGGTCAAATAAATCATCTATACGGGGCATATGATATTTATTCTTAACCGTAGCCCAATTCAACTTCCGATAATCAATACACAGTCTCAAGGCACCATCTTTCTTTTTAGCAAAGAGGGCCGGTGCTCCCTACGGTGATACACTAGGGCGAACAAAGCCCTTATCTAGAAATTCCTGGAGCTGAACTTTCAACTCAACCAACTCTGCTGGAGCAAAACGGTAAGGTGCCATAGAAATCGGCGCCGTGCCGGGCACTAAATCAATAGAGAACTCAATCTCCCGGTGAGGTGGCAAACTAACGAGGTCCTCGGGAAAGACGTCCGAGTACTCACAAACTACCCTTGGCAACACAATCGGGGTCTCATCACACTCACCACTCTCAAAGCTGGCAAGTAGACCACTAAGCTCACTCCGCCCTCGCGGATCATACCCCGGTGGCACAATACTACCAACCCGGTCCCCCAAGAAATGGAAACACTCCCCGCTCACGGTACAACAAGTAACCCTCTGGCGGTAGCAATCAATAACTGCCCAGTATGATGATAACCAGTCCATACCTAAGATAACATCAAAGCCCTTCATAGGCATAACTACAAAAGGAAACGGAAGCCTATGATCGGCGACCTCTATATCGCAACCTCTACATCCGTGTTTCAAAATCAACTGACCCCCAATAGGTGACACTACACAAATAGGAGATGCTAATAATGCTAACTCCAACTCCAACACAGATGCAAATGCAGCAGATACAAAAGAATGAGACGCACCCGTATCAATCAACACACTAGCAATCGAGTTGCAAAACAGAAAGGTACCTCTCACTACTGATGGAGCCGGTACTAGGTCCTGCGCGGTAACAACATACACGCGCCCTGTAGGCCCCTGATCCACCTGCTCACCTCTAGGAGCATACGACTGCTGTACTGACTGGGATGACGAAGCTCCCGGATTGGCCCTCGAGGCCTGCACCGACTGAGCTGGCTGAAAACTCTGCGTCTGTCTAGAACCAGACGCCCCAGAAGTGGCACTCAACTGTGGGCAGAACCTCTTCAGGTGCCCAGGCTGTCCACACTGATAACAAGACAAGGGCTGCCCCCTGCCCAAACTCTGACTCTGCGGTCTAGCTGAAGAAGATGCAGCTCTCTGACCTCCGCCCTTCTGCGGGCAAACCGAAGCCTTGTGACCCAGCTGGCCACACTTGAAACAGGTGAACTCTCCCTGATTGCCCCTCCCGGAGCCTGCACTCGGTACTGGGAAAGTCGACCTGGCCAAACCACCCTGAGACGGCTGAGGGTTATAACCCCTCTGTCTCCTGCCATCACCCTGGCCCTCTTGGCTCCTCTTGGAGCCTCTATGTTTCTCCTCCTCTTCCTCCTGCATCATCAGCTCCATATGAGCTGCAGCATCCACCAAATGCCTATACTCCCGGATATAAGATCCACCAACCCTCAACTTGAGGCCACGCCTCAACTTCCGCTCAAACTCGTAGCAACGGCGCTCCTCGGTCGCCACAAGTTCAGGTGCAAACCTGGACAAGCTAGTAAATGTAGCCTTAAACTCGGCCACAGACAAACCCTCCTGTTTGAGCCGGCTAAACTGATCCCTCAGCTTCTCCCTGGCAACTGCAGATAAGAACCTCTCCTGGAAAGCATGTACAAACGCCTCCCAAGTACCACCCACACGGACCTTCTCGTACTTCCACCATTGACCCGCATCTCCCTTCAGCTGGAAGGATGCCAAGGTCACTTTCAGTGCTTCGTCCTCGATGCCAAGCATCTCGAACGTCTTACTCATTTGCTCCAACCACTCATCTGCCTTAAGCGGTTCCTTAGGATCCCCAACAAACTCCTCCGGGTTAGACCGGAAGAACTCCCTCTTCAAGAAAGAAGGCCCTGCCTCAACTGCCTGATTTCTAGCCCTGAGAATACCCAAAGCTCCTGCTGTCTCCTGGGCCAAAGCACTCATAGCCTGCTGACCCGCTGGCTCGGCCGCATTGGCCTGACCAACCCCCTCCTGCACTGCCGGAACCTCATCCAGTATAGGCACTTCCTGCCTCCTAGGCCTACCACGCCTACCTCCTCTTCCTCGTCCTAACATCCTAATAAAGGAAACGAAGAACGTTAGCACATTCATACATGTGCCGAAACTAAACACTCACGTCCTAATGCATGGACAACTGCAATTCACTCCACGTAAGCACATAAACACATAAGCACTTACGAATTTCATTTCCGGATAATGATAGTCCCGAGGCGTTACTAGAGTTCCGGTTAGAAACAGCATTGATCAAGTGCTTTTCCAACAAGACTCCCAGAAACCCAAAGATCCAATCAACATCCTAGAAATTAAATCCCATACCCAAATAATCACATAAGCATGTTATCAATTTAAACACATAGCATATGATTCTACACCTAAGTCTCTATCAAGCGAGACAAACCCATTGTGATCCTAATCACTTCCCACGTACCCAAAGTATTCGAACTCGGTACGCTCTGATACCAAGTTGTAACGCCCTCAGAAAAATAACATAAAACCCAACAATATAAACATGCATTGATATACAAAAGTCCAACATCCTTCTATTCATCAGAGTACTTGGTTACAAAAGGTATTACATGTTAACAACAAAAGCAAATGCCCTACGGGCTTACAGCTTTCCAAGTTAACACTTGGTTACAACAAAAGAGTGCTAACCCATTTACACCTTAAGCCCTTGGCTTGAATATACATGTAATACATCAAAAGAAACTAAATAACAAAAATCTGCTTGCCTCTAGCCTCCCAAGCTATGTCCTTGGAGGTGGCATGCTACCTGTACCTGAAAATGATATTCCCATATAGGGTGAGCCACAGCCCAGTAGAAATACACTAAACCAACCATGAACAATGACTAAAAGATTAGCAATTGATAGATGGCCAACACTGATACACTTTCATTTTTTTTTGTTTCCTTACAAATTCCCAATTCATAACCATGGCTCAGAACCTGACCAAACTACTTATACGAGACAGTAACTCATATTAAACCTTTTCTCATTTCAATAAAAGATCAGCATACTAGCTATATCAATACTTCCGCAGACATGCATAAGAGCAATATCACACTTCCAAAGACAAACATATGAGCTGTGTCATCATATTACTAGATAGGCATATGAGCCGTATCTATGGAGTCCATCCCTTATCTTCTCCAAAACAACATTCGGTTTAGAGGTCCATCCCCTATCATTCCCTAAACCGTGGAGTACATCCCCTATCTCCTCCAACACAACACACAATGCATATAAACAATTATTATACACATCAATCAATACATACATTTAATGTATTCCTTCAACTGTCACACTCAATGGCACATTTCAATGATCAGTTTTAGTTTGCCTAATCATCATGCATTGTCTACAACAATCAAGACTATCCTCCACCGATAGCCCAAAGCAGTTATTTCTATACAGAATATAATTGCAACAAATGGATATATAATCAACATTTCAACTCGGTGAGTGATAAGTAATTTAACTACACCCTTTAACCTCATACACTCTCAATTTCAACATTTCCACTTCATTTCCTCATTTCTCACAATTAATTGTACCAATTAATTAATCAATGTAATTAGGGCATTTTCCATAATTAACATTTCAACCCTTAAGGTTCCATTTTATCAATATTCCAACATTTATTCCATTTCTCTATGCCAAACATGCATCTAGGTTTATTATAACAAAACCCCAACTGTTGTAAAAAATTACACCAAAGCCCCAACTTTCACCAAATTACCAAACCAACCCCAACATCTCAAAATACTAAAATTTAAAGACAAAATCCATAGAGAGGAGTAGGATATCCCTACCTCAAAAGATGGGCTCCAACGGAGATGAAGACCAAAATCAAAATGCTCCAAATCCTGAAATTTTCAGATTAAAAGATAGCCCTCGACGATCAACAACTTTTTTGTAAAGGCCAAAGGTGAGCAAACCACTCATACTAGATCAATACTTAGAGAGAAGGTAGAGTCCTAGAGTGAGAAGCTCAACAATGGTGTTTTTGGAAAAGTAGGAGAGAGAAGAGAAGTGAAAAAGTGATTTAAAATGCCCAGCCACTCTCAGTTATACGACAGGTCCGCTCGAGCGTAGAACACACCGCTCGAGCGTAAAGACACATAAAACAAGGTCCGCTCGAGCGCAACAAGTCCCGCTCGAGCGCTCAGACACAAAAATAAAGTTCGCCCGCTCGAGCGTGAAATCCAGTCCGCTCGAGCGTGAATTTCCCCCTCCCAGGACTTTTACCAGAAATGTACTGTCCGCTCGAGCGCTAACAATCCCACTCGAGCGCTACTCGCTCGAGCGCAGAAATCACACCTGCAGAATTTTTGCAGGGGCACGAGATACTGGAAGTATGCAATCTCTGCTCGAGCGCTCAAAGGCCCGCTCGAGCGGAAAGACCAAAATACAAAAAAAAGGAATTTAAACCAAGACTCAATCCACCCACCCGAAACAAGTCCAACACATCCTAAAATTCAAACAAATGACATTAAAGGATGACAACAAGGTAGATACAACTACCAACTCCATGGAACCGAGTCCGGAATACAACTGTACCGTAAAGGGAATACCGGGATCGCTATATGAAGGGACACCTTTTTGCCTATAAATACCAGCCATTTTAGTAGTCTTTTGGATTCGAAAATAGTATGGAAAAATTCATTTTATTGCCTTCCTTTTGCTCTCTTGCATCAATTATTCTTCATATTATTTTAAGAAAAAATTCGGAGAGTTTAGAACACAGGTTTTGTTCGCCGAACAAATTGTTTAGAGTGCTACTAAAATTTGTGAAGATTATTGTATCCTGAGAGATAGACGCCATTAGTCTGTTAGCACTGAAGCAGGGCGAATCTGTTTTAAGAACAAAGTGTCACACACTCGACTTGATCTTTTAAATTTTAATTCAATTCAATAAATAAATTTTGTAAGTAATAAAATTTTATTTGTTTGATTTGTTTCAATTATTTATTTTACACAGAAAATTGTTCCAACAATCTTAAGACATAATTGAATTATTCTCTTTGAAACAGAATTTTTTGTTTGTTTCATTTTCTCTTTCTTCTTCTTACAGAAATTATTTTCTGTGATTTTCCAAAATAATATTCTGGTTGGAAAAACAAATAGTAGTAATATACTATTTGACAAATAGTAGTAATAGTTTATTTTCTTTAATAATTAGTAGTAGTATACTGGTGTTATTAACAATTCAGAATATTTATTTGTAAAGTTAGTCAGAAATTAATTTTGGTTTTTAGAAATAATTTCTGAGTGTTCATTAATTAAAATTCTGTTTTCAGTATTTTAATTTTTGAAGTGTTATAGAAATTTAATTTTCTGTGTGGAATTAATTTGTTTAAATAAAATTTTATTTATTTTCAAAATTAATTGAAAATAAAAGTTACAATTATTGTTTCTTTTATTTTACAGAATTTAAAATTATGTTGGTTTAATTTTCTATGTAGTGTAAAATTCTTATTATAATTTTGTTTTATAATTTAGAATTCATGGTTACAGAAACTGGTCAAACTAATGTTCAAAGCAGTACTGGTACGTGTAGGTCGACTTTTTCGCACCCTCTTTCGGAGGTTTGAAAAAAGCCCTACAGTTAGGACTCTTGCGGTTCTGAATCTAATTTCATAAGTGCAATGTGAAATAGATAAACACCAAAGAGTTCAAATTCGGCAAATCATTTGTAACGCCCTCAAAATAAAAACATTAAAACCATCAATATAGACATGCATTGATATACAAAAGTCCAACATTCTTCTATTCATCAGAGTATTTGATTACAAAAGGTATTACATTTTAACAACAAAAGCAAATGCCCTACGGGCTTACAGCTTTCCAAGTTATCACTTGGTTACAAAAAAAAAGAGCACTAGCTCAATTACACATTAAGCCCTTGGTTTGAATCTACATGTAATACGTCAAAAGGAGATAGACAACAAAAAAAATCAATCCGCCTCAAGCCTCCCAAGCTATGTCCTTGGAGGTGGCATGCTACCTGTACCTGAAAATGATGTTCCCATATAGGGTGAGCCACAGCCCAGTAGAAATACACTAAACCAGCTATGAACAATGACTAAAAGATTAGCAGTTGATAGATGGCCAACACAGATACATCCACTTATATCACATTACAGTTACATGACTTACAAGTCTATGTTACTTTTCTTTTTCCATTTTCAGTAGGTAAGCATACCAGCTAAATCAATACATCAACAGATAAGCACATTAGCTATATCAACATCTCAACAAATAAGTATAAGAACTATATCATACAACCAAAGATAAGCATATGAGCTATATCTACACTTCTCTAGACAAGCATATGAGCTATATCTACGGAGTTCATCCCCCTATCTCCTCCCAATACTATCCGGTTTAGAGGTACATCCCCCATCTCCTCCTCTACACACGATGCATATAAACACATAGGTTCTATATACAATCAATCAATACATAAAGTTAATGTATTCTATCAACTGTCAAGCTCCATGACACATTCCATTGATTAGTTTTCGTTTGCCTAATCATCATGCATTGTCTACAACAATCAAGACTATCCTCCACCGATAGCTCAAAGCAGTTATTTCTAAACAGGAAATAAATGCACAAAATGGATAATATATCAACATTTCAATTTGGTGAGCGATAAATAATTCAACTACACCCTTTAATCCCATACATTCCCAATTCCAACCTTTCTAATTCAATTCCTCCTTTTCTCAAATTAATTATACGAATTAATTTATCAAGTCAATTTGGGTAAATTCCCTTAACTAACAAAACAACCCTAAGGTTCCATTTTCATCCATAATCCATCATCTATCTCATCTCTCTATGCCAAACTTGCATTTAGGTTTATTATAGACAAAACCCCAACTTTTGTAACATTACACAAAAGACCCAAACTTTCTCAAAATTTACCCAACAACACCCAACGTATCAAAATGCTAAAATTGAAAGACAAAATCCATAAGGAGGAGTAGGATATCCCTACCTCAAAGTTTGAGCTCCAACAAAGAAGATGAAGAAAACGAAAATGCTACAAATCACAAATTTTTCGGATCAAAAGGTAGCCCTCGACGATCAACAACTTTTTTGTAAAGGCCAAAGGTGGGGAAATCACTCTTACTAGATCAATACCTAGAGAGAAGGTAGAGCTCTAGACTGAGAAGCTCAACAATGGTGTTTTTGGAAAAGTAAGAGAGAGAAGAGATGTGAAAAAGTGATTTCAAAAAGTCAAAACACGGAGCTTTAACCTAGTCGCCCCGCTCGAGCATCCAAACCCCCGCTCGAGCGTCACTCACAGAGCCCCGCTCGAGCGTCCAATCCCCCGCTCGAGCGGCGGATGTACACTCTCAGAACTTTTGCAGACAGGTCCCCCGCTCGAGCGCCCAACTCCCCGCTCGAGCGTCACACACAAACTCCCGCTCGAGCGTCCAAACCCTCACTCAAGCGGATAACACTGCAGAGGAAATACTGGAAGGGTGATTTTCCCACTCAAGCGCCAAAACCCCCGCTCGAGCGGAGGAGCGACAACAAAGGCCCCGCTCGAGCGTCAATAGCTCTGCTCGAGCGGACATGCCAAAATCTGGGCAACTACTTTTGGTTCTAAGTTCAACCAACCTGTAACAAACCTGCCCAACACATCCTATAACTCAAATACAAGGTATGAAAGGATGTAAACAAGGTTTAAACAACTGCTAACATCTACGGAACCAAGTCCGGATCATTGTACCACAAGGGGTAAAACCCGGGATCACTATAACCTCCCCCCCTTAAAGAATTTCATCCCCGAAATTAAGTGCATGTTTTCAAAAAAATAAGTTTTCCTCCATTTTAAACAATGCTATATGACAGCATTCAACAACGCGACCCATTACCGGCCATTCCATCTCTTATCAAGAGGCATTTCACAAAATATATTACAAGTGCATCTTTAACATGCATTCCTCTTCCATTTCCAACATACATGATTCACAGTTTCATATCATAATCAATATTCATGATACATTTCCATTTCTACTTTATATATTCAACATATGCAATGTTACACAAACTTCCACATCAAGGCAAGTTCTACAATACTTTCATAACCAAAACATTCACAATGTTTTACAACCTAAGACAAAATTCAATACTCTTAAGGTTCAATTTTACAACAAAATTTTCAATACATGATTACACATCAACAAACAAGTCCGGATATTTCTCGTGGACTTCCAACTCACGTTCCCAAGTGGCCTCCTCCACTCCGTGATGTTTCCACAAAACCTTCACTAAAGGGATGGTCTTGCCACGCAGGACTTGATCCCGCCTATCCAAGACCCGAACCGGTCTCTCCTCATACGAGGCATCCTCGTCTACCTCTAAGTCGGTCCAATCTAACACGTGGGACGGATCCAGCTCATACTTTCGAAGCATACTCACATGAAACACGCCATGCACTCCGGACAACTGCGGCGGTAAAGCCAAGCGATAAGCAACCTCCCCAATCCTCTCAAGGATCTCAAAGGGACCGATAAACCAAGGGGATAACTTCCCTCTTTTCCCAAACCTCATCAAACCTTGCCTAGGTGATATCTTCAGGAAAACATGATCACCTACCTCGAATACCAAAGGCCTCCTCCTACGGTCGGCATAAGATTTCTGACGACTCTGGGCTGTAACAAGCCTCCTACGGATAAGCTCAATTTTCTCCATCGTTTCCCTCACCAATTCCGGACCCAACAAAAGTGCATCACCCACCTCGGCCTAACAAACTGGAGACCTACACGGTCGACCATACAAGGCCTCAAACGGTGCCATATCGATGCTAGATTGAAAACTGTTGTTGTAGGCAAACTCCACCAAAGGGTAAGTGCCTCTCCCACGTCCCACTAAAGTCCAGGACATAACCTCGAAGCATATCCTCAAGGATCTGAATAGTACGCTCGGACTGCCCGTCAGTCTGAGGATGGTAAGCAGTACTAAAGGTCAACTTAGTGCCCAAGGCACTCTGCAAACTCTGCCACAACCTAGCAGTAAAACGAGGGTCTCTATCTGAGACGATCGTCACTGGGACCCCGTGCAATCTCACTATGTCCCGAATGTACAAGTCGGCAAGATGGTCTACCGAATCCCTCACGTGCATAGGCATGAAGTGCGCCGACTTAGTCAACCGGTCTACAACCACCCAAATAGCATCACTACCCCAATGAGTCCTCGGAAGACCTACAACGAAGTCCATAGTGACATGCTCTCACTTCCACTCGGCAATAGGCAAGGATTGCAACAAACCCGCTGGCCTCTGATGTTCGGCCTTCACTTGCTGACAAGTAAGGCACTTAGACACGAAAGCTGCCACATCTCTCTTCATACCCCACCACCAAAACTGGCGACCTAAGTCCTGATACATCTTAGTACCTCCCGGATGCACCGCAAGGCGCGAATGATGAAACTCTCGGAGTACCTCCTCTCGGCAGGACTCCGGCACAAACAAACGGTCTCGGTATCTCACACTCAGGTCGGGATACACCATCAAACCCTTCTCAACCTTCCCACTGGAGATCCTCTCTCGGAGGGATTCTATCTCAAGGTCACCTCTCTGTGCCTCTAACACTCGAGTCACAAGTGTAGGTTGCGCAATAACAGAAAACAAGGTCGCAGCCTCAAAGGATTCGCCCAGAAGCAAATCAAACTCGCCAAGTGCCCCCAACATCTCCCATTCTCGGATGGCTATACAAGCTACATCACCTATGGATTTCCTACTAAGGGCATCGGCTACAACATTGGCCTTCCCCGGATGATAGTGCAACTCAAAGTCGTAATCCTCGATAAACTCCATCCACCTCCTTTGCCTCAAATTCAAGTCTTTCTGTGTAAACAGGTATTTCAGACTCTTATGATCCGAGAACATCTCGAATCTCTCACCATAAAGGTAGTGCCTCCAGATTTTCAAGGCAAAGATCACTGCTGCTAACTCTAGGTCATGTGTAGGGTAATTCTTCTCGTGAATTGTTAACTGACGTGAGCCATAAGCTACCACCTTCCCCTCTTGCATCAACACACAACCCAAACCCTCTCGTGAGGCATCACAATAAACTGCGTAACCCAACCCTCTCTCTGGAATAGTCAAAACTGGAGCGGTGGTCAATCTAACTTTCAGCTCTTGGAATGACTTTTCACAAGTCTCACTCCATACAAATTTGACTCCCTTCCGAGTCAGTCTAGTCAACGGTGAAGCTAACCTGGAGAAATCCTTCACAAACCGACGGTAATACCCAGCTAATCCCAGAAAACTGCGGATCTCAAACACACTCGTAGGCTGTGTCCAATCTTGCACTGCCTCAGTCTTGGATGTATCAATAGACACCCCTTCCCCGGAAACCACATGGCCTAAGAACTTGACTTCTCCTAGCCAGAACTCACACTTCCCAAACTTGGCATACAGCCTATGGGCTCTAAGCAACTCAAGCACCACTCTCAAGTGTTCCTCGTGCTCTTCCTCCGAAGGTGAATAGATAAGAATGTCGTCCACGAAGACGACTACAAAGCGATCCAAGAATTCCCGGAAGATCCGGTTCATCAAGTCCATAAAGACTGCCGGTGAGTTAGTAAGTCCAAATGGCATCACCAGAAACTCATAATGGCCATACCGCGTACGGAATGCCGTCTTCGGAATATCCTCCTCCCTGACCTTCAACTGGTGGTAGCCCGATCTCAAGTCTATCTTAGAGAAACAACGGGAACCCTTCAACTGGTCAAAAAAATAATCTATACGGGGCATATGATATTTATTCTTAACCGTAGCCCGATTCAACTTCCGATAATCAATACACAGTCTCAAGGCACCATCTTTCTTTTTAGCAAAGAGGGCCGGTGCTCCCCACGGTGAGACACTAGGGCGAATGAAGCCCTTATCTAGCAATTCCTGGAGCTGAACTTTCAACTCAACCAACTCTGCTGGGGCAAAACGGTAAGGTGCCATAGAAATCGGTGCCGTGTCGGGCACTAAATCAATAGAGAACTCAATCTCTCGATGAGGTGGAAAATCAACAAGATCCTCCGGAAAAACATCCGAATACTCACAAACCACCCTTGGCAATACAATCTGGTTCTCATCACATTCACCACTCTCAAAGCTAGCAAGTAGACCACTAAGTTCACCCCGCCCTCGCGGATCATACACCGGTGGCAACACAATACCTACCCGGTCCCCCAAGAAATGGAAACACTCCTCGCTCACGGTACAACAAGTGACCCTCTGGCGGTAGCAATCAATAACTGCCTGGTATGACGATAACCAGTCCATACCCAAAATAACATCAAAGCCCTTCATGGACATAACTACGAAAGGAAACGGAAGCCTATGATCGGCGACCTCTGTATCACAACCTCTACATCCGTGTTTCAAAACCAACTCACCCCCAACAGGTGACACAACACAAATAGGAGATGCTAATAGTGCTAACTCCAATTCCAACATAGATGCAAATGCAGCAGATACAAAAGAATGAGACGCACCCGTATCAATCAACACACTAGCAACCGAGTTGCAAAACAGAAAGGTACCTCTCACTACTGATGGAGCAGGTACTAGGTCCTGCGCGGTAACAGCATACACGCGCCTTGTAGGCCCCTGATCCACCTGCTCACCTATAGGAGCATACGACTGCTGCACAGTCTGGGATGACGAAGCTCCCGGATTGGCCCTCGAGGCCTGCACAGACTGAGCTGGCTGAAAATTCTGTGTCTGCCTAGAACCAGACGCTCCTGAAGTGGCACTCAACTGTGGGCAGAACCTCTTCAGGTGCCCAGACTGTCCACACTGATAACAAGACAAGGGCTGGCCCCTGCCCAAACTCTAACCCTGAGGTCTAGCTGAAGAAGAAGCAGCTCGCTGACCTCCACCCCTCTGTGGGCAAATCGAAGCCTTGTGGCCCAACTGACCACACTTGTAACAGGTGAACTCTCTCTGATTGCCTCTCCCCGAGCCTGCACTCGGCACTGGAAAGGTCGATCTAGCCACACCACCCTGAGACTGCTGAGGGTTATAACCCCTCTGTCTCCTGCCATCACCATGGCCATCTTGGCTCCTCTTAGAACCTCTACTCTTCTCGTCTTCTTCCTCCTGCATCAAGAGCTCCATATGAGCTGCAGCATTCACCAGATGTCTATACTCTCGGATGAAAGAACCACCAACCCTCAACTTAAGGCCACGCCTCAACTTTCGTTCAAACTCATAGCAACGGCGTTCCTCGGACGCCACAAGTTCAGGTGCAAACCTGGACAAGCTAGTAAATGTAGCCTCAAACTCGGCCACAGACAAACCCTGCTGGTTAAACCGGCAAAACTGATCCCTTAGCTTCTCCCTAGCAGCTGAAGATAAAAACCTCTCCTGGAAAGCATCTACAAAAGCTTCCCATGCGCCACCAACGTGAACCTTCTCGTACTTCCACCATTGACCCACATCTCCCTTCAGCTGGAAGGATGCCAAGGTCACTTTCAGTGTCCCATTCTCGATGCCAAGCATTTCGAACGTCTTACTCATTTGTTCCAACCACTCGTCTGCCTTCAGTGGTTCCTTTGGATCCCCAATAAACTCGTCCGGATTAGACCGGAAGAACTCCCTCTTCAAGAAGGAAGGCCCTGCCTCAATTCCCTGCTTTGAGAATACTCAAAGCTCCAGTTATCTCTCGGGCCAAGGCACTCATAGCTTGCTGACCCGCTGGCTCGGCCACATTGGCCTGACCAACTCCCTCCTGTACTGCCGGAATCTCATCCGGTATAGGCATTTCCTGCCTCCTAGGCCTACCACGCCTACCACCTCTTCCTCGTCCTGACATCCTAATAAAGGAAACGAAGAACATTAGCACATTCATAAATGTGCCGAAACTAAACACTCGTGTCCTAGTGCATGGACAACTGTAATTCACTCCATGTAAGCACATAAACACACAAGCACTTACGAATTTCATTTCCGGACAATGATAGTCCCGAGGCGTTACTAGAGTTCCGATTAGAAACAGCATTGATCAAGTGCTTTTCCAACAAGACTCACAGAAACCCAAGGATCCAATCAACATCCTAGAAATTAAATCCCATACCCACATAGTCACATAAGCATGTTATCAATTTAAAACATAGCATATGACTCTACACCTAAGTCTCTATCAAGCGAGACAAACCCATTGTGATTCTAATAACTTCCCACGTACCCAAAGTATTCGAACCCGGTACGCTCTGATACCAAGTTGTAACGCCCTCAAAATAAAAACATTAAAACCATCAATATAGACAGGCATTGATATACAAAAGTCCAACATTCTTCTATTCATCAGAGTATTTGATTACAAAAGGTATTACATGTTAACAACAAAAGCAAATGCCCTACGGGCCTACAGCTTTCCAAGTTAACACTTGGTTACAAAAAAAAAGAGCACTAGCTCAATTACACATTAAGCCCTTGGCTTGAATCTACATGTAATACGTCAAAAGGAGATAGACAACAAAAAAAATCCGCCTCAAGCCTCCCAAGCTATGTCCTTGGAGGTAGCATGTTACCTGTACCTGAAAATGATGTTCCCATATAGGGTGAGCCACAGCCCAGTAGAAATACATTAAACCAGCTATGAACAATGACTAAAAGATTAGCAGTTGGTAGATGGCCAACACAGATACATCCACTTATATCACATTATAGTTACATAACTTACAAGTCTATGTTACTTTTCTTTTTCCATTTTCAGTAGGTAAGCATACCAGCTAAATCAATACATCAACAGATAAGTACATTAGCTATATCAACATCTCAACAGATAAGTATAAGAACTATATCATACAACCGAAGATAAGCATATGAGCTATATCTACACTTCTCTAGACAAGCATATGAGCTATATCTACGGAGTTCATCCCCTATCTCCTCCCAACACTATCCGGTTTAGAGGTACATCCCCCATCTTTCCCTAAACCGCGGAGTACATCCCCCATCTCCTCATCTACACACGATGCATATAAACACATAGGTTCTATATACAATCAATCAATACATAAAGTTAATGTATTCTATCAACTGTCAAGCTCCATGACACATTCCATTGATTAGTTTTCGTTTGCCTAATCATCATGCATTGTCTACAACAATCAAGACTATCCTCCACCGATAGCCCAAAGCAGTTATTTCTAAACAGGAAATAAATGCACAAAATGGATAATATATCAACATTTCAATTTGGTGAGCGATAAATAATTCAACTACACCCTTTAATCCCATACATTCCCAATTCCAACCTTTCTAATACAATTCCTCCTTTTCTCAAATTAATTATACGAATTAATTTATCAAGTCAATTTGGGCAAATTCCCTTAACTAACAAAACAACCCTAAGGTTCCATTTTCATCCATAATCCATCATCTATCTCATCTCTCTATGCCAAACTTGCATTTAGGTTATTATAGACAAAACCCCAACTTTTGTAACATTACACAAAAGACCCAAACTTTCTCAAAATTTACCCAACAACACCTAACGTATCAAAATGCTAAAATTGAAAGACAAAATCCATAAGGAGGAGTAGGATATCCCTACCTCAAAGTTTGAGCTCCAACAAAGAAGATGAAGAAAATGAAAATGCTCTAAATCACAAATTTTTCGGATCAAAAGGTAGCCCTCGACGATCAACAACTTTTTTGTAAAGGCCAAAGGTGAGGAAATCACTCATACTAGATCAATACCTAGAGAGAAGGTAGAGCTCTAGAGTGAGAAGCTCAACAATGGTGTTTTTGGAAAAGTAAGAGAGAGAAGAGATGTGAAAAAGTGATTTCAAAAAGTCAAAACACGGAGCTTTAACCCAGTCGCCCCGCTCGAGCGTCCAAACCCCCGCTTGAGCGTCACTCACAGAGCCCTGCTCGAGCGTCCAATCCCCCGCTCGAGCGGCGGATGCACACTCTCAGAACGTTTGCAGACAGGTCCCCCGCTCGAGCGCCCAACTCTTCGCTCGAGCGTTACACACAAACTCCTGCTCGAGCGTCCAAACCCCCGCTCGAGCGGATAGCACTGTAGAGGAAATACTGGAAGGGTGATTTTCCCGCTCGAGCGCCAAAACCCTCGCTCGAGCGGAGAAGCGACAACAAAGGCCCCGCTCGAGCGTTAATAGCTCCGCTCGAGCGGACAGGCCAAAATCTGGGCAACTACTTTTGGTTCTAAGTTCAACCAACCTGTAACAAACCTGCCCAACACATCCTATAACTCAAATACAAGGTATGAAAGGATGTAAACAAGGTTTAAACAACTGCTAACATCTACGGAACCAAGTCCGGATCACTGTACCACAAGGGGTAAAACCCGGGATCGCTATATCATTTGGAAAATCGATTTTGAATCAATTTACCAAAAATGGACTGCTTTGCCAGATACAGAGTCGCCACCTAAATATTTTATTTTGGAAAAATTTAGGAAACCCATGACTCGTGTCAAAGGCCACGTGTTCGTCATCACCAAGATTGTCTCGGTTCGAGAACTTAGGTACGAGAGGGGAAGGTCATGAATTGAGCACCCCCACTCACCCGATCAAAGATCAACCTCTACTAATCATTATATGATTTTTATCAACATCATATGTTCTTATTCCGATTATTATGCTAGCATTACTATGTGATGCACACAAGCAAGTATAGACTAGTTTGCCCGAATTGGAACAATTCAATTTCATGTTTGCTTTCAAAAAGAGTTTTATTTTGCCACCTAACAAAGTGAGCTTGAAACGTACATTCATTGAACCATTCCAATTCAAACAACAAGCCTTTATCTACGGGCATTCAAGCAGTTTAACAAGTAAGCACTTAGCCTCATGGTAAGCATGCTAGTTATGGCAATCACTCACACTCATGCAAGTATGCTAAAGCACTAAAAACTCACTTAGTACTCCAAGCCCAAAAAAAAAAAAAAAACAAAACAAAAGAGTCAGAAAAATGTATGATCCTAACTTTATACAATATAACTAATGCAACACACGCAATATGCAATTACTAGGCTCGGCCACTGATATGGCATATGAATTCAATTCGATAGCATGTGGTCTAAGTACGAATTCAAAGAATATATTTAAACGACAATGCAGTTAGAATGATGAACCGAGCCTTGGTGCATGTAATACAAGATGAATGGATGCGAGCATAAGGTATGCTAAATGAAATGAGATGCTCCTAATATAACCATCATAAGCTAGTAAATAAAACGGAGAAAGACGTGGGGTTGGAAGACATACACATTATTATAGACCCGACTTTCTTCGCGCGCCCCCCTTTCGGAGAGACGCGAATTGGTCCTCCTACAGTTCAGACTCCTGTCATGGTTCTGAATCTAATCTCACAAAGTGCAATGTAAGGCTGATAAACACCAAAGAGTCCAATTCAGCAAATCATTTTGGAAAATCAGATTTTAAATCAAATAATGCCGAAACTGAACTACTTTTCCAGATTATAGAGTCGCTACCTAAATATTTTATTTTTGGAAAATTTAGGAAACCCTGACTCGTGCCAAAGGCCACGTGTCCGTCATTACCAAAGTTGCCTCGGCTCGGGAACTTGGGTACGAGAGGGGAAGGTCCTGAAATGAGCACCCTCGCTCGCCCGATCAAAGGATTGGCCTCTACTAAGCATGATATTTTGTTTTATAAATCTCATGTGTTCTTATTCCGTTTATTAGCTAACTTACTATGTGAGGCACATACGAGCAAGTATAGACTAAGGTGCGAGACTTGGAACAAATTGACTTATGTTTATTTTTGAAAATGGTTTGAAAGTGCCACTCACAAGTGGGCTAAAGCGCGGATTTGCCACCCTCAAGTGGACTTAAAACATGATGATTTGCCACTTCGCAAAGTGAGCTTAAAACATTCATTCGTCGAATTGTCCCAATTCAAGCAACAAAGCCTTCACCTACAGGCATTCATGCAGTTAATCACATAAGTACATAGCCTCATGGCAAGCATGTTATCATGGCAACACTCACACTCATGCAAGTATGCTAAAGCGTAACACTTATAGTGTACTCCAAGCCAAAACAAAAACTAGTTAGAAATATGCATGATCCTAACTATACAAGATGCCTAATGCAACACATGCAATATGCAACTAATAGGCTCAGCTATCTAAGATGGCATATGAATACAACAATTTGATACACGTATTCAAAGAAGTATATTGAAATACAATGCAGTTTGAATGATGCACCGAACCTCGGTGCATGCAAGACAAATGAATAGATGCATGCATGCGAGCATAATATATGCTAATCAAAACGTGCCCTAAACTAACCATCGTAAGCGGTTAAGTAAAAGGGAAAAAGACGTGAGGTTGGAAGACATGCACACACACACGCACCCTTATTACAACAATACGCCCTTGCGAAGGAGTGTCCGAATAAATAAGCTAAGCTATACTAAGCTAAACTAATTATTACAAAACAACTAATTAACTATTCTAGCTAATTAATTACAACACGAAAATTGAAATAAATTAACTAACTATTCTAAGCTAGCTAAAATATTACAAAATAGATTTAAACTAATTAATTACAACACATGTAATAATTATCTACAACTAGCTAATAAAGCTATTAAAATGGCCTTGCGAGCGAGGGAGATATGCATGCTCGGTTGGCGTCCGCTCGGAAATCCATCGCTTTGCCGTCAATTGCCTCTGTTTGCACTCGCCTTGGTTTCTGAACATTGAACCAACCTCCACACTGTTCTACTCCAAAACAGGATCATTTCTGCACAAAATTGGACTGGTGGCCGATCGGCCACAAAAAGTGGCTGTCGACCACCTTAACTAGTCGGTCGGCCACAAAAAGTGGCTATCGGCCACCTGCTTTTCCAAACTTCTGGTTTTGCTGCAACAGAGAACAACAAAGGCACATCAATGTATTTGTAAGGAAATGTGTGTACTGCCACCCTTCTCATCATGTCTCAAGTTCAAAGGAGAGTGGCACTTGGCTCTCAAGCCACCAATCAAGCATTTTCATGCATGATGGCCAAAGAACCAAGCTTGTACAAGCTTAGTGAATGCGCACATAAGACTCAAAGTGCCACCACCCTATTATGCATGATCAAGGGTGATAGGGACCAAGAAATGTGACACGTTTCATCACTTTGAGTATGAAACGTCCCACATTTCTTGTGTTTGGATTAACATCCGATCCAAACACATGTAATGCAGCACAAATGCCTATCTTATTCATGTTTTAGTTATCCAATTCTTGTTTACACATTTTAGCATTACCAATTAATCCTTTAATTGGTTAAGTCCAATGTGAAAGTCCTCTAATCGGGAAGATGGCCTAAGCCACAAGTGCCTTGAGCATGAAGGAAGTCTCATGCTGTTGGCTAGTAGAAACCCTTAAGAGAGGATTAAAGCCATTAGGCGTGAGAGCCTCAAATTCACACTCAAGCTAACAAGGGGCTCAAGACTACTTTCAAAGCAAATTGAAAAATGAAGAAGAGAGGGAGGTGGCAGACTTTTCAGTGCTGAAATGGCATGAAAAATGATGCTAAAACATGCAAACAACTCATGTACAACATGTTTAAGTGCCAAAGCATGAAAGTTAGTGAAGAACACTACACTAGAGGCATGCAATACCAAGCACGAATGATCAAACCAGCTCTGGACAGAGCTTAATCATGCCAAATCAGTGACCTAAACATACTAAAACTTAGGCACAAAAGGCAAGAAAAACCATCTCGCATGTTGGCTCACAAACAAGACACAAAGCACAACTCTCAAAAGTAATGAAAGAGTGGGATATGTGAGAGTGTGATAGTAATATATGCTCTGAAATCACATGCAAAATGATGCTATACTATGCAAACATCACAAGCAAAGCATGTTAGAGGCCCTAAAACTCAAAGCTAGTAAAGGCCATTTACACTATAGCTATACAAAGAAAAGCACATATGACCAAGACCCCAAAACAGAGCTAAAGCATGCTAAATCAGTAGCAAAAATGTGTTGGAGTTAAGCTAACACAAGCTAGAATGATAGGCTAACTCATTAGGCATGCTAGGCTAGTGAGCAAAATTACACTACAAGTGTAAGAAGCAAACAAGAGGTGCTCCAACCAGCCAAAAACAGAGTTATAACATGTTAAAATAAGGCCAAAAACATGCTTGAACTAGGCTACAAAAAGGTAGAAAAGCATGCTCAAATACTAGGCCATCTATACATGCAAATAAAATATAAGGAGGGGAGGCCACCCCCTCCTATTTTGGATCTCAAAACCAACTTTTTGCCACTAAAATTCCTCTGGAATTCAGTGGTTAAAAGGTCAAGAAAAGGGGGTTTCAAAAGCTTTGAAAGAAGACTCAAAAGGCTTTACAAGCCAAAGAACAAAGGAGGGGAACCACCCCTTAACCAAACAATGCTTAAACCAACACTTTTAGGACTGAAAAACAGAGGTTTTTGTAGTTCAATACTACCCCCAAAACAGCCCCAAAATAGTTGAAAACTATGGCAAAGCTAGTATGCAAAACAAGCTAAAAAAGAGAGAGTTATACCTCTTGAAGCTTAGCGCAAATTAGCCACTTTCTTAGGCTCAAACAACCTTCCAATAGCCCAAAAATAGGTTCCAAGGGACCTCAACCCAAAGATATAACTTTGATGAAGGATGTCTAGGCAAACTAGAAGTGTTTCTCTACTTCTATGCACAAAAGGGCAAGAAAGAGAAAACTCTAGAGAGAGAGGAATGTAGAGAGAGAGAGAGGTTTTAGAGAGAGAGGCTCCCAAACTTTCTAACCTTCCAAAATATGAGATATAGCCTCCATATATAGCAATACAAGAGCCTTGGTCGAAATATCTGCAAAACAGATAGCTGGAGCAATGTGAAAATAGTTGGAGGGAAAATATCTGCAAATTCTGAGCTTTTTGGACATTTGTGGCCGATCGGCTACTTTTGTGGACGACAAGAAACCCTTCTAGCCGATATATGGCCGACAAGCTTCACTGGTGGGCAAAAACTAGTTTCTGGCCCCAACTTCAATTAGGCATATCTCTTTCGTTTGGACTCTTTTGCAGGTCATGCTTATGTCTAAATTGAGGCCCCGGAAGTAAGCTTTCCAATGGTGGCAGCCTCACATCTAAATTCCATGTGTTCTAAGAGATATCCCTCTTTTAGTGAAGACTGCTTAGTTTCGGTCCAACCGGATTGATACCCAACTTCAACCAGCCATATCTCTCTCATCCGAACTCGGCTTTAGGAGATTCTTGAGTGCAAAATGAAGCCCCGGAAGTCCTCTTTCCAACAGGGGTGGCCCCATAGCTGAAATCCAAGTGTACAAGTGGATAGGCCTGATTTAGCGAGGGCTGCTCGACTCTCTCTCAACGATTCATGCCCATCTTCTTCCCCAACTTGGTTTCTTCCCTCTCCTCTTCTTTTCTACAACTCCAAACCTCTAAACAAAATGTTTTAAAGACTTTTTTCAAAGATTTCACCTTTCTTTCATTCATTTCTACTTTGTCCTTGCTCAGTTGACCGAAAAGCGCAACATTTAACAAAATGCGAGCCTCGGAACATCGTAGAAGCATTTTCAAAAACGTTTTGAAAGAGAGGGTTTTAAGGCCTAAAATCTTTTGGTCCAAAAGTGGGATGTGAGGTTTGGATTTGACGCTCTCCTTGTCGAAGAAATTGAACCTTTACACAAGATAGCCTGCACCATCGAGTAAGCAATCAGTGGCGCCCAAGTCTTAAGGGCGGTCAAAAATGGGGTGTTTACAATTATTACATTTGCACTCTCATGAAGGAGAGTCCAAATGAGCTAACTAGCTAGCTAACTAGGCTAAACTAAGCTAATTATTACAACACAAATTAAATTAGCTAAACTAATTAACTAATTATTACAACAAATTGAACTAATTAACTAACTATGTTAGTTAACTAATTATTACAAACCGAATTAATTAACTATTCTAGCTAACTAATTATAATTACAACACAATACAAATTAGCTATTCTAACTAATTACAAAAGCCATTAGTTTAGCATAAAATTGATCTATTACGATGCGAATTCCAAGGATCGATGAGGAACTCATGCATGAACACGGTTTCCACCCGAAAAGCCACTGTTTTGCTACTGCATGCCTCTGTTACTCAATAGGACACTTGCATTGATTTCCTTTTCTAGACTAATTATGTTCTGTCTTAGAAGTGCACTGCTGAATTTGCATTGGTGGCTGATAGGGGGCTAATCAGCCACTACTGACTGGACTCCCTTACTGCAACAGAGAGCAAACAGAGTAGGACAGTGTATTTCTCAAGGGTTTGTTTGCACAATTCATCCCCCTTTTCATGGACAAGTCAAAGAGAGACAAACCTAGGTTCACAAACCATCAACTCAAGGAATTTCATTGTATGATGGCTCATGAACCAAAGTGTGCAATTTCATTAAATGCACAAACAAGATCCACAACCTTCACCCTATCATGCATGATCAAGGGTAATGGAGACCTAGGAAACTTGGCACATTTCATCACTTTCAATATGAAATGCCCAAATTTTCCTTGTGTTCAATTAACGTCCGATTGAACATACCAAAATACAATCAAATTGTTATCTTCACACAATTTTAGTTTCAACTTTTGTTTACTCATTTTAATTACCCTTTCATTCTTTAACCAATTAAGTCCATTGGTGAAAATTCCTCTAAAAGAGAAGGAAGTGTCAAACAAGGGGTAGTTTAAGGCAAGAGAGAGATGTCATGCCATGGATAATGAACCCCCTAAAGAGGATTAAACCATTAAGATGGATCTCAATCTCAAGCTTAAACAACCCTCAAAACAAACAAAGAGTCAAGAAATGAGGGAGGTTGCAGAGATTATGCTTGCAGAAATTAAGTGAGAAAAGCACTTAAAATATGCAATCAACTCAAACAAATGGTGTCTAAAGGGCTAAAACACCAAGCTTGTGAGGACACTTACACTACAAGCACACAATACAAGACTCAAATGCAACAACCAGCCAAAAATAAAGGCAAAACAGTCTAAAATAGAGCCTAAAACATGCTGGAATTAAGCTACAAATGGCTAGAAAAATTAGCTAACACATAAAGCTAACTAGGCTAGCAAATGAGACACAAGGAGGGAAGGCTAACCCCTCCAAATTTGGACTTCAAAACATGATTTTCACCACTGAAATTACTCTGAAATTTAGTGTTCAAAAGCCCAAAAAAAGATAGTTTGAAAGTGGGAAACAAAAGTGGAAAGGCCTTATAAACAAGGAATAAATAAGGGTGAGCCACCCCCTAACCTTAAATGGCCTAAAACCACCAATTTCAGCCCAATAAATAGAGTTTTTTACAGCCCAAAAACAGTCCAAAATCAGTAGGAAAAAGATAGAAAAACAAGTATGCAAAGCAAGATAAAAGGGCAAGTGTTATACCTTTTGAAGCAAATATCAATTTTAGGCAACAATTCAAGCCAAAATCATATTCTAAAGCTCCAAGAAGGCCTCAAGGAACCTCAGTCCAAAGGGGATCAACTTTGGTTAAGGAGATATAGGCAAAAGTAGGCTAATGTGCACAAATTTTTAAGAGTGAGAGAGAGAAATATAGAGAAAGAGAGATAATTTTTGCTCTAAAAATTCTAACCCCCAAAAATGGGGGAGGAGACCCCCTATATATAGAAAATAAGAATTCCATACAAGGATATCCAGCTCTACACGTGGGTGCAGATGCATGCATCTGTGCAAACAGCTGGTATAAAATATCTGCAAAAGCAATTGGTGGCCGTTGGCCACTATTGGTAGCCGACTGGCCATACCAATGGCCGACAACAAAAGGCCAGGGCCGATAGCCTATATTTATGGCCGACAACCTATATTTATGGCTGACAGGCCACCATAAGGTGTAGGCTAAAAAAAAAAAGGTTTGGTCTAAGAATGAGGTAACAAGGGTGTAAGGTTTGAAAGGCACAAAGCTGTGGCATCCTACTAAGAACTTCAAGCACTTGGCGAGCAAATAAACCCATCATCAGGTGCACGAGTGATGACGTCCAAGTCGTAAGGGCCGTAAAAAATGGGGTGTCTACAGTTGTCTCTCTTTGACAGAACTCGGAGTCATAAAATGACGTGAGTGAATGTCAAAGCTCGAAGATGACCCATCTTGACAAGGCCGTAAGACCTGGACAAACAATCAAGACGAAAATAAATGGTTGCACCCGCAGGTTGCTTACGTATCCCTTTGCAAGGAATTAAACCAGCGTAGTTCTGGGGTAAAATGCAAATGATATGCACAATGCAACTTTGAAAACTGGACTTACACACTTCGCGAAGTCGGTGATTTTGAAATCGTATGATCATGTGAGATGATGCAATAGGCAATAACAAATGCGATAAGTAAGATAACAACACATGAATGAGCAACTTCAAGCTCAAAAGCAAAAAGATCCAAAACATAATCTAACCATGCCAAGACACAGGACGAGGAAAGAAAACACCACTCAGGGTTGCTTTTCACGCATCCTGAGAAAAAGAAAACAAAATCACTAGGGCTCGTGTTTCAACACGTCCCGAGATGAAACCCGCCCAGGGCCGCGCTTCGCACGTCCTGAGAAACAACCACTGGGGCGCGTACTTCATACGTCCCGACGTAAAACCTGCCCAGGGCCGCGTTTTACACATCCTAAGAAACAACCACTTGGGCGCGTACTTCGTATGTCTCGAGGTAAAACCCGCGCAGGGTCGCGTTTCACGCGTCCTGAGAAGCAACCATTCGGGTGCGTATTTTGTACGTCCCAAGGTAAAATAACAGAGGGGTGTGCGATGGATGCACGAAAGTAAATGTGTGCGATAGATGCACAAAGTGAATGAGTGCGATAGATGCACAAAATAAATGAGTGCGATAGATACACAAAATGAACAAGTGCGATAGATGCACAAAATGAATGAGTGCGATAGATGCACAAAATGAACAAGTGCGATAGATACACAAAATGAATGAGTGCGATAGATGCATAAAGTAAACAAGTGGGTTCTCTTACCGAGAGACCGGAACTCCTCTAAATGAACCGTATATACAATATCGTTTGCCTGTGTAAGAAAGAAACTTACAAGTGCGATACAGTAAGAATGCATGTTCTATGCAAGATAAACAACCGAAATATATAGTTAAGTGAAAGCATGTTCTATGCAAGATACTAAAGCATATTCTATGCAAGCATTTTTTATACGAGAAACAGAAGTATATGCTATGCAAGACGGTCCATGCAAGTGTAGACATGCCCGAACATCATAACTCCGCGCGCGAAGTCGCAAAATCCGTTTTATTCATTAGCTACTACAGTTCGGACTCAATGTCACGGTTCTGAATCTAATCTCGCAAAGTGCAATGCAAGACTGATAAATCACCAAAGAGTCAAAATCCGACAAATCGTTTTGGAAAACTGATTTTTATAAAGAAGTATCGAACATGGACTGTTTTGCCAGATACAAAGTCGCCACCTAAATATTTTTTTTTGAGAAATTTAGGAAACCTTGACTCGTGCCTAAGGCCACGTGTCCGTTATCACCAAAGTTGCATCGGCTTGGGAACTTGGGTACGAGAGGGGAAGGTCATGCAATGAGCACCTCCGCTCGCCCGATCAAAGGATCGGCTTTTACTAACATAATATATTGTTTTTGAAAACACATGTGTTCTTATTCCGGTTATTAGCTAGAATTACTATGTGATGCGCACAGCATACAAGTATAGACTAGATCGCCTAAGTTGGAACAAAACATCTCATGTTTGTTTGTTTGAAAATGATTTGAAGGTGCTACTCGCAAGTAGGCTAAGACGTGGATTTTGTCACCCTCAAGTGGGCTTAGAAAACATGATTTGTCACCCTAAAGTGGGCTTAAAACTCGCATTTTGATGAATTGTTCCAATTCATGCAATCCAACCTTCATCCACAGGCATTCATGCAGTTAATCAATTAAGCACATAGCCTCATGGCAAGCATGCTATCATGGCAACACTCACACTCATGCAAGGATGCTAAAGCATAAATACTTACAGTGTACTCCGAGCCAAAACAACAACTAGTTAGAAATCATGCATGATCCTAACTATGTTAAGTGCCTAATGCAACGCATGCAAAATGCAACTAAGATAGGCTCGGCTATTCTAAGATGGCATATGAAATGTAACTTGATAACATGTTGTTGAACACGTATTCAAGTAAATGTATTGAAAGACGATGCGATTAGTATGATGCATCGAGCCCGGTGCATGCAAGACAAATGAATGGATGCATGCATGCAAACATAAGGATGCTAATCGAAACATGCCCTAAAACTAACCATCGAAAGCAGTTAAGTAAAAGGAAGAAAGACGTGGGGTTGGAAGACATTCACACACGCACGTACACTTATTACAAAAATACACCCTCTCGACGGAGGGTCTGAATGAGTACACTAAGCTAGCTACGCTAAGCTAAGCAACTAATCTAATTATCTAATTAGACTAATTATTATATAATCAAATTGAATAACTTGCTCACACTAAGCTAATTATTACAACACGTTAACTAATTAACAAATTAACTAGTTTAATTACAAATTCAAAAGCTAATTACAAATTACAAAGCCTCAGCTCAGTTCTAAGAGTTCGAAGATGCATGCTCGATCGCCTTCGCTCGGAAATCCACTGCCCTGCCTTGTGTTGTCTCTGTTTGCACTGTTTTAGACTTCTGAAAATTGTGCCAATCTCCAAAACACTTCTGATCCACCTCATGGACATGCTGAGAGGTCATCGGCCAAGAGGTATGGCCATCGGCCAAAGGATAAAGGTCATCGACCAATTTTGAGGCTATCGGCCAATTATTGATAGCCAATCGGCACACTAGATAGCCGATCGGCCATCTCTTCCTGCAAACTCTCCTTTTTGCTGCAACAGACCACAAACAGAGGCATGACAATGTATTTGCAAGAAAATATATGTGCAACTACACCCTTATCATGTTCAAAGCTCAAAGGAGTGTAGTGCTCGGCTCTCGAGCCACCAATCACGCATCTCAATGCATGATGGCCAAAGAGTCAAGCTTGCACAAACTCGATAAACACATGACAAACAAGACACTTGGACTATCACCTTATCATGGATAATCAAAGGCAATGGAGACCGAGGGAGATTGGCTCATTTCATCACTTCAAGTATGAAATAAGCTAATCCACCTTGTGCTCAAACATAATGTCCGGTTGAACACAATGCAATGCACACATACAACATGCTTATCTTGGCACATTTTACTTGATTGGTTTTGTTTACACATTTTAACATTACCAATCCATTCATTAATCAACTTGTCCAAATGTGAGAGTCCTCTAATGAGAGAGAGGTCTATCAAAGAGAATGGTTTAAGGCATGCGAGGGACCAATGCCTTTGACTAGGAGTAACCCTCAAAAGAGGGTTGAAGCCATTTAAGCATAGGCCTCAATCCCTTGCATTAAACTCAAACTCAAGACTAACCAATCCTCAAAACAAATCAAAAGTGAAGAAATGAGGAGGATGGCAGATTTTCAATGCTAAAGTGGCATGATAAACAACACTCTAACATGCAAACACTTCAAGTACAACATGCTAGAAGGCTTAAACATTGAAACTAGTGAAGAACACAACACTAGAATCATGCAATATAATGCTTAATGGACTAAACCAGCTCTGGACAGAGCTTAATCACATCAAAATAATGGCCTAAACATGCTGGAATTGAAGCTCAAAAGGATAGACAAGCATGCGCACAAATTGGCTTACAAACAAGGCATGAAGACACAACTCTCAAACACATTAAAAGAGTGGAAAATGTGAGAGTGTGTCAATTACATATGCTCTGAAATTACATGCCAAGTGATGCCATACCATGCAAATAGCTCAAATAAAGCATGCAAAAGGGCTTGAAATACAAAGCCAGTCAAGGGCTTTACACTACAACCATACCAAGCAATGCTCAAGTGACCTTAAGAACTCAAAACAGATCTAAGGCAGGTCAAAATAGTGGCAAAAACGTGCTAGACTCGCAGCATAGATGGCAAGAAAGATATGCTCATGTATTAGCTCACAAACAAGGCATAATGGCACAACTCTTAAACACAATTAAAGAGTGATAAACATGAGAGTATGGCAAAGATATAAGCTCTGAAATACCATGCCAAATGATGCCAAGGCATGCACACATCACAAATATAGCATGCTAGTGGTCTCAAAACTCAAGACTAGCTAAAGCACTTGCACTATAGCTATACAAAGCATGAGTCATATGGACAAGGCAACCCAAAAATAGTCCTAAAGTATGTCAAAATAATGCTAAAACATGTATGGAGTATAGCCAAAATGAGCTAAAATAATAGGCTAAAGAGACAAGCATGCAAGGCTAGCTAGCAAGGATTACACTACAAGTGCATGAAGCATGCAAGAGGTGACCAAGACAGCCAAAAATAGAGTTATGGAAGGTCTGAAAAGTCACAAAAATGAGCCTAAACAAAGCCACAAAGAAGGAAAAAACACATGCTCATTTGGTTGGCCATCAACACATGCTAACAAGACAAGAGGAGAAGGGAACACCCTCTCCTATTTGGAGCCTCAAAACAAGTTTTCTACCATTGAAATTCCTCTGGAATTCAGTGGTTTTAAGGAAAAAGAAGTTGTTTGAAAAAGCTTGAAAGATAGCTCAAAAGGCCTTACAAGCCAAAGAGCAAAAGGGAGGAAACACCCCCTAGCCAAACAAAGCTCAAATCAACATTTTTAGGACTGAAAAATAGAGGAAAAACAGAGGTTTTTGTAGTTCAACACCACCCCAAAAATAGCTCCAAAGTAGTGTGAAAAGATGGCCAAGCAAGTGTGTAAAACAAGCTTAAAGGGAGAGAGATCTTACCCTTGATGCATAGTTGCAAAACCAGCCCAAAATCTGAGCCAAAACACCTGTTGGAACTCAAACAAAGTCCTAAGTAAGCTTCAAGAAACCTCCTCCCAAAGATAGGCAATTTTGATCAAGGATGCATAGGCAAACTAGGCATGTTTCTCTACTTCTATGCACAAGAGGGCAAGAAAGAGAGCAAACTAGAGAGAGAGGCAGAGATTTAGCTCTGAAAATTATAGAGAGAGAGAGATTTTAGTGTGAGAAGCTCTCAAACTTGCCAAAATGTTCTCACCCCTTGAATGTGAGATATAAGGCTTCATATATAGCAAAATATCAAGCTTGGGTTGAAATATCTGATTTGGGACAGGTGGCACAAGCTGGAAACAGCTAGAGGACAAAATATCTTCAAAAAAAATGAGTTTGGATTATTTCTGGCCGATCGGCCATCTTTGGTGCCGATCTGCTACTTGTGATGGCCAATCTGCTACTTTTTTGGCCGATCGTCACATTTGTAGCCGATAGGAAATTCTGTTCTGCAGGTCTAATTTCAAATGGGCATAACTCCTTCATATGAACTCCTTTTCAGGTCATTCTTGTGTCCAAATTGAAGCCCTAGAAGTAAGCTTTCCAATGGTGGCAGCCTTGTATCAAAATTTCAATTGTGAAAAAATTTATGCCTCTTTTAGTGAAGACTACTCAGTTTCGGTCCAACCGGAATAATGTCCAACTTCAACCAATCATATCTCCTCCATCCGGACTCGTCTTTAGGAGATTCTTGAGTGCCAAATGAAGCCCCAGAAGTCTTCTTTCCAATGGTGGTGGTCTCATAGCTTAAATCCAAGTGTATAGACAGATAGGTCTGATTTAGCGAGGACCGCTCGACTCTCTCTTAGCGATTCATACCCACCTTCTTCTTCAACTTGGTTTCTTCTCTCTCCTCCAATTTTCTTCAACTCCAAACCCCTAAATGAGGTGTTTTGAAAGATTTTCCAAAGATTTCATCTCTCTTTCATTCATTTCCACTTTGTCCTTGCTCGGTTTACCGAAAAGCGCAACATTTAACGAAATGTGAGCCTCGGAGCATCACAGAAACCTCTTTAAAAATATTTTGAAAGAGAGGGTTTTAAGGTCTAAAAACCATCCAAAATAGCTTTGGTCCAAAATGGGGTGTGAGGTTAGGATTTGACTCTCCTCTTGCCGAAGAAATCGAACCTTTGCCCGGCACATCTTCCATCACCAAGTAAACCATTAGTAGCGCCCAAGTCTTAAGGTCGGTCAAAAATGGGGTGTTTACAACAAGATAATTGAAAGCATGCAAATTCTATGCATGAAACAGGAGCATATTCCATGCATGAAATCAGAACAAAAGCATATTCTGTGCGTGAATCATAAGCGATGTAAGACACGTACGCAGTGCATATGTGAAACGCATATCCTATGCCACAATATGAAATGCACATTCTATGCCAGGACGTGAAATGCGTACTTTATGCAACCGCGTGAAATGCATATTCTATGCCAGGAACAAAAGCATTATTCGACAAAAGCAAATTCAGCGACAACTTCCGATTTACCTCTCGGAAGAGTTGCAATATGTTTAAAAAGGGTACACCTCGTTCATGTTTGACAAGTAATGAGCATCGTGCATCGCAAACACAGTTTTGAACTTCTGTAGAGACAATCTGAACCCAACAGTGAACTTTCCTTGCACTTCGTGGAAACCAAGGGCACAAAGTAGCATCAAGACTCAGTGGAGGACCACTGGCCACATGTCGGCCACCAGGGGAGAGTGTCGGCCACCGGTCAGCCACAACTGGAGCTTGTCGGCCACCGATGGCAGATTCGGGGAAATTTTATCCTTTTGCCTTGGGTCTTTACACACACACATCCACACTTCATTTCCCTACTTCTCCAAGGCCGAAATTCGTCTTTCTATCTCTAGACACTTTTCCTCTCTAGATCCGAGCTTTTTACGCATTTTGCAACGCACTACGCACACTTTATTCGCTAAACCCTCTTAGTTCCCTTCCTTTTAAATCAATTGAAATTTAATTTCGACCCATTTTTTCCTTATTTTTGCCCTTCTAGGCTCGTTCCCCTCGAGTTTCTCTCGAGTTCCGTACACTTTTCTCGGCTTTGACTTTTCTTTCCATTTTCTCTCTCCTAGGGTTTGACTTTTTTCAAGTTTACCATTTTTTCTCTATTTTTCTTCATTTTAACCTATTTCACACCCATTTTTAGATGACAGATGAGATTCCTTATGACAGAGCTCCTCTAGAGGTTCTACCTGTATTTCCACCCATTCCTGAGGTAGAGGAGCTGGTAGTTGCTGAGGTCGGTGAGGCGGCGGAGGATATTGAGGCAGAGCTTGAGGCAGAGTTCGAGCCTAAGGCCGAGCCAAAGCCGCTACCACTGAGGATACAGCCATTCGATCCAGAGAAATACCATCCCCAGACGCATATCTTACCTGCCGGAGACATCAGATGCTTCACTGAGTTTGCTCGCGGTGCGCCGGAGGACCTCCTGCTGAGGGAGCTGGCTTTTCACCTTTCATCCCTTGCCGTTGAGGTATGAACTTTACTTACTTGCATTTCTACCTGTCTTCACTTGCATTTCTTGTACACTATTTTCTGACTGTATTTTCATCATTGCCTTACCTGATTCACCTGTTCTGTGCCATAGGGCAACTCCTGCGCATACAGGGTCTACGGGGCTACGACAGCTAGGGATTGTTACGACGAGCTCCCTACAAGAGTCCGCCACATTATTGATGAGGCCGGCTTTGGCCTTTTTTGCTCTAGATTGACACAGGTTATAGCGAGCCGCCCACTTCTCAGAGCTCTAGGGGAGAGGTGGTGGGACACCACCAACTCCCTCCATTTCTTCACTGTCGGGTAGATGACGATGACGATGACGATGACTCCTTATGACTTTGCCATGATCACGGGCTTAGGCATAAGGGGTGATCTGATCCCGTTCGATTCAGACATGGGGGAGTGGGAGGCAGTCTGGGTTGAGTTACTAGGAGCGCACCCACCTTTCTTCAGACCGGCCATGGTTTGCTACAGCTGGTTTGCTGAGCATTTCCGAGGGAGCCAACCAAAGATAGTAGAGGAGATAGAGCAGTATGCTCGAGGCTTTCTAATGTTCATTCTCGGCACCACCTTGTTCGCGAACAGGGCGAACACCGTAGGATTGTACCTGTTGAGCGCCTTGGTGATCCTTACGACTGGAGCAGAGCTGGCCTCGCCACTTTGTACGGCTACATGAGCTCTACCTCTCGTCTGAGGGGAGACTTGATCGGAGGCTACTGGCGAGCTTGGGAGGTACGCACTTTAGTTCTCTCTTTGCACTATACACTTTCTGCTATACATTTTCTATTTTACATCTATTCAATGCACGTGCTTTCTACTTTGCACTTTCTACATTTGTTTCATGTTGTATGCTTTCTGTTTTGCATTTTCTGTGTTTGTTCCGATTGCATGGTTGATCACATATCACTGCACTTTCCTTGTAGCTATGGGTGTATGCATGTTTTTCGATTCTCGCCCCAGAGCCCGTGGAGGAGCTCCCACTGGCAATTTCAAACTCACATCGATATAACGACCGATGCCAGCGTCGGAGTCGTGAGACATTCAACTTCTTCCGCCACTATTTTGACACGGCAGCCGCCACTGAGGTAATCCGAAACTCACATCTTTAACATTGTTCTGATTCAATGCCTTGACAACTGACTGTGACTAATAGCCTGTATATACTCTATTTGCAGATCCTGTGGCAGCCATGGCCGATGATAGCAGTTGGCACGAGGGATCAGTTCGTTGGAGCTTGGGGCACGTCTTACCTCAGGATTCTGCTAGAGGGCCCAGTTTGCCGGGCTTGGTTTTTAGGTGAGCGTTTTATCCGCCAGACTTTGGGCTCACCTGACCCGGTCGTCCCGATGCTACCCCCGAGAGGACATGAGGACAACGGACAGCCTATCCATTGAGGAGGTCACTGAGCTTATGGTGGGCTTGGATGCTGACTACTTCCGAGCCAGGAGCGACTATGCAGCCTTCATTTGGACCCATCTCATGCCACCTTTGATCGGCTTCGCAGATGTGGGAGCGAGAGCTCCTGCTGTGAAAGAGGCACCTAGAGTGACTAGGGCAACCGGGGCGACTAGGGCCCGTGATAGAGGGATTTCCCATACAAGGTGGAGGATCGATTGGCCAGAGCTTCTGATTGCGCTGACATGTTAGCGGCATACTAGGGATGCTTACGAGGTCCCGATTGAGCCTACAGTGGCTGGTCATGAGCTTGTCGGGGTTCGAGGCTGACTAAGGTATGGACTGCACTTTACGTTTGCACTTACATTTCATTCCAGATATGTTCATTACAAATACTGATCACCCAAATGCATGTGCAGGCCTCCATAGAGTACACGAGAAGGGCTCTTAAGCTGACAGCCTCCCTGATGGGCATAGTACAGAAGAGAGAGGCACTGCTCAATCTCTATGGTATTCAGGTAATTTCTTCAATTTGTACTTCATGCTATCATCTTTCTACTGATATACTGGCATTCCAGCTGTAGATCTTTCCCGAATTGTATCTGACACACTATATCTAATACAATGCATTTACACACTGTACTTACACACTGTATCTGACTTTTACATATACTCAAGCTGCATACCATGCTTGCATTTGATACATATATCGAAACTGATATGTTGACAACTGTCTTTTCAAATCCCAGCCATACCGGGTGCACCGGCGGCAGTTGCAGCATCAGCACCAGCAGTACCTTCCTCAATAGCAAGGAGGAGAGAGAGGGATAGAGGTAGGGGTGCCCGAGGCTGGAGTAGTCTTTCATAACTTATCTTGCGTGACGATGATACTGAGACCAATGACTCCGCGGAGGCAGCGAGTCAGCATTCTGACTCATTCGAGAGTGGAGATGATGACACTGGCTCAAGTTCCGGGAGCAGATGTGACGATGCCGAGACGGGTTTAGGGCCAAAGAGCGGAGATACTACCGGCTCTAGTTCAGAGGCTGATTCTGGCAATAGTGCTTCTAATAGTGGCGCAGATGGAGACAGTGCCCCTGAGTCCTCCCCTCTGAGAAAGAGGACGAAGAGGGCCTCTTGAGCTTAAGACAGCTGATGTTGATTTTTTTTTTTGTATTTTTGCTTAGTTTCTTTTTCTTGTAGTAGCATTAACACATGTATAGCTTCAGATAGGTTTTATCTGCTTTAAAACTTGTATTCCTCTTTTGTAAAAACCATGATCGAAGTAAAAATCTCGAAGTTTTATAAAAAGTGTTGTTATTTTTGCATAATGAGCGCCATATTAAATGGACACGAAATTGAATTGAATTGGCCACGAGTACATTTGATTGAAATAATGTTCTTAATAGGGTAATGAGCTGACCAACAATCAAAATACAAAAATACAAAACACAACTCGATAAGTAAGGGCAACTCGATAAACAAAACAAAACAAAACAACTTAATTACAACTCAACAAACTCGTTAAAAGCAATAAGACTCAAAACAAGACCTTGAAATAAACAAAGATGAAAACAAAATACACGCTTTCAGCACTGCTCAATACATAGATGGACGACAAGCCTGAAAAGAAGACTGTTGGCCAGAGATAGGGGTTGTGGGCCACCAGAGGTGGCCGGTCGACCATCACCAATGGCCGGTCGGCCACTAATGTGAGAACTCTCCAGATTGTTGACATCTGGCTTCCACTCACTGCATTATCTTCTACAAAAGGTTGAGTTTCGTGATTTCTTCATTTCAGCTGCAAATTCTTCACAAATGGAGCCATTTCTTGCCGAAAGACTTTTGGAGTGAATTGCGACTTTAGACGGCTCGGAAAATGTAAATTTTCAAGGTTTCGGCATAAATGCACTTTTCCCGCTGAGTTGTTCTCCGCTTTGTTTTCCATTCCTTCATGCCGCGGCTAGATGCTGGAACCCAATTACACATGTCTTTAGCTTCGGGAGACAAAAGATATGCCCGACAATTGAAAAATTTCAGGCGCTAATGGAATCTTGGCGTGATGAGGAAATCATACCTCAACCCCGTTAAGCTTTGGGATGGATGTGTGAGCTCACTCTACATGATGCTCGATCCTTGGTTCACAACGAAGAGCTGGATATTCCTAGTTTGATTCATCAATTTTCTGATGTTGGTGACCGCGACGACTATCTTTGGCGGGGTTTTTGACAACATGCCCTCTGCTTGTGTATGATTGCACATTTCCTTCTTGCCTCTAGTTTTGGCGGGTCCAGTATTCGGTTGGTCGAAGTGGCCCAAAGTTTGAAAAAAGGCAAGAGTTGCATTGGCTTGGTACTGGCCAAGACTTTGATGGGCTTAGACACCTTCCATCGACGGGAGACCACCAGATTCGCGGGGAGTCCACTACTTCTGCAGGTAATATTTCCCACTCTTTATCATATGTATTTCTCACATCGCTCGACACTCATGCTCTATTTTTCTCTCAAAGCTTTTTCTCACTTTTCTCTCAACATGCATCTCTCTATTCTTTAATCTCTTTTTTCTTTCATCCCTTCCCAGGTGTGCCTTATAGATAAGCTGAAGGTAGTGGACTCTTGCCCTGAGTACTTAGCTCGAGGCTATTTCTTTCGCCACTAACTAGTAAATTTCCCGAATGAGGGATGATGGTGCCACTGGATGTGCAATAGATCTACTGTTGACATTACTTGGCATTGCCCTTGGCTTAATCTGACCGAAATGAGCTACAGCATGACTCAGCAACCTGGCATTCAGCTGATTGGCCTTACACACTGTGTATTCTACTTCCCTTTCCGATTCAGACGTCAGTTTGGACATGACTAGATCCGCCCAGAGGAGGGGGTAGAGTACCCAGTTTCATTCCCCGTCTGAGGTTCACATTTGGCTTGGTACCTCACTGCTTAGAGGACGAGAGAGCTTTTGGCCCTTGTCCTTAGTTTCAATTGCGCCTTTTTTGGTGAATGCTTGGCTTGGCTGGAGGATGAGGCACAAACCGGGCCTATTTTAGCATCAGAAGCTTCCATAAGCACAAGCGGGAGACGCAGGAGCACCTAACTCATCTATGCCCCTAGTGTATTACTTTGACCTTTCTTTTCAAGTTTGTAAGATGTAATAAAAGCAACTTCGATTTGTATCAAGAGTTGGAGAACTTTGTATTGAAATCAATGAAATTAAAGTTATAAGCATGGAAATTTTTTCTTTTGGTCCAAAAATGGTCTAAGTTGTAAAAGATAAAATTTGAACAAAATCAACTTTTATTAAAACTTTCCAAAACCATTTTCGAAAAAGGATCACCACTTGACACACATGGAATCTATCCTCGAGATGTACAACCCCGAATCCAAAGATCACAAATTGCCCATTGACTAAATAACATTGCTCAGCACTGTAACTAGCTCTTTTCTTAGAGTAAAGATCATAACCGAACTCTTAGGTAAAGAAAAGACAAAGATGACCTGATCAAACACATGGACAGGACATTTGAGTTGGAGGTGTTTACGACCGAACTTCAACATGAAGTTGCCTACGTATCCCGAAGATGGGAATCAGGCCTTACGTAGTTCGGTTTAGGTTCACTCGAGTAGTAATACTCTCCTTTTATGCTCTAACTTTTGCCAAGGCTGCCTTTTAGGGTTTTCAACCTTGCGAGCTTAGTTTTTCTTTATTTCTAATTTTTTGTGCTATAACTTTTGCCGAGGTTGCCCTTCCAAGTTTTCAGCCCAGCAAGCCTCTTAGGGATAGTATTTCTTCAACTTGTCCATGTTGATCGGTTGGGAAAATTCTAGGCCATCTAGGTCCATAAGAATAATAGCTCCACCAACCAGATAGTTTTGATGATGTAAGGATCAGTCCAATTGGGCCTGAACTTGCCCCTTGGGTCATGGATGGGAGCTTGGTTGTCTTTTAGCACTAAATCTCATTCTTTGAGATTCTGGGACTTAACTTTCTTGTTAAAAGCCTTAGCAATCCTACGTTGATAGCCCTAAACATGGTACAATGCTTTTAGCTTTCTCTCATCAAACAACATCAGTTCTTCAAACATGCTCTGTTACTAATCCGCTTCTGCTATTTGACACTCAGCTATAACTCGCAGCGATGGGACTTCTATTTCGATTGGCAGAACAGAACAACTTCCATCCCATAGACAAGAGAATAAGGAGTTGCCCCTGAAGATGTCTGGATTGAAGTTCTATAGCCCCAGAGTGCGAATGGAAATTTATTTGGCCAATCCCTGTTGGTCTCCACCATCTTTTGCAAAATATGTTTGATGTTCTTGTTGGTGGCCTCAACAGCTCCGTTGGTTTGTGGCTGTGGACTAGCCTTTTTCCACGCCCCGCCTTTCGGAAAGGTTTGATAAGAAGGTGTCACGACCTAAACCCGCCCCTATAGGTTTAGCACCGTAACCGGCCAGTAATCCGTGGATTACCAAAGCCCTCTGAACAGATTAGCAAATAATAAGGGGCTGCGAAAGTAATAATACAAAATAGACAAGGTCCAATGAGCTGTGATAACGTACATGGGACAGAACATTTCAAAACTTATTTATATATACATAAACATGCCAGTCTAGATACACAATATTTACAAGGTATTTACAGAATGTACTTCCCAAGACCTGACTTTACAGAGCATACACAAAGACTAGCATGAATATAAAAACAGCCATGGCATTAGGCTTCGTTCGGAACCTCCTCGGGAGGCACAATAGTTGGCTGCCAAAAACAATACAGAAGGTCGTCAACTCTGGCCTTGGTCACCCACCAGTTCATTTACATACATAATATAAACTGTGAGTGGAAGCCCAGTGAATAATAACAACAGAGTAAAGGGGTTTTATGAATGATGTCCAGCATAAGTTAGGATCCAGTATTTAAATCAGAACATATTCAGACTTCAAAACAGAAATAGGTTTAGATACACACTCATGTTCATATTCAGATTTTGCATAAGATCATACGTGGTACACCCATTAGTTATCAGATCAATTTGGTCTAGAGACCCACATACATAGTTAGTACCAACGACCATAAAGGTCTATATCTTACGCGCAAGTAGCCATGGTATTATTACCCCCAGGCAAGGGCCACGTGTAGATTGGCCGTGGTATTGTTACCCCCGAGCGAGGGCCACGTGCAGATTGGCCGCGGTATTGTTACCCCCCGGGCGAGGGCCACGTGAACTAAGGGTGCCACAAATACTTTTTAGAAAATTGGACATTCATTCATAATTCATAAGATAGCATTTCAGAAAACAGATCATACCATACCAATCAGAAAATACTTAAGTTAAACGTAGCTTTACAGAGTTATTACTCACAGTGGGCCTTGAGACAAACAGAAGGAGTAGACTTGGTCAAATGGTACGTAGCACGTGACCTACACAACACATAATAGATGCACACTTGAAACACACGTTCTAATTGTACAAAACTTATTTCGTTGGCTCTTAGTGTGTTTCTAATCTCTTATCCTCATTATGGGGTCTTAAACATGGCCTAGGAATGCCTAGGATGGAATGAGGATGCAAAAATGCATTGAAAACCATTTCTCAAATTTTGCTGAAGATAAGGTCCACGCTCGAGCGTGGCTTTCCCCGCTCGAGCGGATATGCAGACAATGAAGCTCCGCTCGAGCGTGGACTTCCCAGCTCGAGCGGACTGCAAACTTATGAAAAAGTGCTGGATGCATGAAATTCACGCTCGACGGTGCGCTCGACCCCCGCTCGAGTGTGTGACACAGACCCTCGCTCGAGCGTGGCTTCCCCCGCTCGAGCAGACTGCAAAACACACAAACTTCTGGGTATACGCATTTCACGCTCGAGCGTGACTCTCGCCGCTCGAGTGTGACTCTCGCCGCTCGAGCAGAAGTGCATGTACTCAGGCTTCACGCTCGAGCGTGAAAGCCCCCGCTCGAGCGTGGGTCAAATTTCTGGAAAATCCAGATTGACCTCCAAGCATGAAACTCAACCTTTAAGCCTTCAAAACTCATTTTTCTGGGCCAATATTTGAGAAAACATATAATAACTCATAAACCAACATGTATTAAAAATCATTTCAAGAAAACATGGCCCAAGAGCAACCCAATTTGTGCAAAATCAACATGAACTCTAAGAACATGCCACTAATACAACATGCAAGAACCTCATTGAATCCAAACCCTCCAAAACATGATCAAACTTGATAATTTGATGGACAACAAGATGAAAAACCATAATGTGAGTGAAATTAACACATGTATGGAAGAAATCTTAGAATTCAAACTCAAAGCATGGAAATTTATGCATGCATGCATGCATGGACTCCCAAAACCACACTTTGAGCTAAATCTTGACCTTAAATACCAATTTCACCATGACCCTAGCAAGAACAACTCATATTCATAATTTAAAAGGAGGAATTCTCTACCTTTAGGTCTTCAATTTCAAGCTTAGTAGCCTAATCTTCCAAGTTGCCTTCAATTCTTCTAAGTTCAAGCAAAATTCTAGGTGAACTCAATCTTGTTCTCCTACTCTCTCTCTCTCTCTCTCTCTCTCTCTCTCTCCTACGGTTTGGTCTCTCAATGGATGATAAAAAGATGCAACCAAATGTATGAATCAAGTCTCAAAGTTGCCTTAGGTAATGGGCCACTCAATGGCAATTTGGTAATAAACTTAACCAATGCAATTTAATCTAATTTAATCATACCAAATCAAATTTTAATTAAGCCTACCATAAAATCACATATATTCTAACTAGTATGAAACACTAATCAATTTCGAAGTCGGGAGCCGATAAGGCTTTCAATTCGCAGTTAAAAGTCTAAACATGAACAGATCATTTTATGGTAAACAGATAGAAACGCAAAGATAATGCAATACATAAGCAAATTAATTCCGGATCCCTTCTAAATTATTGTTAGGCATAACTAATCATGGATTAGCATTAATCGGAGGTCGGGGTTATTACAGAAGGCCTCACAGTTCGGACTCCCGCGGTTCTGAATCTAGTTTCACAAGTGTAATGTGAAACTGATAAACATCAAAGAGTCCAAATCTGACAAACCATTTTGGAAAATTGATTTTAAATCAAATAATACCAAAATTGGACTGCTTTGCCAGATATAGAGTCGCTACCTAAATATTTTTATTTTTGGGGAAATTTAGAAAACCCTGACTCGTGCTAAGGCTACGTATCCGTCATCACCAAAGTTGCCTCGGCTGGGGAACTTAGGTACGAAGGGGGAAGGTCATGAATTGAGCACCCCTACTCGTCCGATCAAAGATCGACCTATACTAATCATGATATGTTTTTTATAAACATTATGTGCTCTTGTTTCGGTTATTAAGCTAGCTTTACTATATGATACGCACAATCAAGTATAGATTAGTTTGCTCAATTTGGAACAATTCAACTCATGTTTTGTTTTTACGAAAATGGTTTAAATTTGCCACCCTCAAGTGGGCTTAAAGATTTGCGAATTTGCCACCAAACATAGTGGGCTTAAAACATGATTTGCCACTCAACAAAGTGGGCTTCAAACATGCAATCATCGAATTGTTTCAATTCAAACAACAAGCCTTTATCCACAGGCATTCAAGTAGTTTAACATTTAAGCACATAGCCTCATGGCGAGCATGCTAGATATGGCAACATCAACACGCGTGTGATATGCTAAAGCGTAAAACTCACATAGTACTCCAAGCTAGGAAAGAAAACAAAGTTAGAAAAATGCATGATTCCTAACTATGTTAAATGACTAATGCAACACATGCAATAATGCAACTAAATAGGCTCGGCTATTTAATTATGGTATTTGCAACACTTTGATAGCATGCTTTGAAAACATGTATTCAAAGAAGTATTGAAATGACAATGCAGTTTGAATGATGTGCCGAGCCTCAGTGCATGCAAGACAAATGAAAGGATGCAAACATGCGATATGCTAATTGAAAGATGTCCCTAATCTAACCGTTAAAAGCGATTAAATAAAAGGGAGAAATGCGTGGGGTTAGAAGACATACACACACGCATGCACACTTATTACAACATTATGCTCTCCCGAAGGAGGGTCCGAATGAATAAGAGCTAAGCTAATCTAAGCTAAGCTAATCAAACTAATCTAATTTAAACTAATTAGACTAATTATTACAAATCAAATGAATAACTGGCAAATTAATTACTAATTATTACAACACTTTAATCAACTAGTAAACTAATTAATGAAAACAAATGCACACTAACTAATCATGCAAGGCATTAAACTATGCTGCCACTACTCTGCCTCGGGAAGTGGAAGATGTATGCTCTTGGTTTTTGCCCCGAAAAGTCCTCCGTTTTGCTCTTAAGAGGCTCTGTTTGCAGGGTTGAGCATAGTTCAGAACCTTTCTGCTCCACCTCACCAAATCTTTGCTGAGGTTGACATAAGTGGTCTGCCGGCCATGGATGGCTACTGTCGGCCATCTGCCGACCAGAGAGGTGCACTGCCGGCTAGGAATGAAGCCTTGCCGGCGATTGATGAGGCACTGCCGGCCACTGATGCTCTGAGTCACCACACTGCAACAGAGCACAAACAGAGTAAAATGAAGGTCTTTCCAAGGGTTGTCTACACACCCTGTCTCTCCTTTTTATGGGGAAAGCAAAGGAGGGACAAGATTTGGTTCACAAAACCACCAACCAAGCAATTTCATTGCATGATGGCTCGTGAAACCAATTGTGCAAGTTCAATAAATGCAAAAACATGACCAACATGACCATCACCCTATCATGCATGATCAAGGGCAATGGAGACCAAGGAAAGTGGCACATTTCATCACTTTTGAGTATGAAATATTCCATTTGCCTTGTGTTCAAACTAACGTCCGGTTTGAACACATGCAATGCAACACAAAGAATGCTTATCTTGCCTCTTTTACTTGCATGTTTTGTTTACTCATTTTACATTACTGATTCATTCTTTAATCGATTAAGTCCAAAAATGAATGTCCTCTAATGGAAAGATGACTCAAACAACGAGTTGCCTTGGGCATGAAAGAGGCATTACACTATTGGTAATGAACCCCCTAAGGGATTAAACCATTAGGTGCAACACCACAATTTCACACTTAGGCAAACAAGTGGTTTGAAACCACTTTCAAAGCAAACAAAAGAGTGAAGAATGGTGGGAGATTGCAAAGATTTTAAGTGCTCAAATGAAGTGCAAAACAACACTAAAACATGTTATTAACTCAAAGCAATGATAATTAAAGCATTAAAACACTAAGCTAGTGAAGGAAATAACACCACAACTATGCAACACAAGGCTGAACTGAATTAACCAACCTAAAACAGAGCCAAAACATGTCAAAACAGAAGCAAAAACATGCTGGACTTAAGCTAAGTTAAGCTAGAAAAACATGCTAACTCATGAACTTAATTAGGCATACAAACAAAACACAAGGAGATGAGGCTAACCCCTCCAATTTTGCACTTCAAAAGTTGGTTTTTACCACTGAAAAACCTCTGAGATTCAATGGTTAAAAGGCCCAAAAAGTTGATTTTAAAGTGATGAAAAGATGGCACAAAAGCTTAACAAGCTAAGAAGCAAAAGAGATGGACAGCCCCCTAACTCAAAAGGGCTCAAACCACCACTTTTGGGCCTCAAAAACAGAACTTTTTACATGTCAAAACCAGCCCCAAAATAGCAGAAAAAGATGGCAAAGCAAGTATTGAAAGCAAGCTTAAATAACAAGTGTTATACCTCTTGAAGCTAAGGCACAAAATAGGCAACAATCTAAGCCCAAACCTCCTTCTAGAGCTCAAACAAGGCTCCAAGGGACCTCAGCTCAAAGGTGGTCAAGTTTGATTAAGGTAGTGTATGTAAGAGTGAGAGAAAATAAGCTATAAAACACAAAATATCAAGAAAGAGAGAAATCTAGAAAGAGAGAGAATTTTTTTGTTTTTAAATTTTTCTAACCCCCCCACATGGAAGAGAGGGGTCCTATATATAAAACATACAAATTCCCCTCACAAAGATCCAACCACACACATGTTGGAAGATGCATGAACCTGTGCAAACAGCTGGCACAAAATATCACAAAATGTCTGCAGGAAACACTGATGGCCGGCAAGGCACATCAATGGTCGGCAGGCCAAAAGCCATGGCCGGCAGCCTCCAAGGATGGCCGGCAGGCCATCAACAACCTCATTCTGAAAAGACCTAAGCATGGTCCAAAGATGAGACAAAATAAATCTAGGGTTTGGAAAGCTCAAACCTGTGGCATTTTGCCACAGACTTCAATTGTTTGGTGAGCAATCAGACTCGCCATCGGATGTACCTGCAAGAACATCCAAGTCTTAAAGGGCTGTCAAAAATGGGGTGTCTACAGTGGCCTATATGTAGATGACTTATGGAAAGCCACATTGTATTTCTCCAACAAGTCAATCACTTCTTTCTTGAAGTGGGAGCCATTATCTGAAATGACCTCGTTTGGGACCCCATATCGGCAAATGATGTTGTTTCGGATGAACTTTGCCACATGCGCTGATTTCAACACTGTGTCGGACTGAGCTTCCACCCACTTTGTGAAGTAATCAATTGCCACCTGAATGTATTCATGCCCATTCGACCCTTTTGGTGTGACCGCCCCAATGACGTCAATTCCCCAGACTGAAAAAGGCCATGGTGAAGTCATGTTGTATAGCTTTAACAGCGGGATATTCATGCGGTTGGCATGAATTTGTCATTTGTGGCATCGCCGAACAAAACCAATACAATCCTCCTCTATGGTGGACCAGTAGTAACCTTGCCTGAGAATCTTCCGGGCCAACATTACTCCGTTCATGTACGCTCCACACTCTCCCCCATGGATGGCCTTCATCAGGCACTTTGACTCCTCTTCTTCGACACACAACTTGTGCATTCCCAGATGACCTCTCTTGTATAGTTTACCTCCGTAGATGATAAATTGAACAGCCATCCGCCGTATTGCCCTTTTGTCCTTGGCATTTACCTCTAGTGGATAAACCTCATTTTCCAAGAAGTTCTAGATGTCGTAGTACCAAGGGTTTTGATCTTGCGTTTCATTTATTGCGGCGCTAGTCTTGTAGGCCAATGTATATCTCTGCTCAATGATGATCGGACGCATCCGGACTCCCAGCGGGATGTCTATCATAGAAGATAGAGTTGATAAGGTGTCAACGAACCTATTGTTCTCTCTCAATAGATGCGTGAAAGTCAGCTTTTCAAACCTAGGAATCAGAATGTCCAGGGTCTGGTGATAAATTTTCATCTTTTCTTCTTTGACCTTCCAGTCTCCATTGGCTTGAAAAACAACTAGGTTTGAGTCCCCGATCACATCCAACCTTTTCACTCCTAGTTCCAGGGCAGCTTTCAAACCAGCGATACATACCTTGTATTCTGCTTCGTTATTGGATACCTTGAACCGGAGTTTGAAGGGTAAAGGTATATGGGAATTGTCGAGTGCTATCAACAACACACTTATCCCATAACCGTATTGATTAGAGGCTCTGTCAAAGTACATTGTCCAAGTCTCTTCCTCAACTTGCAGAATAGCTTCATCTAGGAATAGGTATTCTGCCGCTTCATCCCCTTTCACCGGGTGATTTGCCAAGAACTCTGCCACATCTCTCCCCTTAACCGACTTGCGAGTAACATACTTCAGATCAAATTTGGAGAGAAGAAGCAACCAACGGGCTAGCCTACCCGTAAGCACTGGTTTCTCAAAGAGATATTTGATGGGATCTAATCTCAAAACCAGGATTATGGAGTGAGCTAACAAGTAGTGCCTCAACTTTCTAGTAGCCTATACCAAGGCTAAGCAAGTTTTCTCCAACGAAGTGTAGCGGGTCTCGTAGTCCAGCATTTTCTTGCTCAAGTAGGAGATGGCTTTCTTTACCCTATCCTCAGATTTCTGAGCAAGCATGCATCCCATTGTTCTGTCTGTGACTGACAGATAGAGAATCAAAGGCTTCTCTGGCTCTAGTGGCGATAACATGGGCAAATTCTGAAGGTACGACTTAATCTGCTCGAAAGCGAATTGACATCGATCATCCCATCGGAATTTCTTTCCTTTCTTCAGAAGACCAAATAGTGGTTCACAAGTCAAGGTTAATTTGGAAATAAACCGTCTTATGAATTGCACTTTACCCATAAAGCCTCGCACCTCCTTTTCAGTCCTTGGTGGTGGCATTTCTAGGATGGCCTTAATTTTGGAAGGATCTACCTCGATGCCTCTTTATGTGATCAAGAAACCAGCATTTTCCTTGCTGTTATGCCAAAAATACACTTCTGCGGGTTCAACCTCAGTCTGTATTCTCTGATTTGTTGAAAGAATTTCTTCAAGGTGGTATAGTGACCTTCTCTTTCCTTGGACTTGACGATCATGTTGTTCACGTACACCTCGACCTTTTTGTAGATCATATCATGTAGAATAGTGGTTGCAACCCTTTAATAGATAGCCTCGGCATTCTTCAGCCCAAATGGCATCACCCGATAGCAATAGGTTCCTTACAGCATAGTAAATACAGTTTTCTCTTTGTTCTTGGGCGCCATCAGAATTTGGTTATACCCGAAAAATCCATCAATGAAGGAGAGCAATGCATGGCCTGCAGTGAAGTCCACTAATTCATTAATGTACGGCAAAGGGAAGTCATCCTTCGGACTGGCTCTGTTCAAATCCCTAAAGTCAACACAGACTCTGATCCTGCCATCCTTCTTCGGCATAGGAACAATGTTAGCCAACCACGTTGGATACTCAGACACAAGCAAGAACCCTGCCGCAATCTGTTTGGTAACCTTTTTCTTAATCTTGGGAGCCCAATCTGGATGTATTCTTCGCAACTTCTGTTTGACGAGTCGGGCCTCGGGGTTAAGAAAGATCCGATACTGTACAATCTCAAGATCGATTCCTGGCATGTTTTCGTAGGACCATGCGAAAGCATCTTTGAAATCTTTTAATAAAGCGACTAAGTGCTCGCGCTCATTCGAAAACAACATGGACCCGATCTGGACCAGGCATGATTCCTTCTCAGTACTCACATTAAAAGCAATGATTCATCAGCAAGGGGTTTGGCAAACCTTTCCTCCTCTCGGTTAATCAAAATTTTCAAAACCAGAGGAATTCCTTCCTCATCGTTTTCATTAAAATTTTGAAAGTCCCGATCAATGCAATAAACAAACGGCACAAAGAAATACTTAGAATCTGTAGTGGCATTCCCATTCATAAAGTCCAGTTCATCCAGCTCTTCGGTTACAACCGACTCAAAAGCAAAAGAAAAGGATGACCTGGACAAGACCTTGGCATTCGGGCTATCACCCTTAGGAATACCGGACTCTAACTCATAAAAACTGGAATCTGATTCCAACTCCACAGACTTTGTGGAATCAGATTCTAGTTCACTACCCGACTTAGAACTACTAGACAGATAGCCCTCTTCCAACTGCTAGATAAGAGATGGTGCTTCAGATGCATCCAAAATACTGCTAGAAGGGTTCACACCCGATTGATCCCCGATCATGGAAATGGTCAGGTTATCCCCCAAGCTCTCTGTGTCAGCCGAAAGATCTGAAAGGAGACATGCCGGTACTACTCCTATTCTAAGTTCACTGTTGTCCAACTCGCTGTCCATGCTCTGTCCAGCTTCAGCAGTCAGTTTAGCCTTTTCCTCTATATTATTGTTTTGCAACTGCAAGTCAAAAAAAAATTTCAAAGCCAAGAATACGCTGCTTCTCATAATTCAACCAGGGCTCGGGGAAGTCGCAAAATGGGAAGTCTTCTCCCTCCCAAACAAAATGGCGGTTTAGTGTTCCCCGGATCCGCTTGTGAATAAGCTTATAGCACTTCCCGATCTGCTTAGCTTCGGCTCTACATGCCATCTCTTTTCCTTTCCTAACCCAATTCTCTTTGGTGGGCGTATAGCCAAGACCAAAGGCATGCAGATTATGTGGCACATCGGCCAATGCTGTAATGCCTTTCCGGTTACTTCTTCCCAATCCATTCCTGGCACATGTTGGAGCTTGTTCATGAAATAGATTGATTGGGCACTGACATACAAGCCCTCATCAGCTGCCAAAATGATTTGCACTGCTCGGGCCTCAGCCAAAGTAAACCCTGAAAGGAAAACATCCTTCTTGCCATGAACAATTTCCAGCATAGGTGTAGTTACCTCTGGCGGAGGACATATAGACGAATTCCTAAAAACGATCGCCACTCCTTTCTCGTGGGGATATTTCAGCATTTGGTGGAGGGTAGAGGAGACAGCTTTCACCTGGTGCAACCAAGGTCTCTCTAGCAGTAAGTTGAAAGTGGCCGGCACATCTAGGACATGGAACTCAATATCCTATTGAGTTGGGCCCACTTGAACTCTAATTTGTATCGTGCCCATAACCTCTTTGCTCGTGTTGTCATACGCCCGAATCACCTAGGCTATAGGCATGAAATTTGCTAGTTTTAGGCCGATGGCATAAGTTGTGCGAGAAGGACAGACGTTGATAACTGACCCAGTGTCGACCAATACCACTGGCTCCCACTTTTCTCTGCACTCCACTGATATGTACAGAGGTTTATTGTGTGCTGAGCCTTCTAGCAGCAGTTCTTTGTCTGAGAAAGTTAAAGTTGGCTCAGTGCCTCCCGAGAAAACTAATCCCACAAGCTGTTCAGGAGTGGTGTCAATGGACAATTTGGCTTTATCCATTACTGATAGTACAGCCTGTCGATGCACGCGAGAAGCCATGAGCAAGCCCCAGATTGAAATATTGGCTTGAATTTTCTTTAGTTGTTTTAGCACTGCCTCTTTTTCCAACTGTTTTTCCTTCTGCTTCTCAACTTCTTTATCTTTCCTGGAGGCTTCATCTTGGTCTAAGTGTGGCGGTATGAAACACCGCCCACTTCTCGTTATGTGGTCAATCTCTTCAATGTACCAGTTATTGTTTGGCAGGGACTCATCCCAATCCTCATCAGTGTGGGCCAGATGTAGATCATTATCTTCCCACCATACACCTCTGGCAACCGACAAGCAATTGTCCGGTTCTGTTCGAATTACTCTTACATCAGAAATATCCCCCGTAGGGTATTGGGCTTTTCCAGCTTCCTGTTTGTCTTGATCCCTTTCTTGTTTCAACCGCTTCAACGTGGCTTCCTGTTCTGTATCCGCGGTACTTACTTCGCCCAGTTCCTGAACTAAATTCTTGATGCCGGTGCTCTCCGACAATTTTTCCTTTTCCTCGGCCATTCTAGCCATTGCAGCTATTCTTGCTTCCTTTTCTTCAGGTTTTGGTTCAGTTCTTTTCTCCTGGTCAGGGTCATCACTCAACCACCCTGAGTTGTCCGTCGACCCATTCAAATTAAACCAGTCAATCTGCACTTTCCCTTGATCCTGTTCGTCGTAGAACTGCAGATTGTCTAAGTCCTCCTCCAGCTCTGCCAGATCATCCAAACCTTGGCTCAGATTATCCTCTCTAGCCACACTGACCTCCACTACTGTTGGCAACACCACTTCTAGCTTAGCTTGATCAACTGGCACAATGTAGCAGCACGAATTGTACACCCCCTCAGTTATATCCTCAAAGCACTCAAGCAGCGGACTCATAGTCTCCTCTAAAGCAACCTTCCTTCTTCGGCCATCATCACCACCACGGGTTCAGGTTGAAGTGTGGACGTGTTCATCATGCACAAGTCTGTGCTTTCAGGAATGAACACAATCGGCCTAGGTAGGTGGGAAGGGGTAATGTATACGCTGGGGTCATAAAGGATGGCCAGTGTATATATTAGATTTAAGTGCTGAGGTGGGGGAACTTGGTTGTGGGCCGGGAAAGGGTTGGTGGTTCCATTTGGCTTTTGGGGTGGTGTGATCACCTTATTATCGATGAGATCCTGAATCTCATGACGCAGCCTGAAGCATTGGTCAGTGTTGTGACTGTGCTGCTAGTGAAACGCACAGTACTTGGCTGGGTTGTGTTTTGGTGGGAGAGGATCAGGTAGTGGGCGGGACTCTAACGGCTTGAGGTGCCCTTTTTTTATCAGCACCCTCAGGGCTTAGGATAATGGCATATAGAGTGGGGTAAAAACCCTTTGGGACCATGCCTGGTTGTTTGAAGTTTATGGAGTTGTACTGGCGAAAGGATTGGCGGTCTTGGCTGTGGTAGTGATGACGTTTACATCAGATGGTCGTGCAGTTGTGCTTCTACTAGTGGTTGCATTGGAACTGCGTGAAAAAGGCCTCTTGGCTTACTCCTTCTCATCGATTATTAACCCCTATTTCATTACATCTTCAATCTGAACCCCTATCTCATGGAGCTTAGTGAATGTGAACAACGGTAAGACGATCATCTTCTATAATAATTTTCTCTACAGATTGCGGACCACCATCCTGATTTGATCCTTCTCTGACGGCCTAGTAGTCATCATCGAAGCCTTGGACCTCCACCTCATTACAAAGTCTGAGAAGGCCTCCTTTGGCTCCTGACGGGTTACCTCAAGATCACGGGTTGTGACCTCGATCTGCGTGTTGTATGAGTATTGTGCGATAAAGGCCTCAGCCATTTCCTCCCAGCTCCGCTTTACTGAATCCTCTAGCTTCGCATACTAGATAGTCGTTATTCCTGACAAGGTCCGGCCAAAAAGTGATAGCTTTTGAAGTCTAGTGAGGCCCGTCGGCCGCAGGATGTCGGAGAACAACGGCAGATGAACCATGGGATCTCCAGAGCCATAGAACCGATCTATGTGTGGCATTTTAAACCGGTCTGGGAAGGTTACTGCAGAGTTAGTATATCCATCTTCGATATTGGGGATAGAGTTCATGCCTTGTGCCCACTTGAAAAGCTTCTCCAGCTTGTTGACCTTAAGTATAGTTGGGCCAATTTTGAAGTCAAACAGGGGCTCGGTTTGGTACACTGGTGCCTTGGAGGCTTGCAGTAGGATGGGGTCTACTGGATTGCCCAGATTCTCTTGGACATTGATAGTGATTCCGGGTGCTGGGATACCCGCAGGAGGTGCATGGGAAGTAGAAGCCACTGTCGGCTGTGGTTGCTCTTGCTGCAGCCTGTTTATCACTTCAACTTAATGGGCTGTGATTTCAACCTGACGAGCAGCATCTTGCTGCACGGTTTCAACGGTTTGCTGGAGATGACGGATCAAGTCCTCCATGCTGACCAAGGGATATTGTGCCATCGGAATTGGCGAGTAATCTCTTACTGGAGTGGATGTAGAAGACTAAGCCTGACTTGATGCAAGTGACCATTGGACCGGTGAATTGTGCCCCTTCTCCGTCTAGTAACCGGTGGAAGCGGCGCAAACACTGGTTGTCCTCTAATAAGATCTCCGGATCTGTAAAGTCTCCTTACACGAGTCTAGAGTGCTTGGGGGGTATCCGAACTGTCCAAAGAAAATTGTGATAAACTACCTAGCAAAAAGAAATAAAGCAAAAGGAAAACAAAAATCAGAAACCGCACAGCACCTCAGCTTAGATGTTAACCATACACAGATGTAATCAAAAGCTGCAGAACTACACTCAACACTGATTTCTGTCCCCAAATCTGATACCCAAACTTATAACTGATACATACATTCCTATAGAGTTTCACTCTAAAAGTACATACTAGTTAAGTGAGAACCAAAACACCCCTATAAGGGGGTAAGGTTACCCTGCCCTAGTTTTGTTAGGAACTAGGGTTCACTAGTCAAGCAAAGTGGTTTCACACAATCCTGTATTCGAGTAAGCAACCTGTCCTAGTTTGGAACAGTCTCTATGGCTTTCGATATGCAACTAGGCCAAATGGTCAAAAAGAGTACCTCAACATGACTACCTAATATACCTCTCATACGTAACACCGAGAAGTGAAAGGAGGATCAAACGGTATAGTGGTAGTCTAGATCCAAGGGTTGTGTTCCCATCATGGCAGAGCCCGCGACTGGTCAGCCTTTTGGCAAGCTTTTCCAAGCAAGCCTCTTGCAAACCGTCCAGGAATAACAAATGGCAAACACAATGACTTAGGCGCACCAATGCAAATGCAATGCAAAGAAACATATAAGTGTAGATAAAAAAATCATATCATAAGTTTGAGTCAAGTTCTCTAAGTCCCCAACAGAGTCGCCAGAAACTGTAGCTCGACTTTTTCGCGTCCCATTTCGGAGGTTTGAAAGAAGCCCTACAGTTCAGACTCTCGCGGTTCTGAATCTAATCTCACTAGTGCAATGTGAAATAGATAAATACTAAAGAGTCCAAATCCGGCAAATCATTTGAAAAATCAATTTTGAATCAATTTACCAAAAATGGACTGCTTTGCCAGATACAGAGTCGCCACCTAAATATTTTATTTTGGGAAAATTTAGGAAACCCATGACTCGTGCCAAAGGCCACGTGTCTGTCATCACCAAGATTGTCTCAATTTGGGAACTTAGGTACGAATAGGGAAGGTCATGAATTGAGCACCCCCACTCGCCCGATCAAAGATCGGCCTCTATTAATCATTATATGATTTTTAACAACATCATATGTTCTTGTTCCAATTATTAGGCTAGTATTACTATGTGATGCACACAAGCAAGTATAGACTAGTTTGCCCGAATTGGAACAATTCAATTTCATGTTTGCTTTCAAAAAGAGTTTTATTTTGCCACCTAACAAAGTGAGCTTGAAACGTACATTCATTGAACCATTCCAATTCAAACAACAAGCCTTCATCTACGGGCATTCAAGCAGTTTAACAAGTAAGCACTTAGCCTCATGGTAAGCATGCTAGTTATGGAAATCACTCACACTCATGCAAGTATGCTAAAGCACCAAAAACTCACTTAGTACTCCAAGCCAAAAAAAAGAAAGAAAAGAGAGCTAGAAAAATGCATGATCCTAATTTTATACAATATGACTAATGCAACACACGCAATATGTAATTACTAGGCTCGACTACTAATACGTCATATGAATTCAATTCGATAGCATGTGGTCTAAGCACGAATTCAAAGAATGTATTTAAACAACAATGCAGTTAGAATGATGAACCGAGCCTTGGTGTATGTAATACAAGATGAATGGATGCGAGCATAAGATATGCTAAATGAAACATGATGCTCCTAATCTAACCATCGTAAGCTAGTAAATAAAAGGGAGAAAGACATGGGGTTGGAAAACATGCATATTATTACATTTGCGTTCTCACAAAGGAGAGTCCGAATGAGCAAACTAGCTAGCTAAATAGGCTAAACTAAGCTAATTATTACAATATAAATTAAATTAGCTAAACTAATTAACTAATTATTACAAACCGAATTAATTAACTATTCTAGCTAACTAATTATAATTACAACACAATACAAATTAGCTATTCTAACTAATTACAAAAGCCATTAGTTAAGCATAAAATTGATCTATTACGACGCGGATTCCAAGGATCGATGAGGAACTCATGCATGAACACGGTTTTCACCTGAAAAGCCACTATTTTGCTACTGCATGCCTTTGTTACTCAATAGGACACTTGCACTGACTTCCTTTTCCAGATCAATTCTGTTTTGTCTCAGAAGTACACTGTTGAATTTGCATTGGTGGCTGATAGGGGGCTGGTCGGCCACTGCTGACTGGACTCCCTTGCTGCAACAGAGAGCAAACAGAGCAGGACAGTGTATTTCCCAAGGGTTTGTTTGTACAATTCATCCCCTTTTTCATGGACAAATCAAAGAGAGACAAACCTAGGTTCACAAACCATCAACTCAAGGAATTTCATTGTATGATGGCTCATAAACCAAAGTGTGCAATTTCATTAAATGCACAAACAAGACCCACAACTTTTACCCTATCATGCATGATCAAGGGTAATGGAGACCTAGGAAACTTGGCACATTTCATCACTTTGAGTATAAGATGCCCAAATTTTCCTTGTGTTCAATTAACGTCCGATTGAACACACCAAAATAGAATCAAATTGTTATCTTCACACAATTTTAGTTTCAACTTTTGTTTACTCATTTTAATTACCGTTTCATTCTTTAACTAATTAAGTCCATTGGTGAAAAAGTCCTCTAAAAGAGAAGGAAGTGTCAAACGAGGGGTAGTTTAAGGTAAGAGAGAGGTGTCATGCCGTTGATAATAAACCCCCTAAAGAGGATTAAACCATTAACCATGGACCTCAATCTCAAGCTTAAACAACCCTAAGGTTGAAACAACCCTCAAAACAAACAGAGGGTCAAGAAATGAGGGAGGTTACAGAGACTATGCTTGCTAAAATTAAGTGAGAAAAGCACTTAAAACATGCAATCAACTCAAACAAATGGTGTCTAAAGGCCTAAAACACCAAGCTTGTGAGGACACTTACACTATAAACATACAATACAAGACTCAAATGCAACAACCAGCCAAAAATAGAGGCAAAACAGTCTAAAATAGAGTCTAAAACATGATGGAATTAAGCTACAAATGGCTAGAAAAATAAGCTAACACATAGAGCTAACTAGGCTAGCAAATGAGACACAAGGTGGGAAGGCTAACCCCTCCAAATTTGGACTTCAAACCATGATTTTCACAATTGAAATTACTCTGAAATTCAGTGTTCAAAAGCCTAAAAAAAGATAGTTTGAAAGTGGGAAACAAAGGTGGAAAGGCCTTATAAACAAGGAATAAAGAAGGGTGAGCCACCCCCTAACCTTAAATGGCCTAAAACCACCAATTTCAGCCCACAAAATAGAGTTTTTACAGCCTAAAACTAGTGGAAAAAAGATATAAAAACAAGTATGCAAGGCAAGGTAAAAGGGCAAGTGTTATACATTTTGAAGCAAAAATCAATTCTAGGCAACAATTCAAGCCAAAATCACCTTCTAGAGCTCCAAGAATTCCTTAAGGAACCTCAGTCCAAAGGTGATCAACTTTGGTTAAGGAGATATAGGCAAAAAGTGTAGTGTATGTAGGCTAATGTGCACAAATTTTTAAGAGAGAGAGAGAGAGAGAGATAATTTTTGCTTCAAAAATTCTAACCCCCAAAAATGGGAGAGGAGACCCCTTATATATAGAAAAAAAGAACTCCATACAAGGATATCCAACCCTACACGTGGGTGCAGATGCATGCATCTGTGTAAACAGCTAGCATAACTGGCATAAAATATCTGCAAAAGCAATTGGTGGCCGTCGACCACTATTGGTAGCCGACCAGCCACCACTGATGGCCGACCGGCCATACCAATGGCAGACAACAAGAGACCAGGGTCGATAGCCTATACTGATGGCCGACAGGCCACCATAAGGTGCAGGCTAAAAAAAAAAGGTTTGGTCCAAGAATGAGGCAGTAAGGGTGTAGGGTTTGAAAGGCGTAAAGCCGTGGTATCCTATTGAGAACTTCCAGCACTTGGCGAGCAAATAAACCCATCATCGAGTGCACGAGCGATGACGTCCAAGTCGTAAAAGGCCATCAAAAATGGGGTGTCTACAGTATGGTGGCTGCAATTGCGCCAACCCCTACTTATGTTGGGACTGTGCCAGTGAATCATGGTAAAAAACCAGAAAAGTTCTTAGGAACTGATTTAGGCAAAGGCAAAAGAAGATCAAGCAAGAAGGTTGCTTAAGCCAATACGACCAAAGTGGATAAAATTTCCAATGATGTAGATGTCATAAATCTTTCGGCAGTTGTTTCTGAGGCAAACCTTGTCGGAAATCCTAAAGAGTGGTGGGTGGACACTGGTGCTACTCGCCATATTTTTGCCGACAAGAATATGTTCACATCTTATTCTGTAGTGGACAACAGTGAACAACTTTTTATGGGCAACTTCTCCACTTCTAATGTTGAAGGATAAGGAAAGATTATTTTAAACATGACAACTGGAAAGGAACTCACTCTCAACAATGTGCTGTACGTACCGAACATTCGCAAGAACCTTGTTTCTGGATCTTTGTTGAGTAAAAATAGGTTTAGGCTAGTTTTTGAAAGTGACAAGTTTGTACTTACCAAAAACGGGATGTATGTAGGAAAATGTTACATGTCTGATTGCCTTTTCAAAATGAATGTAATGACTGTTATACCCTCTGTTATTAATAAAAATATATCTTATTCTTATTTGCTTGAGTCTTCAAATTTATGGCATGGTAGATTTGGACATGTTCATTATGGATCTTTACGTAGATTAATTAATATGGAATGTTTACCTAAATTTGACATTGATTCAAATCATAAATATGAAATTTGCGTTGAGGCAAAATTATCCAAAACTCCTTTTCATTCAATTGAAAGAAATACGGAACCACTTGAATTAATTCATAGTGACGTTTGTGATTTTAAATCACTTTTTTAGATATAGTTATGTTTATTTAATTTGAACCAAGGATGAAGCTTTGAAAACTTTCATTCAATATAAGAATGAAGTTGAAAATCAACTTGGTAAGAAAATTAAGAAACTTAGAAGTGATAGAGGTGGTGAATATGAATCACCTTTTGGTGAATTCTGTAAAGAATATGGAATAATTCATCAAACCACCGCTCCTTACTCACCTCAGCAAAATGAAATTGCTGAAAGGAAAAATAGGACTTTAAAAGAAATGATGAATGCCATGTTAATTAGTTCTGGATTACCTCAGAACTTGTGTGGGGAAGCAATACTTTCTGCTAATTATATTCTAAATAAAGTACCCCGAAAGAAAGTGAATCAAACACCTTATGAAATGTGACATGGGAGAGTACCTTCCTACAAATACTTAAAAGTGTGGGGGTGTTTGGCTAAAGTAACTATTCCTAGTCCTAAAACGACTAAGATAGGTCCTAAAACAGTTGATTGTATTTTCATTGGTTATGCCAAGAATAGTAATGCATATCGATTTTTGATTTATAAATCAGAACATTCCGAAATGCATGTAAATACTATTGTTGAATGAAAAATGCTCTAGACCACTAATTAGTGGTGGCTCTAATGATGTGGCAGTAGGTCCCACCCACTGCCACATGTGTTTTGTGCCTTGTTTTTTTTTTTTTTTTTTTTTTTTTAGAGTTGCCACCTCACTAGTGGTGGAGTTAGTGGTGATAAATTAGTGGTATGTAGCATTGCTCATTGTTGAATCTCAGAATGCATCATTCTTTGAACATGTATTTCCAAGCAAGACTGGACAAGAGACTAGTAATAATAAAAGATCTTATGATGATATTACTAGTCATGATCAAGAACAAGAGCAAGAGATAGATCAAATTGATGAAGAGGAACCTAGGTGTAGTAAACGTGCTAAAACTTCAAAATCTTTTAGTCAGATTTTTTAACATTTTTGTTAGAAAATGAGCCCTTAACTTTTAAAGAAGCTATGTCCAGTCTTGAGGCTCTTTTATGGAAAGAAGCTGTAAATAGTGAAGTTGAATCCATACTGCAAAATCACACTTGGGAATTGGTGGATCTGCCACCAGGTTGTAAACCTCTTGGGTACAAGTGGATTTTCAAGAGAAAAATGAAACCGGATGGATCAATTGACAAGTACAAGGCAAGACTTGTGGTCAAAGATTTTAGACAAAAAGAAGGTCTTGATTACTTTGACACATACTCACCGGTTACTAAAATAACATCCGTTAGAATGCTAATTGCTATTGCATCCTTCTACGATCTAGAAATTCATCAAATGGATGTGAAAACCACTTTCTTAAATGGTGAGTTAGATGAAGAAATTTACATGGAACAACCAGAAGGATTTTCTGTTCCAGGAAAATAAAAGAAAGTGTATAAATTGGTTAAATCATTATATGGTTTAAAACAAGCGCCAAAGCAATGGCATGAGAAATTCAACAAAGCAATGATGTCAAATGGGTTCAAAATTAATGAATGTGACAAATGTGTTTATATTAAAAACACAAACAAAGGCTTTGGTATAGTATGTCTTTATGTGGATGATATGCTCATCATATGTAGTAATAATGACATGATTAAAACAACCAAGAAAATGTTGAATAAACATTTTGACATGAAAGACATGGGGATTGCTGATGTAATTCTTGGTATGAAAATTACCAAAACATTATAAGATTATGCTTTGTCACAATCACATTACATTGAGAAAATACTTAAAAAATTCAGCAAAGATGATGATTATCTTGCTACAACACCTGTGGATGTTAATTTGTTTCTTTCTAAGAATGTACAAGAAAGTATTTCTCAATTAGAGTATGCCTAAATTATTGGAAGCTTAATGTACTTGATGAACTGCACTCGCCCAGATATAGCTTGTGCAGTAAGTAAATTAAGTAGATATACAAGTAATCTAGGAGTAGAACACTGGAAAGCTATTATAAAGGTTCTTACATATCTCCGATTTACTCGTAACATTGGGCTAAATTATACTAGATATCCAGCAGTACTCGAAGGATACTGTAATGCAAACTGGATATTGGATACTAGAGACTCAAAATCCACCAGTGGATATGTCTTTACTCTTGGTGGGACAGCTGTATCGTGGAAATCTTCTAAACAGACTTGCATTGCTAGGTCTACTATAGAATCAGAGTTTATAGCTTTAGATAAAGCTGGGGAAGTGGCAGAATGATTTCGCCACTTGCTTGAAAATATTCCAACGTGGCCAAAACCAGTGCCTGCTACATGCATACATTGTGATAGTCAATCAACAATCGGTAGAGCACAGAGTCATATGTATAACGGTAAGTCACGACACATTCGTTGTCGATATAACACCGTGAGACAACTACTCTCTAATGAAATTATTTCCATTGAATATGTGAAGTCTAAAGACAACATAGCGGATCCACTAACCAAAGGGTTAGCAAGAGAGTTAGTTGAGAATTCATCGAGGGGAGTAGGACTTAAACCTTTTAAATAAGAATTACCACAACGGCAACCCAACCTAGTTGACTGGAGATCCCAAGATCTATGATGAAATAGTGATGTCTGCAGCGTTTTAGGTTAAATAAAATTTAATAATTCTTATATCTAGGTAATCCTAGTGGAGTATGGTAGGATACTCTTCATAAGAATCACCTATGTAAGTGTGAACTGGGCCGGTTTTATGAGATTTGTGAAATGCTACAATTCTCTAGAGCACTCATGAAAGACCAGGTTGTTCATGGCCAAACTGAACACAATAGTGAGAACTAAACTGTGTCTGGTGATATACTATGTTAGTTTTATTGTCTTGGATTACACAAACAACTGAACAGTTCATAACATCATGTTCACTGGTTAGCTAGCAAATCCGATAGTGTCTCATAAGGGAATGTTCAAAGCCAAAAGCTACCTATCCTTTGCAGAATATTCCTAATTTCTGTACTCTCTGTAATTAGATCATGTTGTTGCATTTTTTCTCTGTCAAATTCCATTCATGTGAGGGATTGTTGGAAATTTGGTTTTTATAGGCTTATTTTGGGCCGATTTTGAGCCCAAAATAAAGTGGGTCCCACACGTCTTTTGGGGTGGGTCCAAAGAGGTGACGTGTTCCTCGCCGCATGGTAAATCACATGGAGAAAACAGTTCGTCAAAACTATTTACGAGTGAATGGGAACTTGATGTCGTTTTCGGGTTCATGGAATGGACAATTAAAGAATTAAATGTGGGTTTTCTTGTAAGGCTTGTCCTACATTGGAAACTTAAGAGAACTTAGGTGTGTATATAAGTTCTAGGTGGCAACACTTGGGTTAGGCCCCAAGGGGCACCCTAAGTTTGTAAAAGGGAGGAGTTATGGACAAAGTGAACCTTGGCTCAAACCACCACACACGCACGCCGCCGCTGCCGTCCGTCTGGCCGAGCTATGGCGGGTGTGGATTGTGGGTCAAGTCAGTTCTAATATTAATTTCTTAGACAAAATTTATTTGAATTTTTTTCAAAAATTCTTAATGAAATTAAATTCCAATTTTGTGCCAAAATTGAATTTAATTTTCTATCCAAATTTTACTTCCTTCAGTTCAAAATTCCTAACAGATTCAAACTGTTTTACAGTTTTAAAACTACCAGAAATTGCTCAATAGTTACAGATTTAAACCAGTAGCAATTATTTGTTGAAATTGCTCCAGATCTATTTGAAATTTAAAATTGCATATGTTCAAGGTTTTCATACCTGTTCGGACAGTTTTGAAGGGACACCTTTTTGCCTATAAATACCAGCCATTTCAGCAGTTTTTTGGATCCGAAAATAGTCTGGAAAAATTCATTTTGTTACCTTCCTTTTGCTCTCTTGCATCAATTATTCTTTATATTATTTTAGGAAAAAATTCAGAGAGTTTAGAACACAGGTGTTGTTCACCGAACAAATTGTTTGGAGTGCTATTACAATTTGTGAAAATCATTGTATCCTGGGAGGTAGACGCTATTAGTCCGTAAGCACCGAAGTGGGGCGAATCTGTCTTAAAGACAGAGTGTTACACATTCGACTTGATCTTTTAAATTTTAATTCGGTTTGGTAAATAAATTTTATAAGTAATAAAATTTTATTTGTTTGATTTGTTTCAATTATTTATTTCACACAAAAGATTGTTCCAACATATTCGAGGGCTTGATAACTTGTTTCCGAATTAAGCGGCAAAATCTCCTCCAAGTAATGTGAAGAAGATGATGAATTTGTAGGACTTTGACTTGAGGGCTTGACAGCTTTTTCCCAAATTAGATGGTAAAATCCCCTCAAATTTAGTAGAGGAAGATAAATTTGACAAATTTTTACTTGAATCTCCGAACTTTATATTTTGTGGAAATTGATAAACTTTGATGAAGAGACCTTCGTGGCTTTAAGCTTGAATTCGATGGAGCTTTTCCTTTGACTTGATGTAAATTTTTCTCTCTACAATTTGATTTATGTATGCAGAATTTGTATGGATAATAATTGTATATAAAATTCTAGTGGAGATGACCCCTATTGAGCGGAATGGATGGATGAGAGTCTTAATAAACTTCAATTTATTTGATAATTATCTTTGATTTATTTAGAAATTAGTGAGAATCAGTGCTATTCACAGGATGTGAAAAATATAATAAAATATGTTTCTATAAAATAATATAAATAGTTAGATTTTTATATGTAAATTATGAAAACGAAAAAATATTGAAACCTATAATTTAAGTTTTACAATTTTATCATAATTTATGTATTAATTTTTAATTTGTCACAACTTTAATCATGTAAGTTTCAACTCTAAAGTTGTAAATTTGGGTGAGTTAAACCCAAGCAACTTGAGTCAAGCTTGTAAATTTTTAAAGATTGTGCAACATCATTATAATTTGGTGAGAACCTATGTAAAATTCAAAAATTCGAATAAATTTAAATGGACTTGGGCAGAGACACCAAATAACTTGAGCAATCGAAATAAAATTGTATATATAAATATATAAAATTATTTGCTAATTTATTTTTTTATAATAAATAAGATTAATTAAAAATCTAATATTAATGAATAAAAGCGAATACACTTTTAGAAAGGGATCATTGAATAAATTGATATTAAAAAAAATTAATATTGGCATAAAATAATTTAAATATGTTTTTTCACAAATTATTTTTAATTTGAAAATTACAATAAAATAAAATAAAATTTCTTACAAAATAAAAGTGTTTGGATTTTTTTTTTTTTTTTTTGTTTAAAAGGTAAGAAGAAAATTTAGAATGGTATTCTCATTTGATCTGAAAATAATTCTAGATGATCAATAAATTATCACCTATAATCCTCATTTTTTTTAAAAAGAAAAAAAGATATTTCATAAACCATCACTGTTATTAGAAAAATAACATTTATTTCTATTTGTTTTAACAAAAGTCACATTTTAGCAATTGGAGCCAATTTTTTTTATTATTTTAGTTTGTTTAATTGACAACTGAGATTAAAAACAATTAATAGGATCCACCATATTTCGCAATTGTTAAAAAAGTCTAGATGAATAATAATAAAAATCTTTGATACAATTGTATCCACAATGATGTGGTATTATTTGTGTCAACTCATGACATAGGGTCTAACTCTCTTGTCACATCATTGTGGGTGAAAGCGTGGGTCTATAGCATTGCTAGAATAATAAATTATCACATGTATGTAACTCCTATTTTCTCTTTTTATTATATAAAAAAAATCACTAACTATCACTTTTAATAGAAAAAAAATGTTTATTTCTATTTGATCTTAGCAAAAGTCACTTCTTAACTATTTAAACCAAAAAAAATTATTTTTTATTTTAATTTGTTTAATTGACAATTGAGATAAAAAAAAATTAATAGAATCGATTATGTTTTGACAATTGTTAAAAAAGTCATTCATTTTCTTAATATTTTTGTCTTTTGTTAAAAAAAATATTTGTATTAAAAAAATTTATTGTCTAAGTCCTTGTAGTTTAGAAGGACATAATTTTTTTTTATTTTATAAAATTTAAAACAATAAATGACAAAAAAATAAAATATAAACTTTTAGTAGTGAGTGACAATTTGAATACGCGTATTTTTATTGTTTAAACCAATAATATTATGACACATGTGAATATTGATCTCTTTTTAACTACACTAATATAATTTTAAAAAGAATTTAAATTTAAAATTTTATTTTATAATTTAATAAAAGATGCATAAATAAAAAAATGAATATCGATCTTACTCTGGTAACAAAATTTAAGGAAAAATTTTATTTTAAAACTATAAAATTAATTTATAAACGAATCATATTGTGACACATATTAACAAAAATTAAACAAAGTCAAAAAAAAAAAAAAATAGAATTACAACTTTAAGCTTTAATAAGATGACGCTATTTTGCAATTATAATAGTATATAGATTTTGTATGTGGTTTTGAAACTCTCAAAATATCTCTTCTTAAAAGTATTCTTTTGTAAAATATATAAATAATCTCAACGTCACTCTTATTGCTCCTAAATACAAAAATTATGAGCTAATTATGCTAATTTTAAATTTGTATTTAAAACTTATAAATTATGGGATAGATCATTATAATTTTAAATTTATTTTGTGCCAATTTTAAATTTAAATGAATAGATTACTTTCCATATTTAGTGACCCTCAAATTTGAATTTTGAAATGGATTAGTATACTATTTATGTTTTTTTAGATTTGATATACTTTTCATTTGAAAATCGTAAATCAAGGGATATTAATTTTTATTTATTTTTTTATTTTTTTTTTGCTTGAATAAGAGTTAGCCAATAGAAAAAACTTTTAAGTTTTAAAAGTCCAAAAATTATGAAATTTAGATTGAAAATTTGGAGCTCTTAGAGGCCTCATGAGTTATAAACCCCCTTTTGCTTATAGAATATATAAATAAATACCAAAATATTACTACAATAATGTGCCATAATTTTATTGGCTTAACAACCTCAATATGACAAGTGCCTTAATTTAATTAGTCAAAAACTTATTTGATGTATCACTGTGGTTTAATTTAATTAACCAAGGACTTACTGCATCATTTTAACACGTGGCAATTTGATTTGACCACTATGTAATCTTTAATTTGCAACCAATTAGACACATGGCAAAATTTAATTTTTTGATAATTGTGCCATATTTTGTAGGCCTTTGTAGTATGTGGCAATCTGTAATTGATTGAAATTTTCCATGCTTACAAATGCCCCCTTGAGACTTGCTTGCATATACGTTCCAGAAGTGTGAAAAGTGAGCGGGTCTCAAAACTTGACTTCTTGAAATTTGTTAGACGATTTAGTAACAACTTCTTAGGTCTTGATTTTAAATCACCATTTCAGAACCTCACAACGTGCTAAATTTTTATTTGGTTAGGTTGATTGAACTTAAAACATGAGTTCAAGTTGCCTACGTACCGCAAAATCATCAAGCTAGACGCAATTCAATTTTGTGTCATTCACAGTTTCAACTCATGTGGACAAGGAGTATCATGTAGTTTAGGCTCATGCGTTAAGGAGCATCACAGAAGCTTCAATTTGCGACGCTCCAATGTTTAGGAGATAACATAAAGTTTAGGCTCATACCCAGGCGCTCTTCTGACTTTGATGCACTTTGAAGTTCAACTTGTTGATTTGGTGGAGTTATGAAGTCGAAAGGCGTAAAGCTCATTGTAGCTGCATATGACGTTGCTTCAGTTTCAACTTCATTTTACGATTCTTTGATTGGGATTTATTCTTCTCCATAGATAGAGATGTCAAGCTCCATATCATGAGCTCGTGTGGCCAACTCTTCAAACATCTTTGTTTTTATACCTTGTAAGATGTACTGAAGGGTCTAATTCATTCCTTGGATGCACATCTCAATAGTAGAAGTTTCAAATAGACGATCCTTGCAATTGAGGTTAAGGCTTCTCCATCTATTAATGTAGTCGATGACAGATTCTTCTTGTTACTTGTGAGAATTGATGAGCTCGATCATACTGACGATACGTCGAGCGTTGTAAAAACAACAAAGAAACACCATCTCAAATTGCTTACAATTGTTTATGAAATTTGGCTTAAGCTCTTTGTATCAGTCGAAACCATAGCTATAGAAACCCAAATTTAACCTGTCTGTATGGGTGCCCCAGTACACTTCTGGGCTTGTGAACGTTTGGGTTTTATTGTTATTACTTTTATGTATTTACTTTCTTATTTGTTGATGTTGGGAGTTGTTTTCGTGCCTTAGGATTGTTTCAAGAAATTGAGCAGCAGAATCTATCTCAGCGTGGTCGCACTCACGACCATGGGCTTCACACCCGCGATGTGGAAAGGTGGAGGTCGTGCCCGCAATAGGCCACAATCGGCTGTAACCAAATGAGTGCTTCAGGTTTGATGGTTGGAGGGGAGAGTGTGTTGCCCGCGAAGGGCCACAGTGTCAGGCCGCAAGTAGAGAGGTTGTGTCTGTGACCTGCCTTGTTGGCTTGGTCGCGCCCGCAATGGTAGGTTCGCACCCGCGATCTATTTTGTATAAAATAGAGCAATCCATGAAAATATCTCATTTTTTATCCACTTTATCTTCTCTCTCTATTCTGGCAACTTTTGCCCTAACATTCTTGGGCTTAAGTCTTGATTTTGAGGCCTCTAGCCTCGGTGTTGATCTCCGACTCCTTCGTGTGTTTTGTAGAGCTTGGAGAGGGCTTTGGTTTCATCTCAACCAAATCTTGTTTTGGGCAACGGTTGGTGCTTCTAGCTTCTCATGTTCTCTTCAAGAGGTAGATGTAGGGTTGTATTTCTCTAACTCAATATGAGTTTGTTAGTGTATTTGTGGTATTTTGTGTACAAACACCATCTTCTTGTTGTTGTTGATATAGTTGTTATTTTGATTTTGGAAATCATAAGTCATGGGTTAAGGGTTTGGTTGAATTGGAGATTGATTATTTGTAATCTAGCTACTAAACTTAATTTCCATGAATAAAATTGCATGTGGGTGATTGTCGTTGAAAAGCCCCAATTTTGATGAAAAACCCTAGGTGTATATTATTTGGGAATTTGAGAAATTGTTGAGCATGTGTTGAAATTGATAAAATCATAATGAGTATCATGATATGAAGGTGAAATTGGGAAAGTTGTAGCACTTGTATCCTTTAAAGCTTTTGGGAAGTGTATTTGAATCCTTTATTTTATTTTGGGAATCTTTGGTGTTGTTGTATCTTGGTTTTGGAGGAGTACAAATAGATTTAAATTTGTTGGAATTGTTCGTTTGCGCTTGTTTACGTTGAAAAATTGTTTGGGAACTTAGAAATCTTGTTTTGGGGTCGACACCAATTTTGGTAGTGTCGACACTTGCCTTTTGTTATTGGCCTAAAGGGTCGACACCGGTCTGGGAAGGGTCGACCCTTGTCTATTGCTGAATCTGGAATTGGTTGCTGAAATTTAGGATCGACACCAAGGGTTCCAAGGGTCAACCCTTGCCTGCTGCACACATTAGTGTCTCAGCTTTTCTTCCTGAAGGGTTGACACCTCTGTCTGAAGGGTCGACCCATGTTTGTAATTTTTAGATTTTTAGGTCGGTTTGGGCCCTACTTTTTGGGGGATTTTGACTTATTCTTTTCATTTGACTTTGGGGCTATTGTTCTATTAGTTCCTAGCCACTATAAATAGGTTTCAAAACACTTTCCTCTCATTACTTTTCCTTCTCTTTTCCTCTCAAACCGTGACTTCTCTTTTTTCTCTCTAAACTTAACTTTTTCACACTTAGATCTTCATATCTACTCATCTATAGCCATCTTTTCACCTTGGTCATTTGAGAAAGGTTGTAGATCTTGTCAAGGGTTTTATATTGATTTGAGTAATTCGTGGTTTCGTTGCCGGTGATTTTTGGGTTGTCTTCTCTTTGCTTCAAGAGGTAGAGATTTCTTGCTCCTCTTCAATACTTCGTCCATAGATAGTTATGTGGTAGATGTTTATTGCATAAAAGTCATGTATATTGGAGTTCTTTTTGAAAAATCATATGAGAGATATTTAAGGTTTGTTACTTGGGGGTTGAAAATCAATATATAAATTGTTGTTTGGGTTCTTTAGGGAATAGTTTAGCATGTTGATGTTGAGAGGGAGAAAAAGATCTAATTTAATATTATAAACTTAATGGATTAAAGATGAAAGAAAGTTGTGTAATATTTTGTACTTGATTATATGGATTGTGTGATTGTGTTAATTGATTAAAGGGTTGGATTAACCATGGTATTGGAATTATTCTTGATTAATCATGTTAAATTGAGTTGAGCTACAGCTTTTGTTAGACTTATTTATTTTGATGATTTATTTAATTATGTTTTAATTTATTTGGAAGAGAAAAAGAGAATCAAAATTTATTTTGATGATTTATTTAAAAAAGAAAAATAGAATCAAAATTTATTTTGTTCCATTATTTCTCACATAAACCTTTATCCTAAATGTTGTTAGAATGTTTTTAATATTTAATTAAATCAGGAGTTTAAACAGCCCAAAACAAATGTTCAAATAGCCTAGCACAGCAGCAGGCCAAAAGGTTCAAAAGGTTCAAGTGGAAGATATTCAAATTAGTAATGACGGAAGTACAACGGCTATAAAGGTTCAAAAGGCCAAAAGGTTCAAGTGGAAGATATTCAAATTTGTAATGATGGAGTGGAAGATATTCAAATTGGTAATGATGGAAGTACAACGACTATAAACGGCTATAAATTCAAATGATTACAACGGTTATAAACGACTATAAACACCTATAAATTTAAATGAATACAACGGTTATAAACGGTTATAATTTTCATTATATATACCAAAGCCTCTAATGTAAATAAGTTACAAAAAACCTGAAAATATTCTTTGATCTATAATTACTGACATCTTTTCTCAGAAATTATACACTGAGCCTTATAACTTTAAGCCTATCTTTCTTGTGTGAGATTTACAGAAAAATCAAAGCTTCATTTTATATATCTATCTTTGAGAGATATTTATTGTAAGCTTTCTTTGAAAGTAAAAATACCATTTCATCTTGTAAAAGTGTTGCAAACACTGTGTTCTTGAAATCTTGAGAGTGATTGTGAATCACCTAAGATTTGCAAGGGTTTAGGCTTGTGAAGTCTGTGTAAAATCCATGGAGGATTGCTCCATTTGTAAAGAGGTTGCTAGCACCCCTGTGAAGCTAGAAGATAGTGGAAAATCTCAAGTAAAGCTTGAGAAGTGAATGTAGGCTTAGTTGAAGCCGAACCACTATAAATCTGTTTGTCTTATCTTCCCTAATCTCTTTACTTTCATACTACTGCTATGGCTATCTAATATTCATGTGTTAATCATTTGATTTACCCTATATGTTAGTTATACTTCATTGTTATTTTACTTGATCATTTACTGCTAAGTTCATCATTGTGCTTGTTAATAATTTGTTGTACTAGTAGTTAATTTTATTGTGGTATTATTAATTTTATTTTATAGAAACCTAATTCACCCCCCTCTTAGGTTGCTTTTTGGGTAGCAATTGGTATCAGAGCCTGGGGCTCTTGTTTAGATTTAACAATCTTGAGTTTTTGATCCATAGCAACCATGTATTCTACTTACTCTACTGTAGAACAAGCTAACAATAGACCATCTCTCTTTGATGGTAGTAATTACATTCATTGGAAAGAAAAATTGACTTTGTATTTTCAAGCTACCAATTATGCTTTGTGGCTCATTATCACTAAAGGTCCTAAAATCCCTACCAAGGTAATAGACCATATTAGTGTGCCTAAACTTGAGGATGAATTTTATGAGTGTGATTATAAACTCCTTCAAACTAATGCTAAAGCCAAGCTTATTCTTGTGTGTGGACTAGATACAAATGAGTACAATAGAATTTCTGGATGTGTTACTGCTAAAGAGATTTGGGATAAACTTGAAATCACCTATAAAGGAACTAGCCAAATAAAAGAGTCTAAAATTGACATGCTTATTCATGATTATGAACTCTTTACTATGGAATCATTTGAATTTATTTCTGAGATGTTTTATAAATTTACCAATATTATTAATGCTTTAAAATCTCTTGGTAAATCTTATACTAATGATGAGCTTGTAAGAAAAATACTTAGGTCTTTGCCAAATGAATGGGAAACTAAGGTTACAGCTATCCAAGAAGCAAAAGACCTAACAAAATTAGGCATTGAAGAACTTCTAGGCTCATTCATGGCTCATGAACTTTCAATGATGAATGGCAGCAAAAAGGAAGCTATTTGGGGAGAAAATAATGGAGTAGCCAACTTGTGTCTCATGGCTCTTGAAGAAGAAGAATCCACTCAAGATGAGATAATTTCTAATTATGTAGAACTTGAAAGTGCTTTCAATGAATTACATGACATATTTAGAAACTTTTGTGTTAAGAATTCTAAATTAAAGAAATTAGTTACTTCTCTTTCAAATGATGTGGGTGTTTTAAAAATGGAAAATGCTACTTTGAAAATGACTTTACGTCTATTGCCAATGAGAAAAACATTTTGAAAAGCAATGTTGAGAATTTAAACAAAACTCTTGAAAATTTTGTAAAAGAAAAAGAAAACCTCAACAAGTTTCTTGGAAATAAAAGATGTGTTTTTGACAAAATAGGCATTGGTTTTGATCCTCCTAAACCTTTTATGAGATTAAATGTTCTTGAGACTAATCCCCATGGACCCAAGAAAGTATGAGTACCAAGAAAGAAATCAAGATATTTTGTTGGTGGAATCTCAAAGAATACCAAGGACTTCGAGAGGAAATGCACAACAAGAGTGTTCAATCTAAAGAGCAAAATCAGCTCCTACAAGAAGAAGAATGATGAAATGAAAATCACCAAGATAAACAATAGAGGTAATGTATGGGTGAAGATTCCAAAGAGGTAAATGAAGGTATAACTCCTAACACACCTTTAAGCTTAAAGTTCTATATTCTTTAAAGTGTAATTTGTGTACAATAGGTTGTGTCTAATCATTGCTTCCATGTAACCTAATTGTACTAAGTTTGCTAAGTCATGTTCTGCAAGTTTCTTTCAAACATTTATTAAACTCAAAAATAAGAATTATATTATTTTGATGAATGCCTATTAGAATATGAATGATTCATGTATTCATTAACATTTTATATCATGTCATCCATTGCTATGAAAAAGAGATAAGAAGTGATAAATTTTTTTTTGAGCATGCTTTTCACATCTTATATATGACTTCATACTAATATGTTAATTTCTTTTTGAGTCATACCTTTGTAGAATCAATTTTGATGTCATAACATGTGTTTGAGATGTATACTATCTATATTTTGAATTCTACATTTGTGATCTCAAGAATATACTCAATATGAAAATTTCATACTTACATGCTTTACATTGGAATATTTGAATGGGTTGTGAAATTCCTTGATTATGATCCATCAACAATGTCTAAATAAAAAGAAGTATCATATGTTTGTAGAGACATTGCATCTATCCTATTGAATATCTTTTGAATATGGATTATATTGGCATACATCTCATGAAATGCTTTTGATTGATAAATTGTTGAATTAATTGTTTATAACATTTATGTTGTGTTCCACATTAAGTAAAATGTTTTATCACACTTGAGTATATGGATTGAATTGATGAAAATGCCTCTTGATAATGTTATGTGATTAAATGAGATTGTTGCATCATTTCTTAATAAAACAAAGAGCATAACACTATTTTCTTATGCATATTATGCTATATGTTACAACTTGAAAATTTTGAAAAATAGCATTCCAAACTTTTGTTTGATCATTGAATTATTTTTCACCTTTTTAGTTTGTGATAAGAAGTGATTTGTGTTGTATTTTTATTGAGTAATAGTGATTGTTCTATGAATACTATATTTACACAAAATAGAAAAGGGTAGCACTAACTTATGGGGAGAAATCATTTTGCTAACATACTTGTTAAACCCTTTTGAGATGAACTCCTCATGAAAGAAAATTGAAGATTGAAAAGCTTCCATCTCTTGAACCTAAGGTATGCCTCATATACTCTCTTAAGCTTTTGAGGTAAAAATTCTATCTTATATCCCTTGAGCTAATACTGTTATTACTTTGATATGAAAAAGATTGATTATGCTTTATATGATTTGCAATGTATACTCTTTGATGATGCTCTTACCTAAAAATCATGCATATGCTTAAATGTGTGGTACATATTGAAATTCATGATTTTTCTTAGCATATAGATTGCTATACCTTGAACATGCTTCATTTTTTTGGAATTACATTAGCTCCATGAGATTATATTGAGTTTAACCTATTATGAGCAATATTTGGTATTCTACATAATGCTTGAGCTATGATTGTTAAATCTTCTATATTGCATATTAGTATCCTTGGTAAATTGCATGTTGGTATCATTTTGGCATCCTATTTGATATTATTGACGAGAACATTTCAGTTATGAGTTTTCATTTATCATATCTCCTATTGATTTTGCCAAATGAAACAAAGGGAAGAATTTAAACTTGATTATTTTTTAAAATCCCCTTAGTTTCTATTCTGTTTTTAATATCAAACTTATGGGCTTGCACCTTCACATGTTACTATTTTTTTGCCCATTATTGTCAAATGGTATGAGCTTCAATTGTATGATCATTATGTGCTATCATTTTTTTTGGTAGCATAGAGCTATCTTGATATGGATGATTATTTGTGCTATAATGAGACTTACATTCTTTCATCCTATATGTTGTACCATACTCCCTCATTGTGCTTGATTTTGTTGGAAATGTCATCGGGGGAGAAAAAAAGACTTGATTGTTTTAGTATCTCTGATTATTTTGGTATCTCTATGCTTTTGGTATCTTAATTTTTACAACTTGACCTTTGAGTTGATTAGTTGTTGATAATGTAAGAGGAAGATTGTTTTCCTCAAGGAAGAGTGACTTGAACTTTAGCTCCATATTTATGCTCTTGTTTGGCAACCTTGTTTGATCTATGCACTGTTATGCCTATTATAGTCTTAAGATTTGTATGCTCTTGCTAAGAAATTGAGAATTAGATCATGCTTAAATGCTTCTCATATACTCATTAACAATTTGGTATCTCATTAATATTTTTTGTTTGGACTTAATTTTCTTATATTTTTTTTCTACTTTTTAATTTTATTTTTCAGTACTTAAATATAAAAACAAAAACAAATCAAAATACAAATATTTACATAAAAAAAAAAAACACCCTTCATTTTTTTTCCGGCCATACGCCAATCAACATACATATATTTACATTAAAAAAAAAAAACCTTCATTTTTTTTACGGCCATACGCCGATCTTACTTACTCACCTCTTCCACCGCTCTCTTTTTCTTTTTATCACCTTGGGCGACCCTTGACGCCCCTGCCCCCGTGCTTTTGTTGAGAGCGACGACTCCCCGTTGAATATCAAAGGCCAAGAACGACGTTGCTCCAAATAGGGCCATGGAGGTGGTCTTTTGTTTAAGCTCTTTATTTTTGGCCTTCAGTGCGCCTATTTCTGCTTGCGCATCCTTGTACATGCGCTGAAGCAGAGAGAGTTGGGCATTGACCTGATGGAGCTCACTCGTCCTGTTCTGCAATCGGTGAACCAATTTTGTGACTGCAGTCACCATCTCCGTACAGGACGTCAGTGTGAAATGATTGGCTTCAATGTCTGATTGAGCGACCATGATTTGCTCAATCGACATCATAGGAAGGTTAGGCAGAGGAATGACAGGAAGAGTAAGAGTAGGGGCACTCGATCGAACAAAGCTTATGGGATCGTTGAGGTCCAAAAACAGAGTGAGGGGACGGGATGAGGAAGCCATGGATTAGAGGTGAGAGGTGTCAAAGAAATGAGTTGCAGAGAAATAGAAGCGAACAAACTGAGGTTTGGCCTTCTTCGTTCAATTTCTTTGTCTCTCGATGAGAAAGAAGAAACCGAAAAGAGTGGTGAAGATAAGATAGAAGAGAATGGTGAAAAAGAAAATGGAAGAGTATGTGATTAAGAAGAAGATAGAGGAGAAGACGACAAGAGGGAGAGAGAGCTGAGGCAGCTGATTGACTGATTGACCCGTCTCGCTTTTGTCGGTCGGCTGACGCAAAAGCGAGGACGCGTGTCCGATGCGATTTTCGACGAACAAAAAAGAGACGCGAGCGAATAATATATATATGTATATATTTGTTTTGATTATCTATTTTTTGATGCCATTTGTCACTCTCATTTTCCTCCTCCTCCTCCTCCAGATTCTAACCCATGATTTCCTTTTGATAATGTCACAGGGGGAGAAAACTTATGATGTTATGTATTATAGTATTATTTTCAAACTAATCTAATGTTATCTTAGTCTCATATTATGTCTCTAATTAAGGCTTATTTATTACACATGTGCTAACCTATGTATTTAGAAATGAATTCAAGGAGCATGACTTGGGGGAGAGCTTTTCTTACTCCCAAATCAAATCAAAACATCATTGTGTGCTATCATCAAAAAGGGGGAGATTGTTAGACTTATTTATTTTGATGATTTATTTAATTATGTTTTAATTTATTTGGAAGAGAAAAATAAAATCAAAATTTATTTTGATGATTTATTTGAAAGAGAAAAATATAATGAAAATTTATTTTGTCCCATTATTTCTCACCTAAACCTTTATCCTAAATGTTATTAGAATGTATTTAATATTTGATTGAATCAGGAGTTCAAACAGCCCAAAACAAAGGTTCAAACAGCCTAGCACAGCAGCAGGCCAAAAGGTTCAAGTGAAACATATTCAAATTAGTGATGATGGAAGTACAACGGCTATAAACGGCTATAAATTCAAATGACTACGACTATAAACGGCTATAATTTTCATTATATATACCAAAGCCTCTAATGTAAACAAGTTACAAAAACCTAAAAATATTCTTTGATCTATAATCACTCACATCTTTTCTCAGAAATTATACACTGAGCCTTATAGCTTTAAGCATATCTTTCCTGTGTGAGATTTACAGAAAAATCAAAGCTTCATTTTATATATCTATCTTTGAGAAATATTTATTGTAAGCTTTTTTTGAAATCAAAAATACCATTTCATCTTGTAAAAGTGTTGCAAACACTGTGTTCTTGAAATCTTGAGAGTGATTGTGAATCACCTAAGATTTGCAAGGGTTTGGGCTTGTGAAGTCTGTGTAAAATCCGTGGAGGATTGTTCCATTTGTATAGAGGTTGCTAGCACTCCTGTGAAGCTAGAAGATAGTGAAAAATCTCAAGTGAAGCTTGAGGAGTGGATGTAGGCTTGGTTGAAGCTGAACCACTATAAATCTATTTGTCTCCGCTTCCCTAATCTCTTTACTTTCATACTACTGCTATAGCTATTTAATATTCATGTGTTAATCATTTGAATTACCCTGTATGTTAGTTATACTTCATTGTTATTTTGCTTGATCATTTACTGCTAAGTTCATCATTGTGCTTCTTAATAATTTGTTGTACTAGTAGTTAATTTTATTGTGGTATTATTAATTTTATTTTATAGAAACCTAATCCACCCCCCCTCTTAGGTTGCTTTTCGGGTAACATCTTTGACATTTTGGTTTTCTAAAGCAAAGGGAATGGATTTTGGTTTTGCAAAACAAGGAGAATGGATATAGTATTAAAGAGGATGGATTTTGGATAAAGATTTGAACATGTTAACTTGGAAAACAAAAGAGTTGATTTTCATAAGAGAAAGAGACCATGGTATATTGTAAATCTAAAATTGATGCTTGGGGATGGATTTTAAAGCTTTTGAATATCGTTATTATCATTATTGTTGGGACTTAAGGTCAAGCGAATATCGGATTATTGTATTATGTGTGTTTAAATATTTATGCTTAAAGGTTTTGTCCTTGGTGATCAGTGGAGGATGATATTGTGATGTTGAATAGATTATGTGTATGTAGTAGGGTTATTTATATTTGTTGAATTATGTGATGGTTAGGAATGTGTTTGCACTTCGAATGAAGGGTACCATTGTGTTCTAGCTAGCTTCTGGAGAATTGGTCGCGCTTAGAATGAAAGGTACCAGTACTTTCCAGCTAGCGCCTGGAGAACTTAGCAGATGTACCATTACCTTCCAACTGATGTCTGGTAAATTAGCAGAGGTACCATTACCTTTCAGCTTGTGTCTAGTAAGTTGACATTTCGTTATGGAAATGTGTATCCTCAGCGTACTGTGCTTAAGGCAGGTAGAGCAGAACATATTTATCATTATTATCTCAGTATATCTGTGTATATTATGGGTTATGATGGTTATGGTTTAGGAAGGTTGAGTTGTCTCATTTGTTGAGTAGATAGTTGTTTGTTGCTTGTTGTTTTCCTTTCATATTAGATGTATATATGTATAGATACAAATGTGTATAAACCGGAGATAGGTACTGTATTGAGATTGTGAATAATGTGAAAGACATCGAATACTCGTGAACATGTTTCAAAAAGGCAAACCAAGTGTAAGTCCAGAAAGTGGGAGAAAACATACTGGGTTTGTGAAATTATTTTCAGGAATTTGTTATTGTCATATGAATTTTGGTAAAAGGTAATAAGAAGAAAGAAAAAGTGAATTGCTTATGTTGTTGAATGAAATGAATGAATTTGAGAAAAGTTCTTATATAAGTATATTTCTATATAAACCATCACATTATGTATATGATATGATTTAAAGCATTTATGATCATAGCTATCTGTATGTTGTTATTGTTTAGGATTATATTGCGATCCCTACTGGACTTTATGTTCATCCCACGTTGTTAATCCTTTTTCAGGTAGACGTCGAGAAGTGTTTCAAGATTGAGGATCTTCTTTATGTGTTGGTCACATGGCCTTTTATTTGTAGGCAGAATGCCATTGATGTAAAAGGGTTGAACCCCTTTTTTTTTTAATTTAAAAGATATAAGCCTATGGGCAATTTATTTATTTTTAAATCATGTCGCATTCACTTCATATTGAAATGAGAGAACTTTTAAGAATATTACTTGTTATTATATTAAATTTCTGCGCATGATCTCTGAAATTGTGTTATAATAAAGAATTTAGTAATGGTATCCGTTGGCATAAAAAGTGGGGTGTGACAGGCAAGGTGAATGTGTTGGAAATTTGAGAATATGATTTGTGAAATGATGTTGTTGGTAGGTTGTGAGTAGCCATTAGAAATGACTTATGTTTGATGTGTTAGTTGTAATTAAGAAAAACACTTTAATCTTAATTGAATTATTGAAATGGGATTGTGATGGTTGGAAGTGGTGCTTAGCGATGGCCATGGTTGTAAAGTGTACTCATATAGTACATTGGTATATGTGGTGCTCAGCGATGACCACGGGTGCTACTCAACGATGACCATAGTTGGGTTGATCAGATGTGTGCACGTATAAGGATTTACTAGAATTGGAATTGATAAAGGAAATGGGTTAATTGAACAAGGAATGTTGATAAGTAAAGAATGGTTTAATTGAACTAAGACTGGTGTCAAGTAAAAATTATGAATTTGTTATATATGTATAGCATCATGAACATTTATGCTTGCGGGGTTGTATTAGTTTTAGAAATGTTCCCTTCTAGGCTATATGCTCACTCTACATGGCTGAAATCTTTTTCAGGTGTCGGTTACTTGACAGACGTGGAGATGAAGGCTTGGATTATGTGTTTGGAACAAGGTGAGGTTGCTCTTTTATTTGTAGGCCTTCAGCCATTTATGTGTAGGCCGAGTGCCATTCTTGTGAGAGTTATACCTTTTGTAAATGATGTAAGCCTGTGGGCACTTTAATTAATATATGATATTACTGTTTAACTCTACATTGAGAACATTCATATCGCTTAGATGTTGATTTGGGGTGTATGTAATTGAATAACTCATGTAATGCATATCATTATTGTATCCATTTGCATGAGAGATGGCATATTTATTTCATCTACTATTGTCTTTTATTTATTATTTGGTGGTTTATTAGCGTGAGTCAAATCTAGGAGATCCGAGGTGTGACAATAGCCATTCAAGGAACGTACGAATTGCTTGACCAACAAATCTCCTTCAGTTCCAACACTACTACAAGTCTCCACGAAGTGCACAACATGTTGCTTTGGGTCGCCTTTTACCGTCAAATTGTCGAAACTATGGAGGTTGATAGTTTTTTGTTACCCAAAAAGCAACCTAAGAGGGGGGATGAATTAGGTTTCTACAAAATAAAATTAATAATACCACAATAAAATTAACTACTAGTACACTAAATTATTATCAAGCACAATGATGAACTTAGCAGTAAATGATCAAGCAAAAAATAACAATGAAGTATAACTAACATACAGGGTAATTCAAATGATTAACACATGAATATTAGATAGCTATAGCAGTAGTATGAAAGTAAAGAGATTAGAGAAGCGGAGACAAATAGATTTATAGTGGTTCGGCTTCAACTAAGCCTACATCCACTCCTCAAGTTTCACTTGAGATTTTTCACTATCTTCTAGCTTTACAGGGGTGCTAGCAACCTCTTTACAAATGGAGCAATCCTCCGTGGATTTTACACAGACTTCACAAGCCCAAACCCTTGCAAATCTTAGGTGATTCACAATCACTCTCAAGATTTCAAGAATACAGTGTTTGCAACACTTTTACAAGATGAAATGGTATTTTTGCTTTCAAAAAAAACTTACAATGAATATCTCTCAAAGATAGATATATAAAATGAAACTTTGATTTTTCTGTAAATCTCACACAGGAAAGATATGCTTAAAGCTATAAGGCTCAGTATATAATTTCTGAGAAAAGATGTGAGTGATTATAGATCAAAGAATATTTTCAGGTTTTTTGTAACTTGTTTACATTAGAGGCTTTGGTATATATAATGAAAATTATAGCCGTTTATAGCCGTTGTATTCATTTGAATTTATAGCCATTTATAGCCGTTGTAGTCATTTGAATTTATAACCGTTTATAGCCGTTATACTTCCATCATTACCAATTTGAATATCTTCCACTCCATCATTACAACTTTGAATATCTTTCACTTGTAACTTTTGAACCTTTTAGCCTTTTGAACCTTTATAGTCGTTTATAGCCGTTGTACTTCTATCATTACTAATTTGAATATCTTCCACTTGAACTTTTTGAACCTTTTAGCCTGCTGCTGTGCTAGGCTGTTTGAACCTTTGTTTTGGGTTGTTTGAACTCCTGATTTAATCAAATATTAAATACATTCTAACAACATTTAGGATAAAGGTTTAGGTGAGAAATAATGGGACAAAATAAATTTTGATTCTATTTTTCTCTTTCAAATAAATTATCAAAATAAATTTTGATTAAAATATAATTAAATAAACCATCAAAATAAATTTTGGATTCTATTTTTCTCTTTCAAATAAATTAAAATATAATTAAATAAATCATCAAAATAAATAAGTTTAACAATTTCTCCCTTTTTGATGATGGCACACAATGATATTTTGATTTGATTTGGGAGTAAGAAAAGCTCCCCCTCAAGTCATGCTTCCTGAATTCATTTCTAAATACATAGGTTAGCACATGTGTAATAAATAAGCTTTAATTAGAGACATGATATGAGACTAAGATAACATCAGATTAGTTTGAAAATAATACCATAATTTGAAAATAATACTATAATACATAACATCATAACATCATAAGTTTTCTTCCCCTGGGACATTATCAAAAGGAAATCATGGGTCAAAATCTCGAGGAGGAGAAGGAAAATGATAGTAATAAATGGCACCAAAAAATAGATAATCAAAACAGATATATACATATATATATATATATGATTCGCCCGCGTCTCTTTTTTATACGTCGAAAATCGCGTCGGACACGCTTCCTCGCTTTTGCGTCAGCCGACCGACAAAAGCAAGATGGGTCAATCAGTCAATCAGCTGCCTCGGCTCTCTCTCCCTTTTGTCGTCTTCTCCTCCGTCTTCTTCTTAATCACACACTCTTCTATTTTCTTCTTCACCATTCTCTTCTATCTCTTCTTTACCACTCTCTTCTGTTTCTTCTTCCTCAGCGAGAGACAAAGAAACTGAACGGAGGAGGCCAAACCTCAGTCTATTCGCTTCTATTTCTCTGCAACTCATTTCTTTGACACCTCTCACCTCTAATCTATAGCTTCCTCATCCCGTCCCCTTACTCTATTTTCGGACCTGAACGATCCCATAAGCTCTGCTGGACCGAGTGCCCCTACTTCTACTTTTCCTGTCATTCCTCTGTCTAACCTTCCTATGATGTCAATTGAGCAAATCATGGCAGCTCAATCAGACATTGAAGACAATCATTTCACACTGACGTCCTGTATGGAGACAGTGATTGCAGTCACAAAATTGGCTCACCGATTGCAAAACAGGACGAGTGAGCTCCATCAGGTCAACGCCCAACTCTCTCTGCTTCAGCGCATATACAAGGATGCGCGAGCAGAAATAGGCACACTGAAAGCCGAAAATAAAGAGCTTAAACGGAAGACCACCTCCATGGCCCGATTTGGAGCAATGTCGTTCTTGGCCTTTGATAGCCAGCAGGGAGTCGTCGCTCTCAACGAAAGCACGGGGGCAGGGGCGTCAAGGGTCGCCCAAGGTGATAAAAAGAAGAAGAAAATGATGGAAGAGGCAAGTAAGTAAGATCGGCGTATGGCCCGAAAAAAATGAAGGGTGTTGTTGTTTTTTTTTTTTTTTTTATGTTTATTTTGATCGGCGTGTGGCCGTAAAAAAAAATGAAGGGTATTTTTTTTTTATGTAAATATTTGTATTTTGATTTTTTTTTTTGTTTTTATATTTAAGTACTGAAAAATGAAATTAAAAAGCAAAAAAAAAAAAGAAAAAAAAGAAAATTAAGCCCAAACAAAAAATAATAATGAGAAAAAAATAAAAATAAAAGAAATTAAGCCTAATAGCAAAATAAAAAAATAAAATAAATTAAAATAAAATAATACCAGCAGAAATTAAACTTAATGGGACGTTAGTGTTGCTGGAATGGTAATGTAAAAAAAATACCATGAGGCTTTAAAAAAATCAATGTATGCAAAATTAATTTTACCTCAAGATGCAGAACTAAAAAAAAAGTACACAGTGGAGAATTACAAACTATTAAGGAGAATAAATGTATGAAGGACTTAAGAGTATTCAACTGATGTAAATGTTTCCATATCAATGTAGCATCAAGTTTAGATAAATGCCATGGGTGCAATAAGGAGAAGTTCCAAAGGTCAAGAATGAGACACACATTTTGAGCATAGGCGTGATTTTTAGGCAAGAGCATTATCAAAGAGTATACATTGCAAATCATATGAAGCATAATCAATCTTTTTCATATCAAAGTAATAACAGTATTAATTAGCTCAAAGGATATAAGATATAATTTTTACCTCAAAAGCTTATGAGAGCATATGAGGTATACGTTAGGTTCAAGAGATGGAAGTTTTTCAATTTTCAATTTTCTTTCATGAGAAATTCATCTCAAAAGGGTTTAACAAGTATGTTAGCAAAATGATTTCTACCCCTAAGTTGGTGCTACCCTTTTCTAATGTGATTTGTGTAAATAAAACATTCATAGAACAATCACTATTATTCAATAAAAATACAGCACAAATCACTTCTTATCACAAACTCAAAAAGTGAAAAATAATTCAATGATCAAACAAGAGTTTGGAATGCTATTTTTCAGAATTTTCAAGTTGTAGCACATAGCATAATATACATAAGAAAATAGTGTTATGCTCTTTGTTTTATTAAAAAATGATGCAACAATCTCATTTAATCACATAACATTATCAAAAGGCATTTTCATCAATTCAATCCACATACTCAAGTGTGATAAAGCATTTTACTCAATATGGAACACAACATGAATGCTATAAACAATTAATTCAACAATTTATCAGTCAAAAGCATTTCATGAGATGTATGCCAATATAATCCATATTCAAAAGATATTCAATAGGATAGATGCAATGTCTCTACAAACGTATGATACTTCTTTTCATTTAGACATTGTTGATGGATCATAATCAATGAATTTCATAACTCATTCAAATATTCCAATGTAAAGCATATAAGCATGAAATTTTCATATTGAGCATATTCTTGAGATCACAAATGTAGAATTCAAAATATAGATAGTATACATCTCAAAAACATGCTATGACATCAAAATTGATTCTATAAAGACATGACTCAAAAAGGAATTAACAAATTACTATGAAGTCATATATAAGATGCGAAAAATATGCTCACAAAAAAAAATTTATCACTTCTTATCTCTTTTTCATAGCAATGGATGACATCATATAAAATGTTAATGAATACATGAATCATTCATATTCTAATAGGCATTCATCAAAATAATATAATTCTCATTTTTGAGTTCAATGAATGTTTGAAAGAAACTAGTAGAACATGTACAATTAGGTTACATGGAAGCAATGATTAGACACAACCTATTGTCCACAAATCAAACCTTAAAGAATATAGAACTTTAAGCTTAAAGGTATGTTAGGAGTTATACCTTCATTTACCTCTTTGGAATCTTCACCCATACATTACCTCTATTGTTTATCTTGGTGATTTTCATTTCATTATTCTTCTTATTGTAGGAGCTGATTTTGCTCTTTAGATTGAGCACTCTTGTTGTGCATTTCCTCTCGAAGTCCTTGGTGTTCTTTGAGATTCCACTTATAAAATATCTTGATTTCTTTTTTGGTACCCATACTTTCTTGGGTCCATAGGGATTAGTCTAAAAAAACATTTAATCTCATAAAAGGTTTAGAAGGATCAAAACCAATACCTACTTTGTCAAAAACACATCTTTTATTTTCAAGAAGCTTGTTGAGGTTTTCTTTTCCTTTTACAAAATTTTCAAGAGTTTTGTTTAAATCATCAACATTGTTTTTCAAAATGTTTTTCTCATTGGCAACAGAAATAAAGTCATTTTTCAAAGTAGCATTTTCCATTTTTAAAACACCTATATCATTTGAAAGAGAAGCAACTAATTTCTTTAATTTAGAATTCTTAACACAAACGTTTCTAAATATGTCATGTAATTTATTGAAAGCACTTTCAAGTTCTACATAATTAGAAATTACCTCATCTTGAGTGGATTCTTCTTCTCCAATAGTCATGAGACACAGGTTGGCTACTCCATCATTTTCTTTCCAAATGGTTTCCTTTTTGGCTGCCATCCATCATTGAAAGTTGATGAGCCATGAGTGAGCCTAGGAGTTCTTCAATGCCTAATTTTGTTAGGTCTTTTGCTTTTTGGATAGCTATAACCTTAGCTTCCCATTCATTTGGCAATGACCTAAGTATTTTTCTAACAAGCTCATCATTAGTATAAGATTTACTAAGAGATTTTAGAGCATTAATAATATTGGTAAATTTATAAAACATCTCAAAAATAGATTCAAATGATTCCATAGTAAAGAGTTCATAATCATGAATAAGCATATCAATCCGAGACTCTTTTATTTGGCTAGTTCCTTCATAGGTGATTTCAAGTTTATCCCAAATCTCTTTAGCAGTAATACACCCAGAAATTCTATTGTACTCATTTGCATCTAGTCCACACACAAGAATAAGCTTGGCTTTAGCATTAGTTTAAAGGAGTTTATAATCACGTTCATAAAATTCATTCTCAAGTTTAGGCAAACTGATATGGTCTACTACCTTGGTAGGGATTTTAGGACCTTTAGTGATAATGAGCCACAAATCATAATTGGTAGCTTGAAGATACAAAGTCAATTTTTCTTTTCAATGAATGTAATTACTACCACCAAAGAGAGGTGGCTTATTGTTAGCTTGTCCTACAGTAGAGTAAGTAGAATACATGGTTGCTATGGATCAAAAACTCAAGATTGTTAAATCTAAACAAGAGCCCCAGGCTCTGATACCAATTGTTACCCAAAAAGCAACCTAAGAGGGGGGATGAATTAGGTTTCTACAAAATAAAATTAATAATACCACAATAAAATTAACTACTAGTACAACAAATTATTAACAAGCACAATGATGAACTTAGCAGTAAATGATCAAGCAAAATAATAATGAAATATAACTAACATACAAGGTAAATCAAATTATTAACACATGAATATTAGATAGCTATAGCAGTAGTATGAAAGTAAAGAGATTAGAGAAGCGGAGACAAATAGATTAATAGTGATTCGGCTTCAACCAAGCCTACATCCACTCCTCAAGCTTCACTTGAGATTTTCTACTATCTTCTAGCTTCACAGGAGTGCTAGCAACCTCTTTACAAATGGAACAATCCTCCACGGATTTTACACAGACTTCACAAGCCCAAACCCTTGCAAATCTTAGGTGATTCACAATCACTCTCAAGATTTCAAGAACACAATGTTTGCAATACTTTTACAAGATGAAATGGTATTTTTGCTTTCAAAGAAAGCTTACAATAAATATCTCTCAAAGATAGATATATAAAATGAAGGTTTGATTTTTCTGTAAATCTCACACAGGAAAGATAGACTTAAAGCTATAAGGCTCAGTGTATAATTTCTGAAAAAAGATGTGAGTGATTATAGATCAAAGAATATTTTCAAGTTTTTTTGTAACTTGTTTACATTAGAGGCTTTGGTATATATAATGAAAATTATAGCCGTTTATAGCCGTTGTATTCATTTGAATTTATAGCCATTTATAGCCGTTGTAGTAATTTGAATTTATAACTGTTTATAGCCGTTGTACTTCTATCATTACCAATTTGAATATCTTCCACTCCATCATTACAAATTTGAATATCTTTCACTTGTAACTTTTGAACCTTTTAGCCTTTTGAACCTTTATAGCCGTTTATAGCCGTTGTACTTCCATCATTACTAATTTGAATATCTTCCACTTGACCTTTTTGAACCTTTTAGCCTGCTGCTGTGCTAGGCTGTTTGAACCTTTGTTTTGGATTGTTTGAACTCCTGATTTAATCAAATATTAAATACATTCTAACAACATTTAGGATAAAGGTTTAGGTGAGAAATAATGGGATAAAATAAATTTTGATTCTATTTTTCTCTTTCAAATAAATCATCAAAATAAATTTTGATTCTATTTTTCTCTTTTAAATAAATTATCAAAATAAATTTTGATTAAAATATAATTAAATAAATCATCAAAATAAATAAGTTTAACAATTTTTTTTTTTGCATGTTTAGTATTTCTATCCTCCATGTGTATGGCTTGGTGTACGGTCGAAAAAACTTGAGATCCACTTATATTTTTTTCAACAACAGTAATGATAGAGACCCCCTTTGTGGAGGACCCCCGCAACCCCCTTTGTGATCCACACCATTCATGATGTGGACCCCACACATACATGAATGGGTCCCACACATCATGAATGGTGTAGATCAGTAAGGGGGTTGTGGGGGTCCTCCACAAAGGGGGTCACACTCATTTTTCTTTCAACAATTGCCCCCATGATAAGACCCTTCAACTGTTTGGCATGAATCAACCTATTGGCAAAGACTTGAATATCCTTACTTGAAACTTCTAATTTTGATAAGGTTTCAAGAATTTCTTGTAGAGTAATTTATTTTGCTAATTCTGTCATGGTTCCAAAATCATTTGTCGCACCACAAGTTTTTTTTCTAAAGCTTATTCAAAAGCTTTGTAAGTTGAGTCTTTTGTTCTTGATCACATTTTGCAAGTGTTTCAACAGCTTTGGCTAATGCAACAATTTGTTCTTCAAGGGAAAATGATTGCACCATCATGACCAACATGACATCGTCGTCTTAATCAAAGTCGATATGCTTTATAAGCTTTGCAAGCATAGATTGCAGACTTTTAAAAGAAATTAGAGATATAGAACCTCTGCTTGTCATAAACTCTTGAGAGATGGTTGGGTGTGTTGACACTTGTTCAACTATAGAAGAAACGTCCTCCTTTACATCCATTGAAGTTAAGAAGGTCATTGACTTATTTGACGACATGAGAGAAGTACTCTTCTTTGCCCCTAACATGATGAATAATATGTATATACTTTAAAGTTAATTTGCAGAGAGAAGAGATGAAAGGCAGAGATGGTCCCACAAAAGAGTAAATTACACTAATATCCCGTGAGGTTTCTATTTAATATAGATTCTCCCCTCACATTTGAAAAATTACATTCGCTTCCCTGAGGTTTGTAATCTCATTACAAATTGTCCCTAAATTGCTGATGGCATACCCTAAAATTTTTTAAATGACCATGAAAAATCTAGAAACCCTCTAGATGTTGATTTGTGATTATGTACCAATTTTAAGCAAAATATAACAATCCCAATCAAACAATCAAAAGAAAGAGACACAAAGATTTTACGTGGAAAAACCACAATTGGACACCTTCCAATTGTGATAAAAAAACCACGGGCCACAGCCACCAGAACAATCCACTAAGAAGATATAAAGGAATTACACAGGTATCACTCTCAATTATCTAGCGAATCCACAACGCCTAATTGAACCAACCTCTATGTGCCTCTTCCAACCCCATCTTCACCACGGAATTGTCTTTCTGATGAGCCACTCCGGATTCCACCACCGAAGCTTCAGACCGAATTCTTCAGAATTCACAACTGAAGAACAACTCTCTCTTTTGTGTAACAAACAAAACCTTTGATGTAGCCTTTTCAGATCATGAGTTGAATACTCAATAAGACATCAAAGAAAAATAAAATATCCCCAGATATAAACCTTTAAGAACCAAAAAGAAAGATCTGGAGGATTCAATGAATGAATCAATGAATAATCTAAATTTGGGAGAAACCCAACTATTTATAGAAAACCAAAGCAATCCTAGTTGGGAAAGAAAACCAACTTCTTGTAGAGAACCAACTTCTTGCAGAACTCTAAAGAAATCCTGTTTTTGAAGGAAACCAACTTCTTAAAGAACTCTTGTTACAACCTTGGTTTTGATCCATGGAATTTGACAACAAAAGGTCCTAACAATCTCCCCCTTTGTCAAATCCTGGATAAAACTAATCTAAAACAAATTTCCTAACAAAAACACTAAAACAAATTTCCAATCAAAACAAGAACAACATCACCAACTAGGAACCAGCACTTATAACCAAATCTCTTTCCAAACTTATTTCTCAAGGTCATAATCTGCAAAACAACTATCAGTGCCACAATCTCCAAAACAAATATTAGTCCCACAAGAGTATATGAAAAAAACAATATAAGACTATCTTGAAACATGAGATGAAAAACATGAATAACTTGAATATGCAATTTTGGAGATTTTAAGAACATGTAGCATGAAAACCTGAACCCGACACATGGCATAAAAACATGAAATCCTAAGACACATGAAAAACAACTTTCTCAACCAACAAAATTCAAGATGAACCAAACTCCCCCTCACTAAAAGCAACCACAAATACTGAAAACAGTGAACAAAAAAATAACAAAAATAATATGGTGGAGCAAGCAAGGAATTTCAGAGTTGTACCTTAAAACACATAAGATTATCCAAGAAACACAATTACTTGAAAATACAATGTGCACAGTTTATAAAAGATTCCTCATGAAAAAAAGTGATGCATTATGTGAAAAGCATAGATCTCATGATAAACGTGTGTGTGTGACTCTTGGAGTTCGACAAACACAAGATTCAAATCCTAGTAGTGATATGAAAGCTGGACCTCCAACGAGAATCTAAGCATAACTAAGGAAAGTCAAACCACTAGGAATCAAGGGGTATTTGGTGAGTAAAGGCGAAGGCTCCCCCTCAATCAATGAATCCTTTATTTTTTCCTTTTTTCACCTTTTTTTTTTTTCGCTTTTCTTTCTTTTGCACATTTATTTTCTTTCTTTTCTTTCTTGTGCACATTTTTTTTTTCTTTTTTTTCTTTTGCACACTCATCGGCGGCTGACACGCTCAAGAGTATGGAAACCGAACCAGAGAAGCATGGATATATTAAGGATGGCCTGGTTGGTGACTCTGAGGTAGCCTTTTCCTCATGGCTGGACTACAAAGAATAGAGGGGAAAGCCATGGAGATGCAAAAAGATGGAAGGTGGTTAAGAGACTCAACATCACCCATGATATGCTAGTATAGGTCAATTCCTCTAGAAAAGCAAAAGATACAATGCCAGAAGTCCATAGAGAAAAATAATCACTAAGGCGGAAGACTCTAAAATTTGCTAATCCAAAAGTGTGTACAGAATGAGACATACTAATCAAAGAACACACACTTCATAATGAGTAATGACCATAGAAAGCACACACATATTAACATGTAATGTTTATTCTCATCAATTCCAATATGCATCAAGGACATCTCAAAAAATTCAAACTTGCAAAACCATACTAAGAAAATCTTTTTGATTTTTTTTTTTTCAACAATAAAGTAAGAAAAAAAACATGCACACAAATCAAACAAGATCTCGTTCTAAAAGATTTTTTTTTTAAAAAAAATAGAGCTTTCTAAAAGAAAATTTTTTTTTTTTTTAATAAAAAAATAGAACGACCCGCTCTGATACCAATTGAAAAATCTAGAAACCCTCTAGATGTTGATTTGTGATTATGTACCAATTTTAAGCAAAATATAACAATCCCAATCAAACAATCAAAAGAAAGAGACACAAAGATTTTACGTGGAAAAACCACAATTGGACACCTTCCAATTGTGATAAAAAAACCACGGGCCACAGCCACCAGAACAATCCACTAAGAAGATATAAAGGAATTACACAGGTATCACTCTCAATTATCTAGCGAATCCACAACGCCTAATTGAACCAACCTCTATGTGCCTCTTCCAACCCCATCTTCACCACGGAATTGTCTTTCTGATGAGCCACTCCGGATTCCACCACCGAAGCTTCAGACCGAATTCTTCAGAATTCACAACTGAAGAACAACTCTCTCTTTTGTGTAACAAACAAAACCTTTGATGTAGCCTTTTCAGATCATGAGTTGAATACTCAATAAGACATCAAAGAAAAATAAAATATCCCCAGATATAAACCTTTAAGAACCAAAAAGAAAGATCTGGAGGATTCAATGAATGAATCAATGAATAATCTAAATTTGGGAGAAACCCAACTATTTATAGAAAACCAAAGCAATCCTAGTTGGGAAAGAAAACCAACTTCTTGTAGAGAACCAACTTCTTGCAGAACTCTAAAGAAATCCTGTTTTTGAAGGAAACCAACTTCTTAAAGAACTCTTGTTACAACCTTGGTTTTGATCCATGGAATTTGACAACAAAAGGTCCTAACAATCTCCCCCTTTGTCAAATCCTGGATAAAACTAATCTAAAACAAATTTCCTAACAAAAACACTAAAACAAATTTCCAATCAAAACAAGAACAACATCACCAACTAGGAACCAGCACTTATAACCAAATCTCTTTCCAAACTTATTTCTCAAGGTCATAATCTGCAAAACAACTATCAGTGCCACAATCTCCAAAACAAATATTAGTCCCACAAGAGTATATGAAAAAAACAATATAAGACTATCTTGAAACATGAGATGAAAAACATGAATAACTTGAATATGCAATTTTGGAGATTTTAAGAACATGTAGCATGAAAACCTGAACCCGACACATGGCATAAAAACATGAAATCCTAAGACACATGAAAAACAACTTTCTCAACCAACAAAATTCAAGATGAACCAAACTCCCCCTCACTAAAAGCAACCACAAATACTGAAAACAGTGAACAAAAAAATAACAAAAATAATATGGTGGAGCAAGCAAGGAATTTCAGAGTTGTACCTTAAAACACATAAGATTATCCAAGAAACACAATTACTTGAAAATACAATGTGCACAGTTTATAAAAGATTCCTCATGAAAAAAAGTGATGCATTATGTGAAAAGCATAGATCTCATGATAAACGTGTGTGTGTGACTCTTGGAGTTCGACAAACACAAGATTCAAATCCTAGTAGTGATATGAAAGCTGGACCTCCAACGAGAATCTAAGCATAACTAAGGAAAGTCAAACCACTAGGAATCAAGGGGTATTTGGTGAGTAAAGGCGAAGGCTCCCCCTCAATCAATGAATCCTTTATTTTTTCCTTTTTTCACCTTTTTTTTTTTTCGCTTTTCTTTCTTTTGCACATTTATTTTCTTTCTTTTCTTTCTTGTGCACATTTTTTTTTTCTTTTTTTTCTTTTGCACACTCATCGGCGGCTGACACGCTCAAGAGTATGGAAACCGAACCAGAGAAGCATGGATATATTAAGGATGGCCTGGTTGGTGACTCTGAGGTAGCCTTTTCCTCATGGCTGGACTACAAAGAATAGAGGGGAAAGCCATGGAGATGCAAAAAGATGGAAGGTGGTTAAGAGACTCAACATCACCCATGATATGCTAGTATAGGTCAATTCCTCTAGAAAAGCAAAAGATACAATGCCAGAAGTCCATAGAGAAAAATAATCACTAAGGCGGAAGACTCTAAAATTTGCTAATCCAAAAGTGTGTACAGAATGAGACATACTAATCAAAGAACACACACTTCATAATGAGTAATGACCATAGAAAGCACACACATATTAACATGTAATGTTTATTCTCATCAATTCCAATATGCATCAAGGACATCTCAAAAAATTCAAACTTGCAAAACCATACTAAGAAAATCTTTTTGATTTTTTTTTTTCAACAATAAAGTAAGAAAAAAAACATGCACACAAATCAAACAAGATCTCGTTCTAAAAGATTTTTTTTTTAAAAAAAATAGAGCTTTCTAAAAGAAAATTTTTTTTTTTTTTAATAAAAAAATAGAACGACCCGCTCTGATACCAATTGAAAAATCTAGAAACCCTCTAGATGTTGATTTGTGATTATGTACCAATTTTAAGCAAAATATAACAATCCCAATCAAACAATCAAAAGAAAGAGACACAAAGATTTTACGTGGAAAAACCACAATTGGACACCTTCCAATTGTGATAAAAAAACCACGGGCCACAGCCACCAGAACAATCCACTAAGAAGATATAAAGGAATTACACAGGTATCACTCTCAATTATCTAGCGAATCCACAACGCCTAATTGAACCAACCTCTATGTGCCTCTTCCAACCCCATCTTCACCACGGAATTGTCTTTCTGATGAGCCACTCCGGATTCCACCACCGAAGCTTCAGACCGAATTCTTCAGAATTCACAACTGAAGAACAACTCTCTCTTTTGTGTAACAAACAAAACCTTTGATGTAGCCTTTTCAGATCATGAGTTGAATACTCAATAAGACATCAAAGAAAAATAAAATATCCCCAGATATAAACCTTTAAGAACCAAAAAGAAAGATCTGGAGGATTCAATGAATGAATCAATGAATAATCTAAATTTGGGAGAAACCCAACTATTTATAGAAAACCAAAGCAATCCTAGTTGGGAAAGAAAACCAACTTCTTGTAGAGAACCAACTTCTTGCAGAACTCTAAAGAAATCCTGTTTTTGAAGGAAACCAACTTCTTAAAGAACTCTTGTTACAACCTTGGTTTTGATCCATGGAATTTGACAACAAAAGGTCCTAACAGACCATTTTGTCTTTTTTCTTACCAGTTCTTCTTTCTGTTATCATGATTACATTTTACAACTTTCTATCATTAAATTCTACCATAACATATTCTTATTGAGTGATGACATACAAACATAAATTTTATATAAAATTTTCAAACACAATGATATAACTTAATGGCGACTTTTCACTTTAAAATAAAGCACACCATAAACATGATTTATATTTACAACAATATTACTAAAGAAGATGATTGTTATTTCCCTTGAAATAATATGAACAAAATATCGGCATTATTTTATTATTTTATATGTATAAAGGTTAAGAGACAAATATGTCATTTTAATCTAATATGGGATAAGTGTAATTTTTCAAACGTGAGGATGGATTTGTATTAAATAGAAATCTCAGGGGGTGTCAGTGTAATTTATCCAAATAAAAATAAAAAAATATAGTAACAAAATAAACCCAAATAAAAATAAAAAAATATAGTAACAAAATATAAATTTATTGATTTAAAATAAGGCAATTACAATCTCTAGGATATTCTTGTACAAAAGAATAATCCTCTAATTCTTCTCTTCAAAAAGTTGATTCGAAGGCTTGATAGATTGTTCCTGAATTGAGCGGTGAAATCTCCTCCAACTAACACGAAGAAGATAACGAATTTGTAAGACTTTGACTTGAGAGTTTGACAGCTTTTTTCCAAATCAGATTGTAGAATCCTCTCAAATTTAGTATAAGAAGATAAATTTGACGAACTTTGATTTAAATCTCCTAGCTTTATATTTTATGGAGATTGATAAACTTTGATGAAGAGACCTTCGGGGCTTTAGGCTTGAATCCAATGAAGCTTTTTCCTTGCCTTGTTGTAAATTTTTCTCTCTGCAACTTGATTTATGTATGTAAAATTTGTATGGAGAATTGTATGGAGAATTCTAGTGGATATTACCCCTATTTATAGGAATGGATGGATGAGAGACCTAATAGATTTCAACTTCTTAGATAATTATCTCTGATTTACTAAGAGATAAATAACAAAATATTACTGTAATGGTGTGCCATAATTTTATTGGCTTGACAATGTGACATGTGACTTAATTTAATTAGTCAAAAACTTATTTGCTGCATTTAATTAACTAAGGACTTACTGTATCATTTTAACACGTGACAATATTTGATTTGACCATCATGTAATTTTTAATTTGAAATGAATTAGACATGTGATAATATTTAATTTGTCCATAATTATGTTATATTTTGTAGACTTTTATAATACGTGACAATTTGTAATTGATTAAAAAATTTCATACTTGCAATAAATTCATAGAGAAAGCTCAAGTTCACAAGATGAGACTAAAATTGTAAATCCTACAAATAATATATAAAAATAAACAAAAATTAAAAATATTTCTTAAATTTTAAAACAAATAAAAATTTCATCCTACCCTGACGAAGTAGGCCGTGGTTTTGTGGGGAAAGGCTGCCAGTGATATGTTGGGTTGGCAGAAAATCAACTGATGCGGATGCTATCTGCACAATCGCTCTCAAGTTGACACGTGTCAATCTGTAACATGCCATTAGCCTCGTTGGTAGGAAAAATTATTGTTTGTTCCTAGGACAAACTCATGCGGTGCTCTAATTTGATTGTTATTGGTTAAATTAATAAGACTTATCACATTTCTATCTTTTTTAAGAGATCCTGGAATATTTGTTCCTCAATGAATGATGTGAAGTAATATTTTAAAACTAGCCAATAACATCTCTGTTGATAGTAGGCTGATAAAAAAAATCGAAAAATCTAAAAATTTGTCTAATTCAAATAAAATCATATTACTAATTGATTCGGTTTCGGAGTATGATTCGGTCTGAATTATTAAAATAAATAAATTATGTTTTACGATTTGATTCAATTTGTAATTTTTTAATTATGATTTCAGTTTAGAATTAAATTAGACAACCAACTGTACAGATATATAGATAAGTTGTTAAATATTTGTTTATATAATAGTAGAGTTAGTTTTAAATAATAGTTTAAACAATTTTATTTGTAAAATAATAATATATTACTTGATATTTAAGCAAGTTGTAATTACGAATCATTATAAAATTCATAAAAATTATAATTTTAAATCAAACTGAACAATATTTTCATTGTTTGATTTGATTTTAACCGTTTGATTTATTTTAAAATTGAACCAGGTTCAATTATCTTGGTTTATAAATTTGTTTTTTTTTTTTAACAAAACACAAATTTTTATTGATTTAAACAAATTAGACTTATAATTTTGCATGGAATTAAATTTTTTTGAATGGGAAGCGCATTATTTTGAACCAAATACAATTTATATATTATTTATACACTTTGAAAGTGTTGAATAAATTTATTTTATCCTTTGTGGTGGGGTAGGTCAGTATTTATGTATTGTTTGTTTTCTCATAGACATGGGATTGGATTACCAATCCTGTCGAACCCACAAAATTAATGTTTGTAACAGTTTAATGGAATTAAAAATACTTTCTAGTGACTAGTAATTTAGCAATCTCAATGGGAAGTGATATTCAATTCTAATCAGGAAATTTTATTTTTACACATTTAATTATTTTTGTGTACATATTTAATAAAATATTATTTTAATGATAATTATATCTTAAATTAAAATAATCATGATGAACATTCATTAGCAACCATAATATTATATGAAAATATTTTTTGTACATATCTTTTAAAAAAAAAAAATTCTCAATGTACACATTTTGAGTAAAAAAAAAAAAAAAACTTAACCCTAATTTTTTCATTGTTGTTACTTTGCATGCTACACATTCTATACTCCTTTATTGCTTGTAAATCAATACTCTCATAACAACTATCATATTTTTTTAATATCTAGATTTATACTTTTTTTTTTTTTTTCCCTTTTGCAATTTTCAGTCAGACAATCAGTACCGAATTATTTCATTATATTCGGATATCAATTGCCGAATTATTACATTATATTCAGACACCAACTGCCGAAAGTTTTTTTTTTTTTTTTTGGAACAAATTTGCCGAACTAATCACTTTTATTTGAAAGTTAAGTTTCGAATTGAATGTGTAATTTTGGAAAATCATTGCCAAAATCTCCAAATCGAAAAATATAAAAAATAAATAAAAAGGTATGGAAAGGAGGGTTGAGTAATGTGTATACAATGATTATGAGTGAATGGTATAATTGTAACTTTTAGTGTGTAGATTGAGAAAATAAATTAATAATCAAATTAATAAGTGTATGAACTAAGAGAAGATATACACTGAGATAATTAAGTATGTGGAAATAAAATTTTCCAATCTAATCACATGAGACTAGAGGTGAAATAATTGTTTTGTCCCTCATTTTACGAAAACAATTAAATCACATTCCACATAACGAGAACGGACTTTTAAGTAATTTCATACTAGCCTATCACCCGTGCTATGCATAGAATAATTATAAATATTTATATTTATTTTAAATTTTTTTTAATATATAAATTATGTTTTTTAAGATTTTTTATAAAAAATAATTTAACAATCTTATCACTAACCATAGTGTATGGGAGAAGTTGAAAAGGGTACTACAGTAACTATACACGGATTGTATCTATAATTATTTGTATGAGGGGATTTTGACCAAATCAATAAATGCAGTCATGTGAAAATACATGTGGATTGAAAAAAGTTAATAAATGCTGATCAAAGGATTTTGACCAAATCAATAAATGCTGAGTTTTTTTTTTAAATAAAAAATAAAAAATTTAGAAAATTCAGATTGGGATATTAAAGCTCCCACAGGCCTTAGGAGTTAAAGACCTCTTTTTGTTTAATATATAGTATAGATAGATTATTTAGAGCAATTGAACAAACTATAATCACATTTTTCTTTTTGTGAGTTAATGTAACGCCCTCAAAATAATAGCATTTAACTCGACAATATATAGACATGCATTGATACACAAAAGTCCAACGTTCTTCTATTCATCAGAGTATTTGATTACAATAGGTATTACATGTTAACAACAAAAGCAAATGCCCTACGGGCTTACAGCTTTCCAAGTTAACACTTGGTTACAAAAAGAGAGCACTAGCTCAATTACACGTTAAGCCCTTGGCTTGAATCTACATGTAATACATCAAAAGAAGAGAGACAACAAAAATCCATCCGCCTCAAGCCTCCCAAGCTATGTCCTTGGAGGTGGCATGCTACCTGTACCTGAAAATGATATTCCCATATAGGGTGAGCCACAGCCCAGTAGAAATACACTAAACCAGCCATGAACAATGACTAAAAGATTAGCAGTTGATAGATGGTCAACCCTGATACATCCACTTATATCACATTACAATTACATGACATACAAGTCCATGTTACTTTTCATTTTCCATTTTCTGTAGATAAGCATACTAGCTAAATCAATACATCAACAGATAAGCATATTAGCTATATCAACATCTCAACAGATAAGTATAAGAACTATATCTTACAACCAAAGATAAGCATATGAGCTGTATCTGCACTTCTCTAGACAAGCATATGAGCTGTGTCTATACTTCTCAAAGATAAGCATATGAGCTGTATCTACGGAGTTCATCCCCCTATCTTCTCCCAACACTATCCGGTTTATAGGTACATCCCCTATCTTCCCCTAAACCGCGGAGTACATCCCCCATCTCCTCCTCTACACACAATGTATATAAACACATAGGTTCTACATACAATCAATCAATACATAAAGTTAATGTATTCTGTCAACCGTCAAGTTCCATGGCACATTCCATTGATTAGTTTTCGTTTGCCTAATCATCATGCATTGTCTACAACAATCAAGACTATCCTCCACCGATAGCCCAAAGCAGTTATTCCTAAACAGGAAATAAATGCACAAAATGGATAATACATCAACGTTTCAATTTGGTGAGCGATAAATAATTCAACTACACCATTTAATCCCATACATTCCAAATTTCAACGTTTCCAATTCAACTCCTCATTTCCTTTAATTAATTATATACATTAATTAATTAAAACAATTAGGGCAAATTCCCATAATTAACAAAACAACCCTAAGGTTCCATTTTCATCCATAATCCATAATCTAACTCATCTTCTATGCCAAACTTGCATTTAGGTTTATTATAAACAAAACCCCAATTTTTGTAAAATTACACAAAAGGCCCAAACTTCCTCAAAACTACCCAACAACACCCAACATATCAAAATGCTAAAATTTAAAGACAAGATCCATAAGAAGGAGTAGGATATCCCTACCTCAAAGTTTGAGCTTCAACAAAGAAGATGAAGAAAATGAAAGTGCTCTAAATCACAAGTTTTTCGGATCAAAAGGTAGCCCTCGACGATCAACAACTTTTTTGTAAAGACCAAAGGTGAGGAAATCACTCCTACTAGATCAATATCTAGAGAGAAGATAGAGCTCTAGAGTGAGAAGCTCAACAATGGTGTTTTTGGAAAAGTAAGAGAGATAAGAGAATGTGAAAAAGTGATTTCAAAAGTCAAAACTCGGAGCTTTAACCCAGTCGCCCCGCTCGAGCGTCCAAACCCCCGCTCGAGCGGCACTCACAGACTCCCGCTCGAGCGGCGGATGCACACTCACAGAACTTTTGCAGACAGGTTTCCCGCTCGAGCACCCAACTCCCCGCTCGAGCGTCACACACAACCTCCCGCTCGAGCGGCCAAACCCCCGCTCGAGCGGACAACACTACAGAGGAAAATACTGGAAGGGTGATTTTCCCACTCGAGCGCCAAAACCCCCGCTCGAGCGGAGAAGCGACAATAAAGGCCCCGCTCGAGCGTCAAAAGCTCCGCTCAAGCGGACAGGCCAAAATCTGGGCAACTACTTTTGGTTCTAAGTTCAACCCACCTGTAACAAACCTGCCCAACACATCCTAAAACTCAAATACAAAGTATGAAAGGATGTAAACAAGGTTTAAACAACTGCTAACATCAACGGAACCTAGTCCGGATCACTGTACAACAAGGGGCAAAACCCGGGATCGCTATAACCTCCCCCCTTAAAGAATTTCGTCCCCGAAATTAAGTGCATGTTTTCAAAAAGTAGTTTTCCTCCATTTTAAACAATGTTATATTACAACATTCAACAACTCGACCCATTACCGGTCATTCCATCTCTTATCAAGAGGCATTTCACAAAATATAATACAAGTGCATCTTTAACATGCATTCCTCTTCCATTTCCAACATACATGATTCATAGTTTCATATCATAATCAACGTTCATGATACATTTCCAGTTCTACAATACCTTCAACAGATACAATGTTACACAAACTTCCATATCAAGGCAAGTTCTACAATACTTTCATAACCAAAAACATTCACAATGTTTTACAACCCAAGACATATTCGATATTCTCAAGGTTCAATTTTGCAACAAAATTCTCAATACATGATTACACATCAACAAACAAGTCCGGATATTTCTCGCGGACTTCCAACTCACGTTCCCAAGTGGCCTCCTCCACTCCGTGATGTTTCCACAAAACCTTCACTAAAGGGATGGTCTTGCCACGCAGGACTTGATCCCGCCTATCCAAGACCCGAACCGGTCTCTCCTCATACGAGGCGTCCTCATCTACCTCTAAGTCGGTCCAATCCAGTACATGTGATGGATCCGGCTCATACTTCCGAAGCATACTCACATGAAACACGTCATGCACTCCGGACAACTGCGGCGGCAAAGCCAAGCGATAAGCAACCTCCCTAATCTTCTCAAGGATCTCAAAGGGACCGATAAACCGAGGGGATAACTTCCCTCTCTTCCCAAACCTCATCAAACCTCGCCTAGGTGATATTTTCAGGAAGACATGATCACCTACCTCAAACGCCAAAGGCCTCCTCCTACGGTCGGCATAATTCTTTTGGCGACTCTGGGCTGTAACAAGCCTTCTACGGATAAGCTCCACTTTCTCCGTCGTCTCTCTAACCAACTCCGGACCCAACAAGGGTGCATCACCCACCTCGGCCCAACAAACTGGAGACCTACACGGTCGGCCATACAAGGCCCCAAATGGTGCCATACCGATGCTAGACTGAAAACTGTTGTTGTAGGCGAACTCCACCAAGGGCAAGTGCCTCTCCCACGTCCCACTAAAGTCCAGGACACAACCTCGAAGCATATCCTCAAGGATCTGAATAGTACGCTCGGACTGCCCGTCAGTCTGAGGATGATAAGCTGTACTAAAGGTCAACTTAGTGCCCAAGGCACTCTGCAAACTCTGCCACAACCTGGTAGTAAAACGAGGGTCTCTATCTGAGACAATCGTCACTGGGACCCCGTGCAATCTCATTATGTCCCGAATATACAAGTCGGCAAGATGATCTACCGAATCTCTCACGCGCATAGGAATGAAGTGCGCCGACTTAGTCAATCGGTCTACAACCACCCAAATGGCATCACTACCCCGCTGAGTCCTCGGAAGACCTACAACGAAGTCCATAGTGACATGCTCCCACTTCCACTCGGCAATAGGCAAGGGTTGCAACAAACCTGCTGGCCTCTGATGTTCGGCCTTCACTTGCTGACAAGTAAGGCACTTAAACACGAAAACTGCCACATCTCTCTTCATACCCTGCCACCAAAACTGGCGACCTAAGTCCTGGTACATCTTAGTACCTCCCGGATGCACCGCAAGGCGCGAATGATGAAACTCTCGGAGTACTTCCCCTCGGCAAGACTCCGGCACAAACAAACGGTCTCGGTATCTCACACTCAAGTCGGGATACACCGTCAAACCCTTCTCAACCTTCCCACTGGAGATTTTGTCCCGGAGGGATTCTACCTCAAGGTCACCTCTCTGTGCCTCTAACACTCGAGTCACAAGCGTAGGCTACGCAACAACAGAAAACAAGGCTGCAGCCTCAAAGGATTCGCCCAGAAGCAAATCAAACTCTCCAAGTGCCCCCAACATCTCCCATTCCCGGATGGCTATACAAGCTACATCACCTATTGATTTCCTGCTAAGGGCATCGGCCACAACGTTGGCCTTCCCTGGATCATAGTGCAACTCAAAATCGTAATCCTCAATAAACTCCATCCACCTCCTCTGCCTCAAATTCAAGTCTTTCTGTGTAAACAGATATTTCAGACTTTTATGATCCGAGAACACCTCGAATCTCTCACCATAAAGGTAGTGCCTCCAGATTTTCAAGGCAAAGATCACTGCTGCTAACTCTAGGTCATGTGTAGGGTAATTCTTCTCGTGAATTTTCAACTGACGTGAGCCATAAGCTACCACTTTCCCCTCTTGCATCAACACACAACCCAAACCCTCTCGTGAGGCATCATAATAAACTGCATAACCCAACCCCTTCCCCGGAATAATCAAAATTAGAGCGGTGGTCAATCTAACTTTCAGCTCTTGGAACGAATTTTCACAAGTCTCACTCCATACAAATTTGACTCCCTTCCGAGTCAGTCTAGTCAACGGTGAAGCTAACCTGGAGAAATCTTTCACAAACCGACGGTAATACCTAGCTAATCCCAGAAAACTGCGGATCTCAAACACACTCGTAGGCTGTGCCCAATCTTGCACTGCCTCAGTCTTGGATGTATCAACAGACACCCCTTCCTCGGATACCACATGGCCTAAGAACTTGACTTCTCTTAGCCATAACTCACACTTCCCAAACTTGGCATACAGTCTATGGGTTCTAAGCAACTCAAGCACCACTCTCAAGTGTTCCTCGTGCTCCTCCTCAGAAGGTGAATAAATCAGAATGTCGTCCACGAAAACAACTACAAAACGGTCCAAGAATTCCCGAAAGATCCGGTTCATCAAGTCCATAAAGATTGCTGGTGCATTGGTAAGCCCAAATGGCATTACCAGAAACTCATAATGGCCATACCGCGTACGGAATGCCGTCTTCGGAATATCTTCCTCCTTGACCCTCAACTGGTGGTAACCCGATCTCAAATCTATCTTAGAGAAACAACGGGAACCCTTCAACTGGTCAAATAGATCATCTATACGGGGCATAGGGTATTTATTCTTAACCGTAGCCCGATTCAACTTTCGGTAGTCGATATACAATCTCAAGGCACCATCTTTCTTTTTAGCAAAGAGGGCCGGTGCTCCCCACGGCGAAACACTAGGGCGAATGAAGCCCTTAACTAGCAATTCCTGGAGCTGAACTTTCAACTCAACCAACTCTGTTGGGGTAAAATGATAAGGTGCCATAGAAATCGGCGCCGTGCCGGGCACTAAATCAATAGAGAACTCAATCTCTCGCTGAGGTGGCAAATCAACAAGATCCTCGGGAAAAACATCAGAGTACTCACAAACCACCCTTGGCAACACAATCTGGGTCTCGTCACACTCACTACTCATAAAGCTAGCAAGTAGACCACTAAGCTCACTCCGCCCTCGCGGATCATACCCCGGTGGCAAAACACTACCAACCCGGTCTCCCAAGAAATGGAAACACTCCCCGCTCACGGTACAACAAGTGACCCTCTGGCGGTAGCAATCAATAACTGCCCGGTATGACGATAACCAGTCCATACCCAAAATAACATCAAAGCCCTTCATGGGCATAACTACAAAAGGGAACGGAAGCCTATGATCGGCAACCTCTATATTACAACCTCTACATCTGTGTTTCAAGATCAACTCACCCCCAACAGGTGACACAACACAAATAGGAGATGCTAATAGTGCCAACTCCAACTCCAACACAGATGCAAATGCAGCAGATACAAAAGAATGAGATGCACCCGTATCAATCAACACACTAGCAACCGAGTTGCAAAACAGAAAGGTACCTCTCACTACTGATGGAGCCGGTACTAGGTCCTGCGCGGTAACAGCATACACGCGCCCTGTAGGCCCCTGATCCACTTGCTCACCTCTAGGAGCATACGACTGCTGCACAGTCTGGGATGACGAAGCTCCTGGATTGGCCCTCGAGGCCTGCACAGACTGAGCTGGCTGATAACTCTGCGTCTGCCTAGAACCAGACGCCCCTGAAGTGGCACTCAACTGTGGGCAAAACCTCTTCAGGTGCCCAGGCTGTCCACACTGATAACAAGACAAGGGCTGCCCCCTGCCCAAACTCTGACTCTGCGGTCTAGCTGAAGAAGAAGCAGCTCTCTGACCTCCGCCCTTCTGTGGGCAAACCGAAGCCTTGTGGCCCAACTGACCACACTTGTAACGGGTGAACTCTACCTGATTGCTTCTCCCCGAGCCTGCACTCGGCACTGGAAAGGTCAATCTAACCACACCACCCTGAGACTGCTGAGGGTTATAACCCTTCTGTCTCCTGCCATCACCCTGGCCATCTTGGCTCCTCTTGGAACCTCTATTCTTCTCATCATCCTCCTTCTGCATCAAGAGCTCCATATGAGCTGCAGCATCCACTAGGTGTCTATACTCTCGAATGAAAGATCCACCAACCCTCAACTTGAGGCCGCGTCTCAACTTCCGCTCAAACTCATAGCAACGGCGTTCCTCAGACGCCACATGTTCAGGTGCAAACCTGGACAAGCTAGTAAATGTAGCCTCAAACTCGGCCACAGACAAACCCTGCTGATTAAGCCGGCAAAACTGATCCCTCAGCTTCTCCCTAGCAGCTGAAGATAAAAACCTCTCCTGGAAAGCATTTACAAAAGCCTCCCATGCACCCCCAACACGAACCTTCTCGTACTTCCACCATTGACCCGCATCTCCCTTCAGCTGGAAGGATGCCAAGGTCACTTTCAGTGTTCCGTCCTCGATGCCAAGCATCTCGAACGTCTTACTCATTTGTTCCAACCACTAGTCTGCCTTTAGTGGCCCTTTAGGATCCCCAATAAACTCGTCCGGATTAGACCGGAAGAACTCCCTCTTCAAGAAAGAAGGTCCTGCCTCAGCAACCTGATTCCCTGCTCTGAGAATACCCAAAGCTCCTGCTATCTCTCGGGCCAAAGCACTTATAGCTTGCTGACCCGTTGGCTCGACCACATTGGCCTGACCAACTCCCTCCTGTACTGTCGGAATTTCATCCGGTATAGGCACTTCCTGCCTCGTAGGCCTACCACGTCTACCACCTCTTCCTCGTCCTGACATCCTAATAAAGGAAACAAGGAACATTAGCACATTTAAAAATGTGCCGAAACTAAACACTCGCGTCCTACTACATGGACAACTGTAATTCACTCCACGTAAGCACATAAACACATAAGCACTTACGAATTTCATTTCCGGATAATGATAGTCCCGAGGCGTTACTAGAGTTCCGGTTAGAAATAGCATTGATCAACTGCTTTTCCAACAAGACTCACAGAAACCCAAGGATCCAATCAACATCCTAGAAATTAAATCCCATACCCACATAGTCACATAAGCATGTTATCAATTTAAACACATAGCATATGATTCTATACCTAAGTCTCTATCAAGCGAGACAAACTCATTGTGATCCTAATCACTTCCCACGTACCCAAAGTATTCGAACCCGGTACGCTTTGATACCAAGTTGTAACGCCCTCAAAATAATAGCATTTAACTCGACAATATATAGACATGCATTGATACACAAAAGTCCAACGTTCTTCTATTCATCAGAGTATTTGATTACAATAGGTATTACATGTTAACAACAAAAGCAAATGCCCTACGGGCTTACAGCTTTCCAAGTTAACACTTGGTTACAAAAAGAGAGCACTAGCTCAATTACACGTTAAGCCCTTGGCTTGAATCTACATGTAATACATCAAAAGAAGAGAGACAACAAAAATCCATCCGCCTCAAGCCTCCCAAGCTATGTCCTTGGAGGTGGCATGCTACCTGTACCTGAAAATGATATTCCCATATAGGGTGAGCCACAGCCCAGTAGAAATACACTAAACCAGCCATGAACAATGACTAAAAGATTAGCAGTTGATAGATGGTCAACCCTGATACATCCACTTATATCACATTACAATTACATGACATACAAGTCCATGTTACTTTTCATTTTCCATTTTCTGTAGATAAGCATACTAGCTAAATCAATACATCAACAGATAAGCATATTAGCTATATCAACATCTCAATAGATAAGTATAAGAACTATATCTTACAACCAAAGATAAGCATATGAGCTGTATCTGCACTTCTCTAGACAAGCATATGAGCTGTGTCTATACTTCTCAAAGATAAGCATATGAGTTGTATCTACGGAGTTCATCCCCCTATCTTCTCCCAACACTATCCGGTTTAGAGGTACATCCCCTATCTTCCCCTAAACCGCGGAGTACATCCCCCATCTCCTCCTCTACACACAATGTATATAAACACATAGGTTCTACATACAATCAATCAATACATAAAGTTAATGTATTCTGTCAACCGTCAAGTTCCATGACACATTCCATTGATTAGTTTTCGTTTGCCTAATCATCATGCATTGTCTACAACAATCAAGACTATCCTCCACCGATAGCCCAAAGCAGTTATTCCTAAATAGGAAATAAATGCACAAAATGGATAATACATCAACGTTTCAATTTGGTGAGCGATAAATAATTCAACTACACCCTTTAATCCCATACATTCCAAATTTCAACGTTTCCAATTCAACTCCTCATTTCCTTTAATTAATTATATACATTAATTAATTAAAACAATTAGGGCAAATTCCCATAATTAACAAAACAACCCTAAGGTTCCATTTTCATCCATAATCCATCATCTAACTCATCTTCTATGCCAAACTTGCATTTAGGTTTATTATAAACAAAACCCCAACTTTTGTAAAATTACACAAAAGGCCCAAACTTCCTCAAAACTACCCAACAACACCCAACATATCAAAATGCTAAAATTTAAAGACAAGATCCATAAGAAGGAGTAGGATATCCCTACCTCAAAGTTTGAGCTTCAACAAAGAAGATGAAGAAAACGAAAGTGCTCCAAATCACAAGTTTTTCGGATCAAAAGGTAGCCCTCGACGATCAACAACTTTTTTGTAAAGACCAAAGGTGAGGAAATCACTCCTACTAGATCAATACCTAGAGAGAAGGTAGAGCTCTAGAGTGAGAAGCTCAACAATGGTGTTTTTGGAAAAGTAAGAGAGAGAAGAGAATGTGAAAAAGTGGTTTCAAAAGTCAAAACTCGGAGCTTTAACCCAGTCGCCCCGCTCGAGCGTCCAAACCCCCGCTCGAGCGGCACTCATAGACTCCCGCTCGAGCGGCCAATCCCCCGCTCGAGCGGCGGATGCACACTCACAGAACTTTTGCAGACAGGTCCCCCGCTCGAGCGCCCAACTCCCCGCTCGAGCGTCACACACAACCTCCCGCTCGAGCGGCCAAACCCCCGCTCGAGCGGACAACACTACAGAGGAAAATACTGGAAAGGTGATTTTCCCGCTCGAGCGCCAAAACCCCCGCTCGAGCGGAGAAGCGACAACAAAGGCCCCGCTCGAGCGTCAAAAGCTCCGCTCGAGCAGACAGGCCAAAATCTGGGCAACTACTTTTGGTTCTAAGTTCAACCCACCTGTAACAAACCTGCCCAACACATCCTAAAACTCAAATACAAAGTATGAAAGGATGTAAACAAGGTTTAAACAACTACTAACATCAACGGAACCTAGTTCGGATCACTGTACAACAAGGGGCAAAACCCGGGATCGCTATAGTTAACTTCAATCATATTAAAAAATCAAATTATAAACAAAATGAGATAACTTCAATCATACAAATCATAATTTTTTTAATGCTATCTAACTACAATAACATTTTTCTCATAATAAAAATAATAATTGAAAAAAATAACCATTAAAATAGTAAATAAAAAAGATTATTTAGAACCATTGAACAAACTACAATTGCATTTTTCTTTTTGTGAGTGTTTATGTTTATCTAACTTCATTCATATTAAAAAATAAAATTATAAACAAAAGGAGATAACTTCAATCATACAAATCACTATTTTTTTAATGCTATCTAATCATCAGCAATAATTAAAAAAATCAATCACAAATTAAGTCAATTGATAATTAAAAACACAATAATTTATTTTTCAAAAAACATAGTGAGTTAAAAAGATCAATTACAATTTTTTTTTAGTTAAAATACAATCTAATCATCATCAATAATTGGTATATTATGTGACCCTAATGAGTACAATCCATTTTGTTTTTCAAAAAACACAGTGAGTTAAAAATCAAATAACAAATTAAGTGAATTAATAGTTAAAAAAACACAATAATTTTTTTTTTCAAAAAACACAGTGAGTTAAAAAAAATCAATTATAATTTTTTTTTCAAAATACAATATAATCATATCAATAAATTGGTACTTTAAAAATCAAATCAGAAAAAAATCAAATCAAATCACAAATATTTTTATACTATCTAACTACAATCATATTTTTTTCATAAATAATTGTAAAGAAAATCCATTAAAACAGTAAATAAAAGATTAAATCACATTAAAAAAAAGAGCCATTGAACAAACTACAATCACATCACATTACAATCACATTTTTTTCTTTGTGAGGGTTTATGTTTAGGGTTTAGGGTTTAGTGTGTATTGGAGAAGTTAAAAGATTTGGAAGAATTTAATAAGTGCTAAGTTTTTTTTTAAAAAAAAAAATCAAAAAAATTAAGAAATTAAGGTTCAGATATTGGAACTCCCACAAAACTTGTGGGTTAGAGACAAATATAAATAAATAGATAGATATAGATATAGATATTTATATTTGTTTTAAATTTTTTTTAATATACAAATTATTTGTTTTGGAAAAGGTACTGCAGTAATTATGAGAGAAGTCAAAAAGTCTTGTGAGTTGAGAGAAGTTAATAAATCCTGAGGTTAATTTTTTTTTTAAAAAAAAAAACAAAAAATTAGAAAATTAGGATTGGCATATTGGAACTCCTACAGGCCTTGGGGGTTAGAAATCCCCTTTTGCTTAATATATATTATAGATTATAGATTATAGATATCCAATCTTGATGAACAAATACCACTTCCATTTTATAGTGTATAAATAAATATAATTTTTCTTACTTCTTCAACTTAAGGCCCCATTTGTTTTCAAAAGTAAAATGGAGAGGATTGATAGTGAAGGGATTAATAGTGAGAGGATTGTTAGTGAGGGAATTGATAGTAAGAGGATTAGTAAAATTGTATTTGTTTTGATGATAGTTGGTAGTGTAGGAACTATTAAATTATTTTTACAAAAAATAATAAAACAAATTAAATTATGATTTTTACTTAACAAAAAATATAAAATCATTAAACATTAATGTTAAAAAAAAATGCCTAACATGTCAAAAAAAAAAAAAAATCAGTTGACCGGTTGATTGGCCGGACATCCTGGCGGACAACCGATAACGTACTAAGCTAACGGACTATTTTCTAATACCACATCTTCGCCCAGACTACCAATCCGCTAGCCCAAGGCCTATCTTAATCCGAACAGACTATCAATCTGGAGGGCCACAAACAAAACAAACGTGAACTAAGCTCACTGTTCATCCATCACAGTCCGGAGTGGACTGTTACTAGGGAAAACAAACAGGGCCTAATATCATCAAACCAGTAATCCCCTCACTAAAACAAACAAACATTACCCATTTTTGTCAAGTAATTTTGGTAGAGTTTAAAAAAATTAATACTAAGTTTGTTTTAAATTTTTTAATACAATTTTTTTATGTCTTCAAATTTATTTATTTTTTGGGTATTTTTATATATTTAGTAAGCCTTTTTAATATTTTAATTATTTTTTTTACTTTTTAAATTTACCTAAAAAGTAAAATATTTGTGAATTTTTTAAAATAAATAAATACAAAAATTTAGTATATTTTCATTTTTTTTTATATTTATTGAATTTTATTTATAGATTTCTCCATAAATAATTTACCTTTTTAGTGCATATAAGTTAGATGCATTCAAAAGATTAAAAAGAATTACTAAAATATGGAAGAAAAAAAAAAAAGGTTCACTAAATATAACAAAACGTAAAAAATAAAAATTCAAAAACTGTATTTGAAGATTCAAAACTAAACAAAGTGTAAGCATTGAAATTGTTGAATTTTTTAAGTTAAAAAATTATTTTGATAAAAAAAATGAACTGTTGATTTAAAATAAATTGTTTAACAAGTGAAAAAAAGTTTAAAGTTAATAATTAAATTTTTTTTTTCTTCTAATTGTGATGGTGAGATGCAACTGCAGAAGTGGATGTACTTGTAAAATTATGGTGATACTAGTGGCAACGGTGATCTTGATAGCGACATGGTGGTAATAGTAACATGATAGTGGCGTTTGAGACGACGATGACAATGGTGGTGGTGGTGTAGCGGCAATGGCAATGGCGATAACGATGGTGATGGTAGGGGTATAATAGTGGAAGTGGTGGTGTCGGTGACAGTGAGGATGGTGAAAATCATAATGGAAAACATTAATATGTATGTAAAAACAATATAAATTTAGTCAATATTAAGTAAGAATCTTTATCCATAATTTTTTTATATATAACTTTTAGCCTACATTAGAGCATCACCAATGATGTTTGCTAAAATAGCATTGCCATTGCTATAATTTGGCAAAGAATAGTGCTATTTTGCCAAATTATATCAATAATGCTCCAATGGTTATATGCTATTTTGACAAATCTCAACCAACTTTCCCTCAAAGTTTGTAGGTGTTATTTGGATAGATTTTTTACTAATTTTTTTTAATTATTATTTTTGTCATCTGTAACCTTTTTTCAACTGTTTGTAAATTTATATATATATATTTACATTATACCCGATTAGACAAATATAAAAAATTCGAAAAAAAAATTAATGTAAGTCACTCCACCAAAACACATACCACTAAAAATATTAACTACATTAAAAAAAATATTCTCCCATAATTATTCATCAGGAGACAAGGAAAAAATTTCTTTCTGTTTTGCATTTTTTTTTTTTTTTTTGGGTAGGAAAAAAAGGTGCACAATGGCTCTTTTTGCATCCCAAGACACCATCCATACCGTTAATGTTTTCACAATCCAACGACTGATATGAGAATTCTAGAATCATCGGCTGTTTTCTCAAGACAACCCACCTTTTTTTTCTTTCTCATCTTCATTTTCATCAAACTAATAGGCTGAGCATCTCTCTCTCTCTCTCTCTCTCTCTATGTTCATCAATCTCTTCATCTTTATCAAACCCAATCGGCTGATCAACATTACCATCATCATCCTAGCTTTACACAGTTGAATCTCCAGCAAAACAACACAATCTTCACCATCTTTCTCTTTCTTTAGATCTCATCTCACCATCATCATCCTGTAAGCTTAGAGTCCATCCTCCTGTACTTGTTCTTAGCTTCCAAAGGAAAACCAGACAAACCCATTTCCCTATTACCATTTTCTTGGAGACCTACCAATCCCATTTCCCGTATCTCTGATTTGTGTCTACTTTAGACCAAATTAGGTGAAAATAATACAATAGACCCAAAAATCTTTTATGAGATTTTCAAATATTGAAACTCAGTGTAAAAGGGTTTGGCTCTCATTTCATTCAAATCTAAAAATAAAAGATGGAAGACTATTAAACAAAAGTGGGACCCTTAATTTGTCATGTAAGCAACCCCCAACAAGCTTTAAAGGTCAATGGATGTTGAGATGAAGAACAAATTCATCAATCATGCTAGAATCCAAGTGTTCATTTTTCTAAATTTGAACTAGATTGCTTCAGAAATTTATATAAACTTGTGAAATTTGCGTTGATTGATCATTCTGAAATTTGTTATTGATTGATTGTTTCGAATATTTGTGAAATTTTTTAAATTTGTGAAATAAATTATTGACTGATCATTCTTGAAATTTGAGAAATTTATGTTTGGGAAATTCAGAAATTGGTGAAATTTGTTTTGAGAAGAAAAAAAAAATTGAAGAAACAAATGCTATAATAAATAAATGAATTCTGTTTAACAAAAAAAAAAAAAAAAAACAAAAACAAAAAAAAAAAGTGAATTTCATTTTTTTAAAAAAAACTTCAAACATTTTGGGATTTTTTTTGGGAGAGGATGAATTGAGCTTTGGGGCCAAAATCTATTATTTTTGATGATGTGACATGTTTGTCAAATGCCAAACCTCCTACCAAATTTGACAACAGAAATGGCATTTGCTATATTTGGCAGAAGGAATAGCAGGCCATTGGAGACCGCCATTTTTCCCTCTTGCCAAATCATAGCTTTTGGCAACTCCTTTAGCAACTCTATTGGAGATGCTCTTATAAAAGTTGCTTAAAATTTTAAATTATATGAATCATGATAATTTCATTAATTTTTATGTGCTACATTCAATTTTAAGTGTCTAAATAAGGTGGTGTTTGATAACAAAATTCAACAGTTAAAATTGAATTTATTAATTAAAAATCAATTAAACCTGTTTGATAACCACAAATGGTATCCCTTAAAAATTTAAGTGACTCTTAAAATGAAAATTAAAAATTAAAAAAATAATAATAATAAGTGATAGAAAATTTAGTTAACTCTGTCTGAATTTATAAATACCTATACATAAATATCAATATACACTATTATAACCTCACAATTGTCACCATCACCGCTGCCACCATGACCACCATCTTCATCACCATTGTCATTGTTACCATAAGCACCACCATCATTTCACTACTACCTAAATAGTTGTCATTGTTATTACCACTACAACAAGCCTTCATCTACACAATCATTACCATTATTGTCATAACAACCACCATCATTCCACCACACAATAACCATCATCATTTTTTTTAATGACTAGGCGTTCGGGTCAACTTATACGCACCTCGACTAATCCCAAAATCCACGTAAAGTGCCCCTCCACGTGTCTCAGGCAAAATATGCGGGCATAGCCCTAAGGAGTTGATAGCACCTAATGGAGGAAGCACATCCCCAGACCCCAAGCCGCACCCACTAGGTCACTCTCTTGGGGTTAATAACCACCATCATTACACCACCATTGCCACCTTCATTTTATCTCCACCGAAAGCACAATCTAGATCTCATAGTGCAAAGCAACACATCAGTGAAAAACAATTACTGAAACACTAATTCAGCATTTTTCAAAACACTAATCCAGAGCACAAAAAAAACAGAGATAAATCACAAACAAAACACAGAAGAAACATAAAAAAAGATGAGCAAAAAAAGATTCACAAACAGAGCACAGAAGAAACATCTAAGAAACAAACAACTAACCTCTGATCGAAGAAGACAAAAAGTTCCAAATCCACAAACAGAACACCATCATTGAGATAAATCACGGAGCTGAAGAAGATTTTGAAGGATTCGATTGGTTTTTCTAAGATTGTAGACGATGGTGCTTAAAATCGAGAGAGAGAGAGAGAGAGAGGGGGGGGGAGAACTTTCAAATCGTAATCGCTCTGAGATGAATCACCGAACTGAAGAAGAATCGAGAGAGAGAACTTCATATTGATTTGATCCTGTAAGAGAAGAAGAGAGCAAAAGAGTGAGTGAGAGATTTGAGTGAGTGATAGATTCAAACTTCATATTGTAGACGACGATGCTCAAAATAGGGTTTTCAAAATAAAGGTTCGGAGAAACAAAATAGGGTGTGAAGAGAGACAGGATTTAGAGGCGTTTTCAAACGTCTTCTATTCATAAAACGGGACCGTTTTAATTAATAACAAATGCGACATTTAAAAAACGCCGTTAATTATTAGAAAAAGTGACATTTAATAAAACATTGCTAATTAAACGCCATTAAATCCTCGATTTTCTGTAGTGGTTTGCGATAATGATGAGAATGGTGGTGGTAACGTAGCGGCAATGGTGATGACAATGTGTGGACTCGACTTTCTTCGCGCGCCCCCCTTTCATGGTTCTGAATCTAATCTCACAAAGTGCAATGTGAAACTGATAAACACCAAAGAGTCCAATCCGGCAAATCATTTTGAAAAATTGATTTAAAATCAAATAATGCCAAAATTGGACTGCTTTGTCAGATTACAGAGTCGCTATCTAAATATTTTATTTTGGAAAAATTTAGGAAACCCTGACTTGTGCCAAAGGCCACTTGTCCATCATCACCAAAGTTGCCTCGGCTCGGGAACTTGGGTACGAGGGAGGAAGGCCATAAAATGAGCACCCCCGCTTGCCCGATCAAAGGATCGACCTTTACTAAGCATGATATGTTGTTTTATAAACACATATGTTCTTATTCTGGTTATTAGCTAACTTTACTATGTGACGTACACACAAGTATAGACTATATCACAAGATTTGAAACAAAACAACTCATGTTTGTTTTCGAAAATGGTTTGAAAGTGCCACCCTCAAGTGGGCTTAAAACATGATGATTTGCCACTTCGCAAAGTGGGCTTAAAACTCACATTTGATGAATTGTTCCAATTCAAGTAATCAAGCCTTCATCCACAAGCATTCATACAGTTTATCACATAAGCAAATAGCCTCATGGCAAGCATGCTATCATGGCAACACTCACACTCATGCAAGCATGTTAAAGCATAAAACTTACAGAGTACTCCGAGCCAAAACAGAAAAAACTAGTTAGAAATATGCATGATTCCTAACTATGTTAAGATGCCTAATGCAACACATGCAAAAATGCAATTAATAGGCTCGGCTATCTAAGATGGCATATGAATGCAACAATTTGATAACATGCTTTGAAACATGTATTCAAGTAGGTATTGAAAATACGATGCAGTTTCAATGATGCGCCGAGCCTCGGTGCATGCAAGACAAATGAATGATGCACGCATGCGAGCATAAGGTATGCTAATCAAAACGTGCCCTAATCTAACCATCGAAAGCAGTTAAATAAAAGGGAGAAAGACGTGGGGTTGGAAGACATGCACACACACACGCACGCTTATTACAACATTTTGTCCTCTCGCAGGAGGGTCCGAATAAATAAGCTAAGCTATGCTAACTAATCTAATTAAGCTAATTAGACTAATTATTACAAACCAAAATGAATAACTAGTAAACTACTTACTAATTATTACAATACTTAACTAATTAGCAAACCAATTAATTAAATTACAAAATCATGCTAACTAATAAGTAAAGCATTAAACAATACTGCCTCAGCTCTGCTTGAAGAAGTTGAACATGCATGCATTCGGTTTTCGCCCCAAAAAGCCTTCTAGTTTGCTTTTGAAAGGCTCTGTTTGCAGGGTTACTTTAAGAACTCTCTGCACCATTTTACCAAATCACTGCTGGGGAGTGCACCAGTGGCCTGCCGGCCATGATGGCTTGCTACTGGTCATCCGCCAGCCAAGGGTGGGCCCTGCCGGCCAACAATGAAGCACTGCTAGCCAATGATGAAGCACTGCTGGCCACTGGTGTGCTGATTCACCAAACTACAATAGAGCATACACAGAGGAAAATGGAGGGTTTTTCTAGGACATATTTGTACTACGCCCTCTCATTATCATCTCAAAACATCAAATGAAGGGGGCTATTAGATCCAAAACGACCAACCAAGCATTTTTTATGCATGATGGCCAAGGATCCAACTTGTACACTTTCAATAAATACACAAAACAAAGAATCAAGTCCACTACCTTATCATGGATGATCAAAGGTAATGGAGATCAAGAAACGTGACACGTTTAATCACTATGAGTATGAAACGTCTCCCATTTCTTGTGTTTGGATTAACGTCCGATCCAAACACATACAATGCAACACAAATGCTTATCTTGCACAAGTTTTACTTTGCTCAATTCTTGTTTACACATTTTACATTACCAAGGCATTCTTTAGTTAATTTGTCCAAGATGATTGTCCTCTAATGAGAGAGGGGTCAACCAATGGATGACTTAAGACATGAGAGAGCTCATGCCTTTGGCTAGGAGGAACCCTCAAAAGAGAGTTAAAGCCATTGAGCACAAGCTCTATCTCAAGCTTAAACATAACCCCAAGGCCAACCAACCCTCAAAGCAAATTAAAAGTGAAGAGATGAGAGAGGTTGCAGAATTTCAGTGCTGAAATGGTATGAAAAATAATACTATCACATGCAAGCAACACATGCACAACATGTTCAAAGCCAAAAGCATTAAAACTACTGAAGAGCAATACGCTAGAGGCATGCAATATCAACCTTAAATGACCAAACCAGCTCAAAACAGAGCTAAGACATTCCAAAACAGTAGCTAAATCATGCTGAAATTTAGGCACGAAAGACAAGAAAGTCATGCGCACATGTTGGCTCGCAAGCAAGGCATAAGGCATAACTCTCAAAAGCAATGAAAGAGTGAAAAATGTGAGAGTGTGACAGAGGTATATGCGCTGAAATCACATGCTAAATGATGTTATACCATGCAAACAACACAAGCAAAGCATGCTAGAGGCCTTAGAACACAATGCTAGTGAAAACAACTACACTATAGCTATACAAAGCAAAGCATATATGACCAAGACCACCCAAAACAGAGCTAAAACATGCTAAATCAGTATAAAAAATGTGCTGGAGTCAAGCTAACACAAGCTAGAATGATAGGCTAAATCACCAAACATGCTAGGCTAGTAAGCATGATTGCACTACAAGTACAAAAAGTAAGCAACAAGTGACCCAACCAGCCAAAAACTGAGTTAAAGCAGGTCAAAAAAAAAACCAAAAACATCCTTGAACTAAGCTACAAAATGATAGAAAAACATGCTCACATCCTAGGCCATCTACACATGCAAACAAGATACAAGGAGGGGAGGCCACCCCCCTCCTATTTTGGACCTCAAAACCAACTTTCTACCACTGAAATTCCTCTGAAATTCAGTGGTTAAAAGGCCAAGAAAAGTTTGTTTTAAAAACTTTGAAAAAGGGCTTAAAAGGCTTCACAAGCCAAAGAGGAAAGGGGAGGTGACCACCCCCTAACTAACAAGACTCAATCCATCATTTTAAAACCTTAAAAAATAGAGTTTTTTAGAGGTTAAAACTAGCCTCAAAGTATTGCAAAAGGATGGCCAAACACTTAACCAAAACAAAGCTTAAAAGGGACAAGTCGTTACCCTTGAAGCACAATAACAAAATAGCTGAAATTCTGAGCCAAAACCAAGCTTAAGACCTCAAACCAAGCCTCAAAGAATCTCAGCTCCAAGGTGAAGGTGTTTGGTCAAGGTTCTTAGAACAAATGTGTAGAGAATTCCCACTTTCAAGCACAAAATCAAGAGAGAGAGGATTCTAGAGAGAGAAAGAGAGAAATTTTGCTCACAAAAATTTTGTAACCTCTCACATGCAAGAAGATGGCTCCTATATATAGAGGATACAAGAAGCCTTCAAAGAAATCCAGCCATCCACGTGCAAGCAGATGGGTCAATCTGTGCAAACAACTGTCAAAAATATCATAAAAAATATCCACTGATGCACTGGTGGCCGGCCGGCAGGGCTCATCAATGGCCGGCAGGCCAAAGTGCATGGCTGGCAGTCCCATTTTATGGCCGGCAGTGCACCAAGAGAAGCATGCTAGAGGGACCAAAGCATGGTCCAAAAATGGGGCAGAAAGGATACAAGTTTTGGAAAGCTCAAACCTGTGACGTTCCGCTGCGAAATTCGAGTACTCAACGAGCAATCAAACCTGTCAGCAGATGTACCTACAAGAACATCCAAGTCTTGAGGACGGTCAAAAATGGGATGTCTACACAATGACGATGGTAGGGGTATAATAATAGTGGTGTCGGTTGAAGGCATGAGAAATGATCACACCATAATATGGTGCACTCTCTCACACCAAATCTATATTATATGGTGGTCTACAAACCTTCTCACAAGATGAAACGAATAATCTGGAAGTTTGTTTGAATTTAAACACCAAGAAGCATGGTGTCTATTTGTAACAAATAACGACTCTTGGTAAAGGAAGTCAAGGTTTGTATAAATAGTTGGCAAAGAGGGTTCTATTTTGCATTGAATACCAACCTACATTAACACCAACTTTTTGTCTCCAGATTATTCCATCTTACGTGATAAACACCCTCACGGGTATTCCGATCAATTGACATTGTCAAGTAAACCTTACAGTGGTATTAGAGCTTGGATTACACATTATCGCAGATGTCAACATACAGTCCGGAAGAACAAAAATTTTCCAAACTCTTTTTACCAAAAATTTAGAAAATTATTGACTGCCAATCTTCGGCATTGGTTAATTCCGTTTGTTTATTTAATCATCACCAACGTGTTGTATTCCCAGAAAACTATCCAAAGAAAATAACCGTTAGTGGTGCTATTGTTCTGGACCTTGCCAAAAGTGAGGCCAAATTGTACCGTTAGAAGCAATTTTATAAAATATTTTTAGTTTTTCAAATTGCATCTCCAAATTAGCGCTATCTTGTTCTTCTCAGAATTTTGATCACAACGGTGCAATTCATTGTGAAAAACAGCAAAAAAATTGACCCACAAAGTTCAATTCTTAGTGTTTGGTCTCCAACACCTGTCACCGGAGAAGATAATCGGAGCAATAAAGCCATTGCAGATTCTGTTTTGAAAGATCAAGCATTTGGGCTAAAGACAAAAGGGCCAAAACTTAGGGTTATTGCTAGGAAATCTGTTCCCTTGGGCTTGAAAATTAAAAATAAGTCAATTGGGCCAATTTTGCTCAAAGCCCAAACTAGCCAGGCGCAGCCCACTAGCCCAAAGCCACAAGCACAGCCCAGGCCAGACACCCAGCCCAGCCCAGCGCGCAGACCCCCACGACCCGCACACGGCTGCCCAGCGCACTGACCCTCGTTCCAGCCAAGGTCCGCGCCCTTCTGCTCTGCGCCCAGACCCGTGCCTTGATCCCACCGGTTCAGCCCAGCCCTTGGACCGATAGCAGCCTGGTCCAAACGGTTTTTTGGCTCGTTCTCACTCATTTCAAGGCCGTTTTCAGTCATTCAAAAGCCAAAATTTCCAAAATTCTTCTAAGAATTTATCCGTGGGTAATTGTACTAAATTTTTGAAAGAAATAATTAGACAAGGAGGCTATCCAAGGGTGTTACACAGTAAAACATCCAAAGAAAAAATATTTAATAAGCACCGTTGTGTCCCTTAGGCTCGTAACTATTTTTACAATACTCATAAGCAAAGTATTGGGTTTAATAGGCCATTGGGTTTTTATCATTCTTCTTACTCAAGGCAAGACGACTGATTTTTTACTTGTCACAAGGGCCAACTCAACAACTACAAGGCTTGTCCTTATTAAGACTTGCTGTTGTATTTAATTTTGCTTATTTGTTTATTTTAATTTGTAATATCCACATTTGAATTTTTATTGTAATACATTTTGTTTTTAGTATGGCTATTAAAAATGCCATGGATTCTTTAAGAATTGAGATGCTTAATGGAAATAATTTTCGAGCATGGAAATGCCACATTTCTTATCTTCTTACACATGGAAAAAACATTGCACACTTTATCCACTTATAAATCAGATGATGATTCTAATTGGTTTCAAAATAAGTGGATAGAAGATAATGCAATGGCAAAGTGTAGACGCGCTCTCGGGAACTCTCCGATATCCGCGCTTGGGATGAGGCGGCGCGGATCTCGTCTTGTTCTCTGAGCTACTACAGTTCGGACTCAAATGTCACGGTTCTGAATCTAATCTCACAATGTGCGATGTGAGACCGATAAATCACCAAAGAGTCCAAATCCGGCAAATCGTTTTGGAAAACTGATTTTAATAAAGAAGTGCCAAACATGGACTGCTTTGCTAGATATAGAGTCGCCACCTAAATATTTTTATTTTGGGGGAATTTAGGAAACCCTGACTCGTGCCTAAGGCCACGTGTCCGTCATCACCAAAGTTGTCTCGGCTCGGGAACTTGGGTACGAGAGGGGAAGGTCATGTAATGAGCACCACCGCTCGCCCGATCAAAGATCGGCCTGTACTAAACATGATATTTCGTTTTTGAAAACACATGTGTTCTTATTCCGTTTAATAACCTAGAATTACTATGTGATGTGCACAGCAAACAAATATAGACTAGATCGCCTAATTTGGAACAAAACATTGCATATCCGTTTGTTTGAAAATAGTTTGAAGTTTGCTACTCGCAAGTAGGCTAAATCGAGGATTTCAATGAATTATTCCAATTTAAATAATCCAACCTTCACCCACAGGCATTCAGGCCGTTAATCACATAAGCAGTTAGCCTCATGGAAAACATGCTTTCATGGCAACATTAACACACATGCAGTATACTAAAACGTAAACACTCACAGTGTACTCTGAGCCAAAACAAAGAACTAGTTAGAAATCATGCATGATCCTAGTTCATGTTAAGATGGCTAATGCAACACATGCAAAAATACAGTTAAAATAGGCTCGGCTATTCTAAAATGGCATATGATATGCAACTCGATAACATGCTATTGAACATGTATTCAAGTAAGTGTATTGAAAATACAATGCAGTTAGTATGATGCGCCGAGCCCGATGTATGCAATACAGATGAATTGATGCACGCATGCAAGCATAAGGTATGCTAAACGAAATATGCCCTAAAACTAACCATCGTAAGCGATTAAGTAAAAGGGAGAAAGAAATGGGGATTGGAAGACATGCATCACACATGCGCACGCTTATTACAACGTTACGCCCTCTCGACGGAGGGACCAAATAAGAAGCTAACTAGCTAATCTAAGCTAATTAAACTAATTATTACACAACAAATTAATTAACTAATCCTAGTTAACTAATTATTACAAAACAAATTGAATAGTTAACGCATTAACTAATTAAGTACAAACCAAAGTGTAAACTAGCTATCTAAGCATGGCAGCTAAGGAAAGCAATAAAAGCAGGAGGTTCTCAGAGGGAGAAGACTGGATGCATGCTCGGTCACCTCGTTCGGAAATCCAATGCGATGCCCGATTTGCCTCTGTTTCCAATTGTCCTCAGAACCTTGCATCAAGCTCCAGAAAACTTCTAACACATCTTGGGGACCTGTGGGAGGGCTGTCGACCAATTGTTGAGGAAGGAGACCACCTGCCGACCACTTTCTGTGCTGAAAAACCAGAAAAAGTGGTCGGCCAGCTTGTAATACTGGTCGGCCGACCAGTTGTTGCTGCTGAATTCCAGTTTGCTGCAACAGAGAGCAAGAAAGGGCATGGCAATGTATTTGCAAGATATGTGTACACAACCACCCTCCCTATCATGTCATGAACTCAAGGGAGTGCGGTTTTCGACCCTCGGGCCACTAATCGCGCATTTCAATGCGTGATGGCTGAAAGGCGAAGTTACATAATTTAATGTAAAATGAATGCACAAGTAAACACATAAGGCTTAAAACTCTATCATGTATGATCAAGAGCGTCGGCGACCGGGAATTAAGGCACGTTTCATCACTTCAAGTATGAAACGTCCCTCGTTTCCCGTGTTTGGACTAACACCTATTCCAAACACAATGCAACACATAACATGGCATGCACAATGCTATGTAACATGGAGTATGCAAAAATGCAATGCAACACAAGCATGCAAATATGTAATATGACTTAAGCATGCAAACATACAATGCAATATGAACAACCTAACAAGGCTAATGGCATGCACAATGCACAATGCTAAGAACAACTAGCATGCACAATGCAAATGGACAACATAGCATACACAATGCAATGTAAGATAGCATTCTCAATGCAAGGTGACATGGCATACACAATGCTAAATGACAACTAGCATACACAATGCAATGAACATGGCATACTCAATGCGATGGACAACATGGCATACTCAATGCAATGTGACATGATCAACCTAATGGCATGCATACACAATGCAATGCAACATAAGCACACAAACAACATGCAAACAAACATGCTCAATGGACTTAAACCGAATATGGATAGACCTCAGTCATGCCTAAATCAGTGGCCATTGGTGATGAAATTAGGGCACAAAAGGCAAGGTATGCATGCACAATGCAATGGCCATTCAACTAGGCCCAAGAGCACAACCCTCAAGAAGGCTCGAAGGGTGACAAATGTGCAAGTGTGACAACACTAAGTGCACTGAAATGAGGTAAGAAATGATGCCAAATCATTCAAACAAAGCAAGTAAAGCATGCAAGAATCCTAAAGCATGAAAGCTAACAAAGAGGATTACTCTAGAGACATGCAATAGATGGCACAAATGCGTGAACCAACCATGGACAGAGCTGGAATAGGTCAAAACAAAGACCAAAACATGTTAAGATAGGGGCTCAAATGCCTAGGCATGCAAGGATACACACTAGGCCACAAACAAGGCAACAATGCATAGCACTCAAAGGCAATCAAAGAGTGAATGAAGTGGGAACATGGCAATGCTACATGCTCTGAAATGTCATGGTAAATGATGCCAAATCATGTACACAACATAAATGAAGCATGCTATGGTACCCAAAGCTTGAAACTAGCATAGGCATTTGTACTACAACTATACAAAACATGAAGCATGTGACCAAGGCAACCCAAAATAGTCCTAGAACATGTTAAAATGAGTCTAAAACATGCATGGAAGGAAGCCAAAACATGCTAGCATGAGGGGCACAAGGCATGACACATACAAGGAAAATAAGGTGGATTACACTACACCTATTAGGACCAAGCATGGGATGACTTAAGCAACAAAAATCAGAGTTATATCATGGCATAATAACCCCAAAAGCACATTGAAATGATGGCTCGCAAACTAAGGCATGAAGGTATACACAATGACTCATGTTAAGACATAAAGGGGCAAACCCTCCAACGCTTTGAAAGAACAAAAAATGCAAGTGCATGGCCATGAAACATGGACTGAAATCACATTACAACTAATGCCAAATCATTCAGATAGTCCAAGCAATGCATGCTACTGGACTTGATGCACAAAGCTAACAAGCTAGATTGAACCATGGCTATACAAAGCAAGTCATGCATGGCCAAAACAACCAAAATCAGAGCTAAAGCATGTTAAAACATGGACAAAAGATTCTTGAAGTTAAGCCAAAAGCATGCTAGAATGAAAGCATGATGCATGTTAGGCTATTTCATGGAAATGCACTACAAGTGCATGGAGCATGCAAGAGGTGACCAAACCAAACCCTAACAAAGGTATGACATGGTAAAACAAGCCCAAGAACATGCTGAAATGGACTCAACATAAGCTAGAATGACATGCTACTTCATGAAGCATACAAAGCTAGTTTAAGAGATTTACACTACAAGTGTATTATGCATGCATGGAGTGACAAAACCAAGCAAAAATAGTGGCATGCCACAGAAAAATAACCACAAATACAAGCTAAGATATGGTCAACATAAGCTTAACAAACATGCTCACACATGAGGTTAATGAAGACAAGTATTGAAGACACAAGGAGAGGGGATGAGCCTCTCCTATTTGGGACCTCAAAACACCCTTCCCACCACTAAAATTCCTCTAAGTTTCAGTGGTGAGAAGGCCAAAACAAGGTGGTCCCAAAGGCTCACAAAGAAGGCACAAAAGCAAGGCCAAACAAGGCCTAAGAGGGGGTAAACAACCCCAAACACAAAAGTGACCTTAAATAAAGATTTAAAGCACACAAAAATAGAACTTTTTGCAGTAGGAAACTAAGCTCAAAACAGCATGCAAAAGGGTCCAAAAGTTTAAGCAAGAATGGGGGATTTAAGGTTTAAAGACTCACCCTTGAAGACCACCTTTACTACTGCAACTCCAGCAGCTTCTCTGAGCTCAAATCAGTCTAAGAACTCCAAAAACAACTTCAAGGGACCTCAGCTCCAAGAGTATGGTGTTTGAGTGTGTTTTTGTGTACAAAAGTGAGACAAAATGACACTTTAAGGCACAAAAATGAAGAACTAAGGCAAGATAGATACAAAGCTATATCTATAACTCAAACCCTAATTTTTCTGACCCTAGAGGAGGGAGGAGATGGTTCTCTCTTATAGAGAACCCAAAGCAAAGCTTCTTGGAGAAGCTAAGGTTCAAGGCAATCCCTCCATACACGTGTATGGAGGATAGCTTCAGTGCCCTCCAACTGTGCCAGCTGGAGAAAAATATCTCCAAAAAGGTGGTAAAAAGCAGCCGACCACTTGAAGTGGTCGGCCAGCTACTTCAACTGGTCAGCCAACCACTTTAAGTGGTCCCCCAAGAAGACAACTGGTCGGCCATGGTGGGAGATGATCAGCACACTAAAAACAGGCCAGTGGTGGGGTGGCCGACCAGAAAAGGTGGCCCAAAGACCCAGGAGACCAGTTGTCAGATCAGAAAACTGGCTGGCGGGAAGAAAAGTGGTCTCCAAGGGGAAATACTGGTCTCCCACCCTTATACCACCTTCCAAACAAGGAAAATAAGGTTTGTACCAAAAACAAACCAAAACGGATGCAAGACGAAAGTTCAGGAGGCAAAGCGCACAGCCGGGAGCCTCGAAAACTAGCTGACAAGCGCCAAAAGTGGTTTACGACCACAAAAGTGGTCTCCCAAACCACAGTGGCCCTCTAGGCCAAAGAAACAAGGTGCGGTTCAAAAACCACGCCAAACGAAGAACGTTAAGCGGTCCCAAGACAAGGCGCGCGGCCGAAGGCTCCGAAAACCGAAAACTAGTCTCCAAATGGGAAAAGTGGTCTACGACGGCAAAAAGTGGTCTACGACCACAAAGAGATGGTCTACAAAACCTCTTCCTCCCTCAGGCAAGGAAAACAAGGCCTGGTCCGCAAACCAAGCCGAAGCACAAAGAGTTCAGAGGCCTGGAGGCAAGGCTCTCAGCCAAAACTCCGAAACCTTGAAACAAGCACAACATGCACTATCACCGAGCGCTCAATCAATGACGTCTGAGTCTTAAGGTCTGTCAAAAATGGGGTGTCTACACAAAGGCAACTATGTCACATAATATGAAAGACAACATTAGTCTGCTTTTTGAAGAGCATGAAACTGCAAAACAATTAATGGAAGCACTAGAAAGTAAGTATGGAGTTCGATTGGACACTCAAATTTAATTGCTCTTGGACAAATATAATAACAGTCGTATGAGTGATAATGATAGTGTTGGTAATCATGTTAATCAATTGGAATTAATTGCTAAAGAGTTATCCAACGCTGATCACCCTTTATTGGACAAGATGCAAGTAACTACCATACTTAATAGTATTCCATTATCTTGGGATCATGTTGTCACATCTCTAACTCATAGCGGACGAGAGATTTCAATGGTAACATTGCCTGTACTCTTAGTTTGGAAGAAGAAAGAATAAAGCGTAGGCGTAAAGAAGGTTTGTCTTCTAACTTGTTGATGGCACAATCTTCACCACAACCACAGAATAATTCCCACACACCATTCAACAAGAAAAAGACTATTTCTTTCAAGAAAAAATGGAAGAAGGGATTTCAGAAAGGATGGAAGAAACGACAAGAATGGAAAAAACAACAACATCACAAGCATTAGATTGGCACATGTTACAAGTGTGGTCAAAAAGGTCATATCAAAGCCACTTGTTCTCAGAAGAAGCAGAAAAAGGATCATAACCCTGTTGCCATGACAGTTTCTGAAGCAATAGTGCTTGAACTTTCATCAAATTCATGGTGGATTGATTCTGCTGCAACTAGGCATATTGTGCAAAATAAAGACATGTTCATGGAGTTTACTGAAAAGAAGGTTGGTGAACATAGAATCTACATGGGCAACAACTCCTATAGTAATGTTTTGGGCATCGACAACTGTCAATTCTCTATTAATGGAACTTCCATTGTGCTTCATGATGTGCTTTATGTACCCAACATTCGCCAAAATTTAATTTCAGTTCCGGTGTTAACCCAAAAGGGTTTAAGATTAATTTTAGGTTTAACACAATATTAATTAAAAAAGGAAGTGTATTAGTGAAAGGTGTAAGAGTGAATGGCATGTACTCTTTTCCTATTGATAATAATAAAGTATGTATTTCTGATTATTTGCATGTTTCTACTAGTAATAGTTCTTATTTGTGGCATTTAAGGTTAGGTCACATTAATAAAAATAAAATGTCTCAAATGTTTAAAGGTGTCTTATTGCCTAAAGTATGTTCCGATAATTTTGATATATGTGAACCATGTATCAAAGGAAAAATGACTAGCAAGCCATTTTTCAAACATTAGAAATCATCGGAATTACTCAAAATAATTCATTTAGACATTTGTGGCCCTTTAAGAACTAAAACTCAGCGAGGCATGGAATACTTTATTACTTTCACTGATGATTAATCAAGATATGGACATATCAACCTTCTTAAACACAAATCAGAGGCAATTGAAAAGTTTAAAGAATATAAATTAGAGGTAGACAAGCAACTTGGTCAGTCCATTAAACACTTGAATAATGATAGAGGTGGCGAATATGAAGCTATGGATTCTTTCTGCAAGGAAAATGGCATAAAACATTTCTTTACAATGCCATACACACCATAACAAAATGGGGTCGTAGAAAGACGAAATCGTTCTCTAATGGAAATGACAAGGTCTATGATGGCTCATGCTGATCTTCCTATTCATTTTTGGGGGGAAGCTTTGCCCACCACTTCGTACATATTAAATAGAGTCGACACAAAAGCCAAACCTCTAACTCCTTACGAATGCTGGCATGGTACTAAACCTAATGTTCAAAATCTCAAAGTTTGGGGATGTAAAGCACATGTACTTATTCCCAAACCTTTAAGGGATAAATTGGGAAGTAAAACTTAGGAATGCAAGTCTATTGGCTATGTTGAAAATGGGAGTGGTTATCATTTTTACCATCCTGAACGTGGATTAATAGAAAGTAGAGATGCTATTTTTCTTGAATCCGCTGATCTTGCTACTTCTATTGAACAAATTGAATTGCTTTCTGAAGTATCTCAGAATTCTTCTCTTCCTTCTTTGTCACACGATCCACATATTCTCCCAGAACCATCTAATAGTGAGAGGAAATACAAATTACATGACGTTGTTTTACCTGCTTCGAATCCTGTGATAAGTGGGAGTAAGAGAGCAAGACTTCTACTTACGTTTTTGAAAGATTATTATGTTTTTCAAATTGAAGAACTTAATAACTTAGTAGATGATCCTACTAGTTATAATGAAGCAATGAGTAGCAGTGATGCTACACAATGGCTTAAGGCAATGAATGAAGAACTTGACACAATTAAGAAAAATGATGTTTGGGAATTAACCGATCTCCCGAATGGAAGAAAAGTCATTTGCAAATGGGTTCTTAGAAAGAAATTCAAAGTAGATGGAAGTTTGGAGAAATACAAGGCCAGGTTAGTAGCCAAGGGATTCACTCAATAGCCTGGAGTAGACTTCGTAAATACATATTCTCCTATTGCAAAATTTGCCTCAATAAGGATTCTAATAGCGGTAGTAGCCAGGATGGATTTGGAATTGCATCAATTAGATGTTAAAATAACTTTTCTCAATGGAGAATTAAAAGAGGAAATTTATATTATGCAACGTGATGGTTTTCAGAACCAAGGCAATGAGGATAAAGTCTACAAGTTGAAGAAATCTCTGTATGGACTTAAACAATCTTCAAGACAATGGTACTTGAAATTCCACCAAGCCATTTTAGAAATGGGCTATGTTGTGAGTCCATTAGATCATAGTGTTTATATCTAGAAAAATGATGACAAGTTAGTAATATTGTCTTTATACGTGGATGACATATTGTTAGCAGGAAATTGTCCAGATATGATTATAAAAACCAAAACTTTCTTGACATCTAGATTTGAAATGAAAGACATGGGTCTTGCAACCTATGTTCTAGGAATTAGAATTTCAAGAAATAGAAATTCAAAATTATTATATCTAGATCAAGAGAAATATCTAGACAAGGTGCTCAAAAGATTTAATATGGATAACTGTAATTCTTTAAGCATGCTTGTTTGCAAGGGACAAGGTCTTAGTAAAAGTATAAGTCCTTAAACTAAGTTTGACATTGAGAAAATGAGAAATGACCCATATGCTCAGGCAGTAGGCAGTCTAATGTATGCTACGACAAGCACAAGACCTGACATCTGGTATGCAGTCGGATTGGTAAGTAGGTTTCAATCCAATCTAGGTAAGGAACATTGGCAAGCAGTCAAAAGAATATTCAAATATTTAAAAGGCACTAAGAATTTGAAGTTACGTTTTGGTTTGTGTGATCTAGACATAAAAGGATACACTGACGCGGATTTTGCAGGAGATATAGATAATATAAAATCTACTAGTGGTCATGTGTTCTTGTTTGGTGGAACATCAGTTTCTTGGTTAAGTAAGAAACAGAGTTGTGTTGCAAAGTATACTATGGAAGTTGAATACATAGCTTGTAGCACAGTCATGAGTAATGCAGTCTGGATAAAACGATTTGTTGACAGTTTACAATTAGGTATACTTGCCAGACCAGTCAATATGTTTTATGACAATCAGTCCGCCATCTCATTAATAAAAAGTGGAGCGAATAGCTCTAAGGGAAAACATACTGATATAAGTTACCATTAAATTCAAGACATAGTGGAAAGAGGTGAAATTAAAGTCAACTATATACCCTCAGAAGAGATGGTGGCCGACCCTATGACTAAAGGGTTGTCTCTGGAAAAATTCAGAGAACATGTAGCTAATATGGGATTGAAAAATGCCTAGCTAGGTCGTTTAGCTACTTATATAAGAGCATAGTCAAATGACTCTAGGGACGCCTAGATAACCAATGTTTTGCGACTCTATCTTCCATGGAAACATGTGTTTGGTCAGGTAATAAGATAGAGGAACTGACAAGGTACAGACATCATAGTTAGCATGAGATGTAAAGTCCATGATATGCAACGTGCTAACTAGATGATGTTGTCTACTTGATCAGCAAAAAGTCATTGATAAGGTGTGTTAAGGAAAACCTTCAGGAATGGGCCTTAGAGGAAGTACTTAACAAAAATTTCAGCGCAGGTCGACAAATGAGGAATGTGTGCGGCTAAAGTCATCAATGGTGATTGGGTATGGATTATGAACCCAGCACTGAAAATTGATGCTGTTCATTTGAAATATAGTGAATTGAAGTCATCTAGAATGTGTTGTTAGTGGGAGAACACATTCGTACGAGTGCGGTCGGATTGGTGGCAAAAACGTGCGCACGTATGGCCAAGTCACTATTGGACGTTGATTTATGAGGTACATTCATAGATGAAAGTTGGCATGAGGCAAAATTTTGGTACCGAGGTAAACATGCCCAACTCAGGTTTTATCACCAATATTATAATGTGATCAAGTGGGAGATGAAGGCATGAGAGACAATCACACCATAATATGGTGCACTCTCTTACACCAAATCTATATTATATGGTGGTCTACAAACCTTCCCACAAGATGAAACAAATAATCTGGAAGTTGGTTTGAATTTAAACACCAAGAAGCATTGTGTCTATTTGTAATAGATAATGACTCTTGGTAAAGGAAGTCAAGGTTTGTATAAATAGTTGGCAAAGAGGGTTCTATTTTGCATTGAATACCAACCTATATTAACACCAACTTTTTGTCTCCGGATTATTCCATCTTGCGTGATAAACACCCTCATGGGTATTTCAATCAATTGCCATTGTCAAGTAAACCTTACATCTGTGACAGTGAGGGTAGTGAAAATCATAATGGAACACATTAATATGTACGTAAAAACAATATAAATTTAGTCAACATCAAGTATGAACCTCTATCCATAATATTTTTTTTTTTAATAACTTTTAGCCTACATTAGAGCATCTCCAACGGTGTTTGCTAAAATAGCATTGCCATTGCTACAATTTGACAATGAATAGTGCAATTTTTCCAAATTATAGCAATGGTGCTCCAATGGTCACATGCTGTTTTGGCAAATTTCGACCAACTTTCCTACGAAGTTTGTAGGTGTTGTTTGGATATAGATTTTCTAGTGATTTATTTATTTATTTATTTGTCTTTTGTGACCTTTTTCAACTGTTTTTAATAAATAAAAAAAAATTTAAAAAAAGTTATATATTCACATTATACCCGACTAGAAAAATATAAAAAAAATGAAAAAAAAAATTAATATAAGTCACTCCACCAAAAAACATACCACTAAAAAAAATTATTAACTACATTAAAAAATACATTCTCCCGTAATTATTCATCAAGAAACAGGGAACAAATTTATTTTTGTTTTGTAATTTTTTTTCTTTCTTTTTTGTAGGAAAAAAAGAGCACAACGGCTCTTTTTGCATTCCAAGACACCATCCACACCATTAATGTTTTCACAATCCAACGGTTGATATGAGAATTCTAGAATCATCGGCTGCTTTCTCAAGACAACCCACCTTCTCTCTTTCTCATCTTCATTTTCATCAAACCAGTAGGTTAAGCATCTCTCTCTCTCTCTCTCTCTCTCTCTCTCTCCATGTCATCCATCTCTCCATCTTCATCAAACCCAATCGGCTGGTCAACATTACCATCATCATCCTAGCTTTACACGGTTGAATCTCCGGCAAAACAACACAATCTTCACCCTCTTTCTCTTTCTTTAGATCTTATCTCACCATTATCATCCTATAAGCTTAGAGTCCATCCTCCTATACTTGCTCTTAGCTCCCATAGGAAAACTAGACAAAGCTATTTCCCTATTACCATTTTCTTGGAGACCTACCAATCTCATTTCTCCTTTCTCTGATCTGTGTCTATTTCAGACCAAATTAGGTGAAAATAATACAACAAATCCAGAAATTTTTATGAGTTTTTCAAATATTGAAACTTAGTGCAAAACCCAGGAATTGGTAGCACCAAATGGAGGGAGCACACCCCCAGACCCCAAGCGACACTCACTAAGCCAGCCTCTTGGGGTTAATAACCACCATCATTACACCACCACTGCCATCCTCATTTTATCTCCATTACTTTATCCTTTTACCATTACCACAACCACTATCTCTATATCTCCACCACCGCTACCACCAACTCACTAAAACAATATAAAATTAAAAAATTACAATTTAAAAATAATAAATTTATGATGACATATGCTAATGAGTATTGAGAGTTGGAAATTTTTAAAATAATTTTTTGAAAAGAGGTTACAAAAGAGATTATACTAATGAAAAACAAATTAAACATGCAATAACAAAATCTCCTTTAATAGGAGACTATACTAATGAAAATAAATTAAACATATGAGATAACATATGCTGATGGGTATTGAGAGTTGGAATAATTAATAAGTCCTATTTTGCTATTAATATTACTAATGCGTCCTATTAACTGTAAATATGGATAACTAAAAGGTTCCCAAAAAATTCATTGATCCATAATGGTGTGTCTTATCGCAATTTTACCCTTCATATTTAATATGAACAACAATTTTATAAATAATTTTAGGTTAATTAAAATTTAAAATTTTAATTGTAAAAATTATTAATCTTATACTTATAATTTTGTTTATGAAAAATCATTTAATTTGAAGAATTAAAAATAATTTAATTATAAAATTTCTAATAATTAAATTTATTTATGAACTTTTTTGTTCATATTTTAATGAAAAATATAAAATGAAAATAAAATATTACTATACTATTATGAACAATTGAATTGTTTTTATGTATAATATATAAAAGAAGAAGAAGATATATTTGTTAATATTGAAATTCGATATAACTCAATAATAATTTTCAAAACAAAATAAAACTTTTGGATAATTTTTTCATTGTGATTTATGATTTTTTTAATTCTATATTATAATTTTTATAATTAAAAAAATATTATTTTACTTAGATTAAAAATATTTTCATATTAAATGTTCATATTAAATGAGGGGTAAATTTGAGATAACTTTCACCATTATGGGGCAATGAACTTTTTCAAAATATGTTACAAAAAATGGAACTTAGTTGTCCATATTGAAATTTGATAGGATTTGATAGTAATCTTAAAAGCAAAATAAGACTTATTAGTTATTTTTTCTAAAAAATATTTGGGAGGGCATTGATAGGGTAGGATTAAGTATAGAGGTAAGTAGATCAAAACTGTCAAAGTTAGGACAAAGTTTGAAATTGTATCATTAAAATAGTTGAGTTTAAAATTAAAAATTCACAAGTAAAATTTGAAAACCCGATCTGTTGCCATCCAAAGAAGAGATGGAGAGGGGTAAAAAATGAAATACATGTATATGAATATTTTTTTATTTTAATCTTATTATATTTAACAAATTAAATTATACCTTGATGTATGTATATATAATAAGATTTTTATTAACATGTGCCCTAAAGGCATATGTTAAGAAGACATTAAATAAATGCATTTATATCAATTTATATAGAAAATAGCACAATTGTAAAGGTTGCCTTCACTTTTTTTTTATTTTATATATATATATATCTATAATGAGACAAAAATACCCTTTTGCTTTGCACCCTTCTTTTCCATTTTTTTGTATGCCTCTTCACCTTCCTTCAATTTTGATGTTGTATATTATTATTATTTTTTTAAAATTAAATTTCAATTTGATGATTTTTTTTATAAAAAAAAAAATCAAATACTAATAATTTTCATATTTTTAGAACATAAAATAATATTTAAAAATTCAAATATATATTTATATTTATTTTTTCAAACCAATTTATAATTTTTCAAAAATAAATTCTAAATACAAATTCTAAAAATTAGAGAATCTTTGTCTTATAAAAACAAGGATACTTATATCCATATGAAAAAATATATATATATAAATATATATTCAAAAAAATCATAATTAATTTTCCTTCTATCTTTATATTCTCCATACAAGTGGAGGAAGTTAACATCATTTAATAATTAACCGAGGAAAAAAAATATATTGTCTAGGATAGCCAGGTTGACCTCATCAATTTGACTATGTCGGCGTATGAAGTTGTGTAACGCCATCGACGCACATATAAAGGTCACATGATTAGAGAAACTCAACTTATGAATATTCTACAATGCCCCCCATCTCGACTTCCAGGCACCGAATGTCCGCTCGATACAACTACGCAATGACAAATGTGCCTTATTGAACAGTTCAAACTCATTCTGTGGTGTTCGATTCCGATGGGTATTTTGGTGATACCTATACCCCTTGTGCGGAGCTAGGTACCCTGTCTTGTTGCTATAGCCGCTATCCACCAAATAGTATTTTCCTACAACAAACACAGAAATGTTATTCAGTGTAGCCTGTTTGGTAACCATTTCGTTGTAAGTTTGCAATTTATAATTATAAAACTCAAAATTACTGCCAATAAAACATCGTTCGAAAATAGTTTTTTGGTTTATAAATGGTTGTCACCTACAATAATTTGAGGAAAAAACGTAGTGTCAAAAAATGAGTTTAGGTTGTTTTTAAACTAACATTTAAAATTTTTAGTAACAAATTTTTTTTTTCAAGTAAGTTTTTTGTTTCAAATAATTTTTCTTGCAAGTAATAGTTTTTCAATTAATTTTGATTTTCAAATAATGATTTCCAATTACATTTTTTTTTTGTGAAATAATTTTTCTTTCCATTTAGTTTTTTTTTTCTCCAAATAAATAATTTTTCTATTATTGTGTTACTAATTATTTTGTTTTCCAATTTTGTTTTCAACTACTTTTTTTGTCAATAAATTTTCTTGTCAAATACAACAATTTTCAATTACATTTCTGTTTTTAGTAAATTGTAGTTTTAAATATTTTGTTTCGAAATAAAATTTTTTTGAATTAATTTATTTTCTCATTTGTTTATTTACAATTTTTTTTGAAATGATACTGTGTATAATCGCATTATCATGTGGACGTATTGGATGTTGGCACTTGCAATTTGATGATGATGAAATTTTGATACAAATATGTTTTGTACATGCAAGCAAAAATATGTGGCCATTAGTGAAAGCAATTATTTGAGGGAAGAAATTACATTGCAGTTGCATGACTAAACTGAGCACATTTTTTAGCAGCAGCACTACCAACACTTACAAATTTTATTTGTATTACCAGTATTGAAATGTTATTCATTGTATCAAATAAAATGCATACAAAAAGTGCACACTTGAAGAAAATATGAAATCAATCCTACCGATATGTTTATAATATTCATAATCTTTCCAATCAACAACTGAAAATAGTAATTTTATCAATTTTTTGTACGAGAGCAAGTATGATGTCGTAATTTGTCTGCTATTATTTTTAAATTATACTATTTTATTAAATGTTTAATAATTTTTACCAAGTGCAAGGTGTGGGAAGCAATGTTTAGGCTCAGTTGTGACATAGTGCAACACCCTGCTGTCGTGCATGCTCCCCTCTCACCTGGCTGACACAAATGTGAAGCACAAATCGAAGTCATATACGACCAGTATATTCTATGTTGGCACGCCTTTCTGGCCATAGTACGAAGTGGCGTACTCTTGCGAGACACGAGCTATCTTATGCGTGCCGTCTAGTGCACCGATGCAGTCCTACGCAACGCACCAATTTTCAGAAAGTATAAATAAAAAATTCAGGATATATGTCGGCACTGTATTCACTAAAATTTTATGGAAAGTGTCACCTTGAATGGTCGGTACTGCCCGGTACCGCCGTTGCGATCGTAAATGTGGATGGCCCCTTTGTTGCACTTGCTCGGGCATAAGACTCCTACTATGAACTGATGTGAACGATATCATAGCTTGCATAACCTCATAGAAATTGCGTGACAATGTCTCCTTTGAGTCTTAGAACCGTTCTTGCAAATTTTTCCAATACAATCCCTGCAATGCACAAATGAAAGTGGCTACCTTCTCTTCCAGCGAAACGCCATGCTCCCGTTGTGGCAGTGTCAACCCAAAACTATGAAGTGCGTCATATAACAACAAGAAGACTAGTTTGGACTTACTGACAGCATCTTTAAACCGGCCTTAGTGCCCGTTAAACAACTCATACATCCATAAACGTCCCAAAAGTATTGATGTATTTCAAGGGACTTTGTGATAATGGTTGTAATAATATCTAGCTGCACTGTTCCACACCTCTATCAAGTTGTGATCAGTTTCGACCACCATTTCCTACGCAATTTCAACGATAGCTTCTCGGGATGTACAATTGTGCACGGTGTGACTAGGACCAACGTCGTCCACCATTTGTAAAAAATAGAACACAAAATATGCAAAAATTGAAGGCAATATGATGGCCGCTACGAGTTTGACTTACAAGAATTTTCCACAATCTGAATGAGTGATAAGTAAAAACGTAAGCACACACCTTTTGCAAATACTATGGAAAGTGAAAGAGTTTAAGGAAAAGGGAGTGTGAGAGAGAACCACACTGTCAACAAACAAGAATATAAACAAATGAAAAGGGAAAGAAGAGATGGGACAAGGTGGTGGTGGGTACATTTTCTTGCATGTGTTGTGCACACTTGCTTGTGAGAGTTAGGACAAGGAGGAAGGGGCCTATGTCTATGATTCCCTTTTTTTGGTTCACCCAAAAAACTTATTTGTGTTCAAAAAAGTCTATGTTATGCATCAAAAAAAAAATAGACACCTTGTTTTGGTATAATTTTATAAAAACAGTGTTCAGAAAATTCTATTTTGTTCCATTGCGTAATTTTTGTGTTCTTTACCTTTTGTTCATATTTTATAGTCAACTTTTTACATTGGTAGACACATGTAACATAAATTTACAAAAATAGTAAAACGGTTTTACAAAAAAAAAAATGTACACTAATTGGGAACAAAATTATGCATGAAAAAAACAAAAAAAAAAAAAAAAAAACCCCAATTTGGAGGACTCTAGTCTTCAAAATAGTTGAAGAAGAAAAATGTAATGGCAAAAGAAAAATTGTAAATTGTGAAAAGAGGGAATGAAAGCACAGTGTAGTGTGGGCAACTCCATAATGGGCTTCCTAAATTTACAATTGTAATCGTTTATAGGTAATTTAAAAAAAAAGTACATATATATATAATTATCTTTAGTGATCATTGAAAAAATTTGGAGGACTCCAGTTTAGTGTGGGCAACTCTAGTTTTTTCCTTGATTTTTTTTTTAATCTTTAATGATCTTTTTTTCAAAATTATATAAATTTTTTGTTTACTTTTCAGCTCTGTTGCAAATCTAAAAAATAAAAAAATAATAAAAGATAAAAAATAAAAAAATAAAAAATAGAAATACACAACCAAACAGAGGAGTTCTAGTTTGACACACTATACTTATTTTTGAGTTAAAAATTCTGTGAAGTGGATTTAAAAAAAAATAAATAAATATAATCATTCAAAAATCTAAAGGAATATGCAGAAACCTGTTGAAGAAACTTGAGATTTGAAGTAGTAGCAGTGAGAGGTGAAGCATCAACTTCTACTAGTTCAGCTCTCTTTATGAATCTGTAATTGAAGGAATATGCAGTTTTAAAATTCACTACAAACAACAACCAAATACACTCCTACTACTTAGCTTTCAAACAAATTATGTGAAGAAGATAAAGTGTATGAACAATATTCACTGAAAAAGTATTCACTAAAAAAGTAGTAAAACAGGTCGAGATTCCCATAATGCAAATTAGACAATTTGCAACTCAAGTAGCCAAAGAAAACCTGTTTCAGCAAACAGTTGCAAGCATGTACTACAACATCAACATCATCACACAAACCAACCAATTAATGATAACGAAAAATTCCATGCACAATGTCACAATTTTTGGGAAGGAAGAAAAAAAGGCACACTGTCATAGTTTTTGGTAAGGAAAAAAAAAAAAAGGCACACTGTCATAGTTTGTTCGAAAGGAAAAAAAAATAACAACAAACAAAGGAGGTTGCAACATGATACAAATGCTGGACAGTCGTTAGAACCATCCACTCATTCCTGAGTTTGCCGCTAATGGGCCACCGATACTTTGGGACTTCTTCATTCGCAGCTAGCTAATGACAGCCGCGTCTGTCAGAATCCACACCATTATGGCTTGATTTGCCAAGTTGTCCAATACCGTCAAACCAAAAACAATTAGCGGGTCTTGAGGATCCAGCCCTTCCAGCGAGTACAACCTTGTCATACACTTGTCAATGAGCTCTTATGTCGAATCTACGTAACCGCGATGCACACAGACTTCTTGTTGTTGTAATTTAACTGAAGATGCAAGGTTTTCCATGCTACTCACTAACAGCGAAGCTCCTTCACTCTACCATTTTTTTTGCTATGGGTGTGTTGTGCGACTAAATTTGTATTTGCTCCTACCACTTGTAGGTGTGTCATCAGCGTGAATTACCGACAATGCAGCGTGTACGGTCACCGGCGTGTCATCCTCTGGCGTAGAAGTGTGGTGGACAGTGTCTTCATGCTGCGCAGCAGGCTGGAAATGAGGCAAACCGCTGCTATCCTCGTAATCTTCTTCATCAATCAACGAAGTACCGTCATCGGTTGCGACAGGTTTGAACTTTGCACCTGGTGTCCATGCATATTTTCCGATTGTCGTAGTGCCTTCGTACACCCTTCGCATGAGGTCCATGTGCTCCAACGGTTTCGTTTTGAACTTTATTGCATTCTTGTCAACCTGGGAAAAACCCAAAAAATTGCACAAGATTAGATGCCAATGGTTGCAAAATCTATAGCATAGAATTTGAAATAAATATTTGTATTTCATGGTGTGTGAGTGAACCTGCTACTAAGTCATACCAAAAAAAAAAATAAGCTTGTTATTAAAAAATCAAAGACAACGAACAAGGGAACCATTTAATTAAATTGTAAAATTATCTTCAACATCTTTATGTGTTGCAATTGGAAGGTTCTTTCCTTATACTAATTATCTGAGGCTGAGAGTTAAGACCATAGTTAGCTACATTCTAAATTCACGTTCAACAGTGTTAACTAAGGAGATGCATGTTTTGGTTAGTAACCTTTACTGAATTTGCAGACAAATGATGCTTGTAACGCCCTCAAAAATAACAACATAAGACCCAACAATATAGACATGCATTGATACTGTAAAGATCCACATCCTTCCATTCATCGGAGTTTTATTACAAAAAGTATCACATGTTAACAACAAAAGCAAATGCCCTAAGGGCTTACAGCTTTCCAAGTTAGCACTTGGTTACACAAAAGTAGAGTGCTAACTCATTTACACATAAAGCCCTTGGCTTGAATTTACATGTAATACAACAAAAGGAAAGACAACCAAAAAGCCTGTCCGCCACTAGCCTCCCAAGCTAAGTCCTTGGAGGTGGCATGCTTCCTGTACCTGAAAATGATGTTCCCATATAGGGTGAGCCATAGCCCAGTAGAAATATACTAAACCAATTATGAACATTGACTACAAGATTAACAGTTGATAGATGGCCAACACTTTTACATTCGTTCATAACATAACACAATTCCAAGACACTTAAGTCTATATTTCCTTTCATTTCCATTTCTTTTCCTTTTACTTGCCATTTCATAACCTTGGCTCAGAACCTGGCCAAACATCACACATGAGACACACACTCATGCCAACACCTTTCACTTCATCAAAGATAAACATAACAGTTATATCAATACTTCCAAAGACAAGCATATACGCCCTGTCAATACATTTCTAGATAAGCATACAAGCTCTACCTACGGAGTTCATCCCCTATCTCCTCCCAACAACGTCCGATTTAGAGGTCCATCCCCTATCTTCCCCTAAACCGTGGAGTACATCCCCTATCTCCTCCAACACAACACAATGCATATAAACAACAATTATATACATCACAAACCAATACAATCAATTATCCAAATTAATTAATCAATGTAATTAGGACATCCTCCATAATTAACATCACAACCCTTAGGTTCCAATTCCACTAATGTTTCAACATTAATTCCATGTTTATATACCAAACATGCTTCTAGGTTTATCATAGATAAAAACCCCCAACTTTTGTAAAATTACACAATGGCCCAAAGTTTCCCAAAATTACACAACAACTACCAACATATCAAAATGCTAAAATTGAAAGACAAAACTCATAAAGAGGAGTAGGATATCCCTACCTCAAAGATTGAGCTCAAAAGGAGATGATGCCCAACACCCAACTTGCTCCAAAACCAAACTTGTTCCGATTAAAACGAAGCCCAAGTCACCCTCTATCTTTTTAACAAAGGCCTTAGGGTAGGAAATCACCCTAGGTAGATCAATTCTTAGAGAGAGTGCAAGTGTAGAGAGAGAATCTCTCAAAACAAGGGTTTGAAGAAGATAAAGTTTAGAAAAAGTGATGTTTAGTTCGGTGCTGCCTTGCTGATATAAACAGGCTCGCTCGAGCGAAGACCCCGTCGCTCGAGCGACCAGACATAAAAACTGGTCTCGCTCGAGCGAAGACACGCTCGCTCGAGCCAACAGTGCAAATTTTCCGATTTGCACTACGACGCTCGCTCGAGCGAAGACGAACCAGGTCGCTCGAGCCAAGAAATGCAACCTTCAGGTCTGGGTCAGACGCAATCGGTCGCTCGAGCGAAGCCATCCTGGCTCGAGCCACCAGACACAAAAACTACCCTCGCTCGAGCGACCAAACCCTCGCTCGAGCGACCAGCCAAAAATCTGGGCAGCAACACTTGGTTTCCAAACACAACCAACCTGTAACAAACCTGCCCAATACATCCTATAACTCAAATACAAAGTAGGAAAGGATGTAAACAAGACAATACTCAACTACAACATCCACGGACACATGTCCGGATCACTGTACAACAAAGGGGTAAACCCGGGATCGCTATAATGCTCCATTCCTTCCAATTACAATATAGTAACTTTCTTTCATAATTTAGATTGCAAACATTTTGGTTGGAACATCCTGAAATGTTTCCTTCTTGAAACATCTATCACCTAAAAGTTTAAAATTTTAAAATCCTAGGGTTGAATGGGGTGACACCTAAAAGTGTGTATGCCACATGTTCTGTGTGCCTGTTGGTGTTTTAATTGAAGTTCCTATGTTTGATGTCTAGCTGATAATTCATTTTCAATGTTCTAGTCAAATTAAACCAATGAAGTCAATAATAAATTTTGTTAGATACATACAATCATAACTATATTTCCTTATTCAATTGTGCCATAGAATTGAGTAAGGAAGACAAAAGAGAGAAGAAATTTATAGAAGTGAAGTGACAAAGCATGACTCGTTTATATTTAAATTTTGCTATGTGGACTGAAATATATATGGCTTTGAAGTCCAATTTATTTATCTACCCAAAGTAGAAAGGGATAAATGCTCTGAGGTTTATTTAGAGAACTTCTATTCTGATATGTATAAATTAGAATGAATGGGTTAAAATGTTGAAAAAGTTGAAGATGCAGCACATTTTTCAAAAATCACAAAAGGGAAAAACCTACACAAGTCATGAACTTATTTTCTTATTTATGAACTTTTCAATAAAAAAGCCTCACAGAGTTGCTTTAGATCACGAAGTCTGCAATATGTGGAAAACACTACTAGTACATGCCCATTCACATTCACAACCACAAAAACACCCAAACAGAAGTACCAGAGAAAAAGAGTTTTTTGAATGAAACTAGCTTGGCAACTTTCCAACGTCGATAATATAATAAAGCTGTTTGGAGTCCAAAATAGGTCCCAATTTAACCACATACGTGCATGCACACTCACACCCACAACAATGCAATTTGGAGTACAAACTGGAAGTCTAATAGAAGTACTTGCCCACACAAACTCACAAAACACTTTAAAAAAATTCACAAAACAGTCAGACATTGAGGGGGGGACAGAGAGACGGAGAGCCAAGTTGGCAAGTATAACAAAGTTACTTGGGGTGAAAAATAGGTGTCTAACATTAGTCATACAACAGTAGTACATGGCCACTGAAACTCATAAAGCTCCCCCCCAAAAAAAATTGAAATTTTCAATCTATCCTACATTAATTTGTCTATCCAACCAAGTGACACTGCGTTTTATTGAATATAATGACTGATAAGCTTTCATCATTTTTGCCCAATTAAAAATATTAATCAATAGTTACACAAAATAATGCTTCTAATATATGCATGAGTATCACGTTGGACATAAGTAAAACAATTTGGAAATGTTACCTTTTCATAATGCGCCCACTAGTCGTCAGATGCTTGTATCAAACCCATCACTTCATTGTAACTTATGCCGGTTGGCCCATGCCTGCTGTCCATCAGCTGTGGCCATGACTACCAATCCTTTTTTAGCAAGTGTACTTGTTTTGCAGTTGCCTGACGTCATGGACCTTATTTGTACAATCCTGGAAGGCCTTGCAGACAGCTTTATACCCATGCATTGTCATTGTATGGAAGCTCCCCTTGAAACTAGAGTCCAACTCTTTGATAACAAGTTGCAAGAAAATCCGCACTGCATCGAAGTCCCAAGCTGCTTTATGCATGTTTGTAGACTACTGCTGTGTCTGTTTACTATCACGCTTATGCAAAGTTTTGGAAGGCGTCGACTACGTTTAGGACTGCTCCATTTGGCTACTACAATGCAACAATAATTGTGGTATACGTGGAAAAGCAAGTATTTGACAAATGTAAAATGGGCATTCATAGCATGGCAACATAATGGACAAGAATATAACAAATAACATAAAATAGCATATTGCTTAACCATTTGAAATACAGATTGGATACATTGTACGAAAACGACAAACAAATATGCAGGTGGGTAGTACATACAACCTAACAACTGAAGCAAATCAACTACGGTTGTGGGACCAGAACATTACAACAATAATAGACAAGACGAACGTCACAATTTGCAAGAAACACAATGCGTGCTACAAGTTGACGATGTCAGCCTTCAATTGGAAGACCATGTTCAACACTGAGTGTTACTGGTGTATGATGAACATCACAATTGGAAGGCCATGTCAGTTACCTAAAAAAAAATGCGTAGGACTGTCATAGCGCATGTCATGTTGAATTTGTGCTACTCGTGTATGATGATCAGTTAAGGAACATGTGAACAAGTGTGTGTACCGAAAATGTGAAAATACTGCTTAGCTATTTGTTACAAATTCAATTGGAACAATTAAATTTCATTTAAATAAACTAAATAAGTCAATAACATAAATCATAATTATTTTATTTTTTGCTCTAAAAAAAAAGCAAAAAAAATAAAAAAATAAAAAACATATAAAAAATTCTCCAACAGAGCTAATTATATTAGACAAAAGGCCAAAAAATTAGACTACAAATGTTCTTCCCAAACTAAACTTAAAATATTATATTTTTTTTAAAAAAATATATAAAAACTATTAAAAAAATTGATAATAAAAAAATACCCAGTTGAAGTACAGTTATATACAAACAAACATGAGCTATGTATCATAAATGTATGACCCAATACCGATTGCAATGAAATTAAGAAAAAAGACTCAATTACAGACCAAATGAACAAGTGGTCAGATCAAATATCGAAGAAAAAACATAGAAATTGCAATAGGGAAAGTACAAAAAAATCAGAAACAATAAGGATCCCAAGCTTCGAATTAGGGAAACTAGAAATGTAGGTCTTGAGGCTTCAAAAGTCCTCCACATGCCCTGCTCTACAGCTTGTGCCGAAGAGGGTTGGAGCATTCTCACAGCACTGAGCACTTGCCATATCAATTTTCACTCTCCAAACAACAATTTAGGAAATCATAGCTAGTGTAGGTACACTGTATGTGTGTCAGTGTGTGTATACATATATATATACATAAACTAGCAGTGGCTGCAACTTAACTTTATATATATACTACCACACCTTCTCCAATTGCGTGAGATTGATTTTCATCAACACTCTATACATGGAGATTCTCTAGCTGATTGGTGCAAGGATCCTAGAATGAGTCATGTTAATGAATTTTTCAGGAATAAGATGTAAGTCTTTTAATGTTTACATGAGTTGCATTATTAAAGTCCCTGAGAATGTCAAATATGCTATAATAAAAATCTATATTTCAGTTTGTATTCCTGTATTTTTTATTTACCTTTCTATATCTTATCAAATTTCTTCTGTAGTACCAAACATTCTATGTAGAAAACAAACCGTGAGTGGGGACAGCGGACATCTGGTCATGTTCCTGTCTCTCAAAGTCAGCTATCTGCTGATGGTGCTTCAAAGGTATTTTATAATAAGTAAAGAAAAATAACAGGTTATTTTCATTTGTTATGTACTGATTTTCTTTGCTTAGACAAAAGGGGGATCTGTACGGTATTGGTTCAAATGCAAAAATTCATTGGCGTGAAAGAGATGTTACTTTGTAGTTTGGGGGAAACGGGCCGGAGTAGTGTAGATCTGGTCAGCAATGGTGCAGATCTGGGCGACGGATGGTCCGATAGTCGTCGGTTACTGTTGTCACATGATCGAGTCGATGTACGACTTTCCCACGGCTGTGGCGGTGCTGCAAGGTGAAGGGTGTGACAGATCTACAGCAGTCACTGGTGTGAGCGTGATGGAGTGGACTTGTTTCTCTGACTGAGGGACTGTCTTGCTTGTTCAATGACGAATGCATGTTGGAGAAGGAAAAAGGAACTCTTGGGTAAGGGGATATATTAGTGTGATATATCTGTCTCAGATGAAGCAATAAAAAGCAGGGGTTGAATTGTATTTTTACCCTCTGTAGATTCAGACACATTTTTGCCGCCCAATGCATGAAAGTAGGAAAACTTTTTGACTTTTTTGGTAACTTTTTGGCTTTTTATCTTTTTTTGAAGATGCCAAACCAGGCCTAAATTTTTTTTTCACCCAAAAAGGTTGCCAATTGGAATTAAGCCACACCAACCCGATCTGCCCGTATTAAATTTCTTTCACCCAAGAAGGAAAATGTTAGAGACCCCAAATGTTTTACCAAATGCCTCACATGGATGTAGACCCCCACACTTATGTGGGACCCACCCCATGTGAGACATTTGGTAGAAATTTTGGTATCCCTAGCATTACTCTTGAAAAAATACTAAAGTTTTGTAAAGTTTAAACTGCCAAATCGATTGCACATATCCGCTAATTCTTTCGATCCACATAGTTTTAGGTGAATGATAGATGTGATGCCACCCGACATAATCCAAACCATGAGCACCCCTAAATTTAGTCATGTATATTTCTAAGCTAAAGGATAAGGGATACCCTTTGTCGGTTAAATCTCATTTAAGTGTAGTTCGACAAATGTTTTTGATAACATCCCTTTTTTAAAAATAAATAAATAAATAAATAAATTATCTTTTTGAGTTAATTAATCGTGAATATAATGATATAGTAATCTCGGAATAAGTTTTCCTCTATATTTCATCGCTTTATATTTTTCTGTATCTTTTTTATGGATTTCAATTCGAACTTGCATTGATGATTCAAACCATTTATCTCATAAGTCCTGCAATGAAGGTCATCCATGCAAAAAATTAGATTCATTGAATAACTATAAATAAGAAAACAAATCGCATTTTTTTTTTATAAAAATGATGGTTTAAATTTAATTATATTTACTATTCATTTTATAAAAAAAAATGCTATTTTTTCTTGTATTTATAATTGTCTAATGAAGCTGATTTTTTGTATTGATGACCTTTATTGTGTGCTTACGAGATAGACGGTTTGGATTATTAAAGCGGGTCCAAATTGAAATCCATAAAATGGGTATAGAGAAGTATAGAGAGATGAGATATGGAGGGAAACTTATCTCGATAATCTCAAAGAAAAATGCTATTTATATATAAAATTCGTGAAAAAGAATTACAAGAATGATATAGCAATGTTATTTTGATAAATAAATGTTATCTTTGTGTGTCTTGATTTAAAGTGAATGGCGTACATTGAATCATATCATTATATATAAAAATTACGTATAAATTTTTTGTTGATATATTATTACTCCAATTTCAAATTACAAAAATGTCTTTTTGGTTAGAGTGGCATTAAAAATAGTTTGGAACGTGTTAGGGGAAACAAAAAAGATTAGATGGTGCTTTTGGTTTTTGGTATTTTACTTTTATGATAGGTTTGGTTTATCTTTTGAAAGAGTGTCATGTACGTAATTGGATTGGAGAATTTAATTTTTTAAGTTTATTTTAAGAGTGATGTTACATCTCCTAATATATCACTCATATTTTAACCTCTAATGTGGTAGTAGAGAGAGAGAATAGAGAGAGATAGAAAGAAACGATGAGAATTGAGGAGTGGAGTCCATTCTACATCATTAGGGGTAGATTAGAGGTGCTCAATTAAAGTTCCCAAGTATTTTTCTTATTTCATTAATCCAAACTATTCAATGGATAAGATTCATCGAGCACATCATTTTTAAAAAAAATTACGTTAATCGAATATCGATTAGCGACTTGATCAAATCATAATTTGATCAGATCACAATTGTGATCCGATTATGATTCGATCAAATTACTATTTCATGTCTAATCAAAGTAATGTGATCCAATCAATCAGCTATCGATATTCAATCAAATTGATTAGACCTTTGACACAAATGTGATCCGATTAGGTAGTTATTAATGTTCAATTAACATGATTTTTTTACAAAGATGATAAACTCGACATGCCTTATACATTGAATGGTTTGGATCATTAAATTAGGCCCGGAGTAAAGCCCACCATGCACTAATAACACCTTTCATTCTAACTATAGACCGAAGAGAAGCCACATTCCTTTTGAAAATAGGATACAATTTGGAAGGGTTCAGATAAACAGAGTAGTTGTTTGAGTCTAAGAGTAGGGCTGAGCAAGGAATTCGTATAATCCATAATCCAATCCGGTCCAGTCTAATCCGGATGAATTAGATTGGTTTTTTGAATCCATGGTTCGGTTCCGGATTAGAAATTTAAAAATTCGTAGGCCACGGATCGGTTCCGAATTGGAACTGATTCGAACCGTATACATTTAGTCATATTTATACCATATACCCTCCCACATAATATCATTTCTTATTTCATATAAAAGCTAAACACTAACCCTAATTCACTTCACACGCCGCTCAGCTCACTCACTCACTCATTGTTGTCTCTTACACTCTCATCTCTCTCTTTCAATACTCTCTCTATCTCTCCCTCTCTCTCTCTCTCTCTCTCTCTCCTCTTTCTTGTCCATCTCCGACCATCATCTATCTCAGATTTTCAACCTCACACGCCACTCACTCACAGCCTCTCACACTCTTATCTGTTGAAAAATTTGAATTATAATTTACTCCAATGGTTGTGTCTCTTGAGATGGAAGGATGTGTCCTTTTGAAGGGTCACAACCTTTCTAAAGAGTCATGAAAGAATCTATAAATTCTATCCCCTTCACTTCAATTTGATATAGAGAATTGCAATTTTCTTCTTCACTTTGCATTTTTTCTTCATATTTTCTGAGTCTAATTTTTCTATAAAGAGTACATGCACAGGGAAGTTCGCTAGGCTTGCAATAGTAGTGCTTCTAGTGCAAGACATTGATTGTTGTATCCTGGGAGATAGACGTCCATTGAATCCTAAGCACCGGTGGGAGGATGAATCTATCTTAAGGAAAGAGTGTCACACACTCGACTCGATCAGGTTTTATCTGTTTATGTATTGTAAGTTTTGTTATGTTATTTTGTCAATTTATTTCAGTTTTGGTTTTACCCAAACACCATTTACATATTTTTAAATTATATTTTCCATATAGTTTGGTAATATTTTTCTAACAATCTTAAGATAGAATGGGTCTTGTTTATGGTTTTTAGGAAAATATAATTGATTTATTGATTTTTCGCTATGTGGACTTCTAATGAACGGATGTCAGTTTATGACATTCCTAGTGAAATGATGCATTGAGTTTGGAAAAATTATGGGTTAGTTTTTCCATTTGTAGTCTTCATGTTACAATCTGGTCTTGGTTAGTTTTTCCATGATTTGTTTGATATGACTTAAGCACACACTATAAACACTCTTTGCACCGATCAGACCTGGAAAAAAAAAAAAAAAAAAAAAAAAAAAAAAAATTTCTTCTTCTGCTTTGATGATTAGAGAAGAAGGTTGTCAGATTGAATTTCTGCATCTAAATTAGTAAGCTTTCCTTGAATCTCTCATCCCAAAGTTCACACTTTTGTTTTCCTTCTAATGATTCAGGAGATTCCGATCCCTGAATCGTCTTGTTTGGTTTCCGAGAAAAACCGAAGGAATTTAGGCCTTTGTTTCTGTTTGTTTGATTTCATGAGAAAATTGAAAGATTCTTATTGACTATGGTCAATTGTCAAGTTTTTATGTCATCTAATGATATATTCTAATGATCCAAACCACTGCTATACATTTCTATGAGAGTAATACGGATGTTTTCTCGGCACACCATGTGTTTGATGAAATGTTTGTGAGAAATAGTTTTACTTGAATGCAATGGTAAAGGGCTATTGTTCATAGAAATTAAGAGTTTGTGAACATGCCGGCAATGGATTGTTTTTGTTTAAGGACATGTTAGTTGATATCAGTAGATTGAAACCAACTGATACGACTATGGTTTGTGTGTAAGTTGCAAGTCCATGTTAGAATGGTAATTTATTAGAATTAATTAATTATCTTGTAGCAATTATGAATAGATGCAACGTTTTCCTGATGAGTCTTGTGTACATTCAAGTATTGAAATACGGTTTTGACCGTTTGGTTTTTGATTTTTAAATTTAAAACCAAGTGTATGGTAAGGTGCCTTTCTTTAGACTATGTATCAATGTGAACTCTTGTTTTTTAAATAATTTCATATAATTAGAAATGATAAACAGATATATTCATTATGTTGACAATTGTTTGTTATATTATTGATGTCATTTACCTAAGCGTATTAATTTTAGTATTTTTATTTAATTTGGAATAAATTTTATGACATCATGTTGCTGTAATTTATTTAATAGTAGTGTATTTTTATATTGATTAGTGGATGTTCTAAGAAAGTCAATCACTATTCAAAACTATCAAACGTATATAGCACTTTTGATGTCAATTTATTATTCAATTTTGACAACTTGTTATGGTCAGAATGTTTCCTGAATTTTTTTTTTATTTAATAGATTTCAGGTTTTATGTGTAATTTGATTGTAGTAGTAATATTCTTGTAATATCAAAGCAATAATTAACACTGAAAAATTTAAACATGATATTTTAAACAGTGGTGTTGTTCTATTTAATTGAAAATAGATTACGGAATCTTTTGTGTTGATTATTATTATTTTTAATAATCAATTGAAAGTTATTTTTAAAGTAACTTTGAATTTTGTGAGATAGGATGTCTTCAATCTTTGTTTCACTTGTGTAGTAGAGTTGGTTTAACCATGAATCATGTTCTTAATGTGGGAGTTTATCTTTTAAATTAGAAGAGATAATTCCATTTTTGTCCCAAATATTTTTGAATGAGTTATTATTTGTGACAGTGACACTTGTCTAGAAATGAATCATGTTGTTGTGCAAATTTATGTATTATCACAAATGTGGGGGAGAGAGATTAATGGAAAAATTGTGATTATGATTGACTTGTTAATCTTGTCCATGTCTACATATGTTGACAATTAATAGCATCATTTTTTTTTTTATATATGAGATCATTAATGTCAATTTGGTATATGGTGTATTATAAATGGATGTCAATTATTTATCAAAGTGTTGATAAAAATGTAAACCTCTGTGTTTTGACATAAGAGGAATTCTAACTATTCCTTGGAATATTGACTAAATTGGTGTGGTGACTGATAACTCCATAATGAAATATTATATGAGTTACAATATTTCATGGGTAAAAGACACTTTGGTAATTGTCGACGTAGTCACCAATACTGGATAAGACAAATAAGATGTAAATATATTTATACAGTGATATTTATATTCCATGTTGAGATTGGAATTAAGGGTTGCAGCAAACAAACAAACAAAAAAAATCATGGCTAAAGAAATATTATTTGATAAAGTATTGTGGCCACAACCGGTATTAGCCATTTATTCTTTGTGTTAATCATATTATTTAATTTTGATGATGTCTAAAATATTATTTGTAACAATTTGGATTTTTTTAATATACATATTTATTTGACACAAAATATTATCTTTTTAAAATATATATTTGTTAAATATTAGTTAAATAAAAATATTTTTGAAAACTTTACTATTCAATTTTTGAAAATTTAGGCTGATCACTATTCACTCTTTGACAAAATTAAAATTGATTAATTATATTATTTTGACAAAAATGATTGATTGGTTGTATTATCTTGACAAATGTGATATTAATGAGTTGTCTTCTTTTGACAAAAGAGATATATCCAAATGTAGTGGTAGGATATATTTAGTTTAAAATCTCTACAACATATACAATATTTTAAATAGGGCATATATTTTCAGATCCATCATAAATATTATTAAAGAGATTTTTCTGTATGCAAATATTTGATTAGAACGTTATATATATATAATGCATATAATATAAATAGAATACATCACGTGCGCTATTAAACTTTCTACACTAAATTGATTATATCATATTATAATCAAACAAGAAGAAAAAGATGGAGTTATATATGTGTGTGTATATATATATAGATGGAGCAAATCATTTGTTTGTTTAAAAGTTGTGAACTTTGTATTAAATTGTCTACAAAAATAGTGATTCTATGTTTGAAAAAATAAACAAAAGGAAAAGAAAAAATTAGTCTTACTTTTATCTTTTGAATTATTAACATTTGTTGATTATTTAAAATCAAGGAGTGTGCTTATAGAAGCCATGACATCAAGAGCGTGCTTATGTAAGCCATGACGTCAGGAGCGTGCTTATGTAAGCCATGACGTCAGGAGCATGCTTATGTAAGCCATGACGTCAGCAAGGAGCGTCCAACGGGTATATTTTTGTGTATAAATAGAAGTGTTGTGTGTGGAGAAAAAATCAAGAACTTGAAGAAAAAATTTTCTTAAGCTCCAAAATTCTGAATACATTGTATTCTACTCTTTCACTTTCAGATCTAAGTCTAGCCTTTGTTCTTACACTTTCATATCTACTATTTGTGAGAGAATTATTGTAAAAGTGGGTTCAAGTACCACTTATTCTTATTCCTTATTTTTGTGAGAGATTTTGTAAGGGTAAGGCATTTATTGTTGAGTGAGGCTCAATAGAAAAAAGTAAGTCCTGTGCCAAATCCACAAGCTTGGTGGTGTATTTATTCAATTGATAGTAAAGAAATTCTCAAGGAGGTTCCTTAGGGAGTGGACGTAGGCCTGGCGTGCCGAACCACTATAAATCGCAGTGTTTGATTTTCTCTCCCTATCTCTCCTACTTTTATATTGATAATTATTATTCTGTTTTTTTTTTTATTAAAATTCTGAATATTGTGTTAATTTTAATATTGTGAAATTTTTAATAACCCAATTCACCCCCTCTCTTGGGTTGCCTATCTGGGATAACAATTGGTATCAAAGCCTAAACTCTAGTTTGTGTGACTTAACTGTCTTAGAATAGATCATGGCAACCCCTAGTTATTCTTTACCCGAGGGACAAGCATCCAATAGGCCACCACTATTTAGCGGCACAAATTTTAGTTATTGGAAAACTAGGATGACCATACATGTTCAATCTAATGATTATGAATACTGAAAAATTATTTGCAATGGTTCAAAAATTCCTACCAAAATTGTAGATGGACTTAGGGTACCAAAACTTGAAGATGAGTGGGATGAATCATATACTAGAATGGCCCAAATTAATGTCAAAGCCACAAACATGTTGTACTGCGCCTTAGATGCTAACGAGTTTAACAGAATTTCCACATGTAAAACCGCAAAAGAAATTTGGGACAAGCTTATAGTGACTCATGAGGGAACCGAACAAGTTAAAGAATCTAGAGTTAGTTTGCTAGTACATAATTATGAACTCTTTAAAATGAAGCCTGATGAGACTATTCCTCAAATGTTTACTCGCTTTACTGATATTATTAATGGTTTAACTTCTCTTGGAAAAATATATACTAATGCTGAAATTGTAAGAAAAGTGCTTAGGTCATTGCCAAAAAGTTGGGAGACAAAAGTCATTGCCATTACCGAAGCCAAGGATTTATCAAAGCTAAGTCTAGATGAGTTAATGGGATCTCTCTTAACTCATGAGCTCATAATGCAAGAAGGAAAGGAAGATGAGGGTAACAACAAGAAGAAAGGAATAGCCTTCAAATCCACCTCAAAACATCAAGAGGATAAGGAAGATGATTCAGATGAGGATGAGGAAATGGCATTCATCACTAGAAAGTTCCAAAGGTTTGTGAGAAAGAAACAAGGTGTACAAAATTTTTTCAGAAAAGACTTCAACAACAGGGATTTTCAAAGAGGAGAAAATCACAAAAAATCTGAAATAACCTGCTGCGAATGCAACAAACCTGGACACTACAAATCAGAATGTCCAGAACTTAAGAAAAAATTCAAGAAGGACAAGAAGAAAGCTATGATTGCAGCATGGGGAGAAGATAGTGATGAAAGCGACACAGAAACCGAAGTTTGCAAAAATGAGGTTGCTAACCTATGCTTAATGGCACTTGGTAACGAAAATGAGGTAAATGACGAATCATTTACATTTGATGAATTACAATTAGCTTTTGATGAATTACATGCTGAATTTAAGAAACTTAGTTTGAAAAGTAATTGTCAAAAGAAAGTAATTTCAAGTTTATCAAAAGAAAATGAATCATTGACTTCCAAGATAAATGTTTTAGAAAATGAAGCCATGAAAATGAAAAAGGAAAATGAGATTTTAACTGGAAAAGAGTCTTCAATTTCTGAAAAACATTTAGTTGTATTGCAAAAAGAAAACGAGTCTTTAAAAAATGGGCAAATTATTTTGAAAGAAAATATTGAAGACTTAAAAAATACTCTTTCAAAATTTACTCAAGGTAGAGAAACTTTAGATAAAATTCTTAAAAATCAAAATCGTACTTTTGGTAGAGCCGGAATTGGATATAAACCTTTTTCAAAAGTAAAAACTGTCAAAAATGGCTTTGTGTATGCATCTTCTAATCACTCTCATCTCACACGTCATTTTTGTGGTACAAAAGGTCATATTTCACCTTCATGTCCTGTTAAAAGAAATCATTTTGCTAAAATAAAAAAGATGTGGGTCCCTAAGGATATTTCAAAAGTATCAAATTCTAACTTTTATGGCCCCAAGAAAAAATGGGTACCAATAGAAAAATCAAATTTTTTTAGGTATGTTTCAAGACAAAATCCAGTAACGATAGATGGTATCTCGACAGTGCATGTTCGAGGCATATGACTGGAAATAAAGCTATGTTCGCCACACTTCAACCAAAGGATGGCGGATATGTGACTTTTGGCGACAATAGTAAGGGTAAAATCATTGGTGTAGGAAGTATTGGTAAAAATCCCTCTCCTATTATTGAAAATGTTTTATTTGTTGAAGGTTTAAAACATAACTTGCTTAGCATTAGTCAATTATGTGATAAAAGTTATAGTGTTATTTTTGAGAAAACTCATTGCACTATTGAAAACACCCTTGAAAACAAAATTTTATTTGTAGGTTATAGATATGAGAATGTATATGTCTTTGATTTGCATGATTTGTCTTTTCATTCTAATATTAAATGTTTATCTTCTATAAATGATAATGGTTGGCTTTGGCATAGAAAATTAGGACATGCACATTTTGATTTAATTTCCAAGCTTTCAAAAAATGAGTTAGTCATTGGTTTACCAAAAATTGTTTTTGAAAAAGATAAACTTTATGATGCATGTCAATTTGGAAAACAAACTAGAATTTCTTTTAAATCTAAAAATATCGTTTCAACTACTAGACCGCTTCAACTCTTGCATATTGATCTATTCGGACCATCAAGAACATTAAGTTTAGGAGGAAAATCTTATACCCTTATTTGTGTTGATGATTATACTAGATATACATGGGTATTATTTTTAGCACACAAAATGAAGCTTTTTATAATTTCTTAAAACTTTGTAAAAGAATTCAAAATGAGAAAAATCTTAATATTTGTAGTATTAGAAGTGACCATGGTAGAGAATTTGAAAATGATGATTTTATTATGTTTTGTGATGACTTAGGAATAGATCATAATTTCTCAACCCCCAGGACTCCTCAACAAAACGATGTTGTTGAAAGAAAAAATAGAACTCTTGAAAAAATGGCTCATACTATGCTTTGTGAAAATAATTTACCTAAATATTTTTGGGTGGAAGCTGTTAATACTGCATGCTATGTTATAAACCGTGCCATGATTAGACCTATTACTAAGAAAACCCCTTACGAACTTTGGAAAGGTAGAAAACCTAATATTAGTCACTTGCGTGCTTTTGGTTGTAAATGCTTTGTATTAAATAACAATAAAGATAACTTAGGAAAATTTGATGCTAAATCGGATGAAGGTATATTTCTTGGTTATTCTATGTCCAGTAAAGCTTATAGAGTATTCAATAAAAGAACTCTACTTGTTGAAGAATCTGTGCATGTTGTTTTTGATGAATCTAACGACATTATTTCCAAGAATCTTGTAAGTAATGATATTGTAGAAAATCAACCAAGCATGGAGAGCATTTACAAAAAGGAAAATAAAGAAAATCCATTATGCGAACATGAAAAAGAAATGACAATGGAGAAACTTCAAGAAATATATACTCTTCCAGAAAGTGACTCAAATCTACCAAAAGAATGGAGGTATGCTCATGGCCACCCCAAAGACCTCATCATAGGTGATGCGGCGAAAGGTATAAAAACTCGTTCATCTGTTAGAAATATTTGTGGTAACTTAGCATTTGTTTCACAAATTGAACCAAAATCATTTTTAGAAGCTGAAAATGATGAAAACTGGATTTTAGCAATGCAAGAAGAATTAAATCAATTTGAAAGAAATGAAGTTTGGTTTTTGACCCCTCGACCTAAGGATCATCCCGTTATTGGTACAAAATGGGTTTTTCGAAATAAAATGGACGAATCTGGAATTGTTACTAGAAATAAAGGTAGATTAGTAGCTCAAGGCTATAATCAAGAAGAGGGAATTGATTTTGATGAAACTTTTGCACCAGTTGCTAGACTTGAAGCTATTAGAATGTTACTTGCTTTTGCGTGTTTTAAAGATTTTAAATTATATCAAATGGATGTTAAAAGTGCTTTTTTAAATGGGTATATTTCGGAGGAAGTCTATATTGAACAACCTCCCGGTTTTGAAAATCATAAATACCCAGATCATGTTTTCAAACTTTCAAAAGCTTTATATGGCTTGAAACAAGCTCCTAGAGTATGGTATCAAAGATTGAGTAATTTTCTACTAGACAAATATTTTTGTAGAGGAAAAATTGATACAACACTTTTTATAAAAATCAAAAAAGAAGATATGCTAATTGTTCAAATTTATGTTGATGATATCATTTTTGGTGCTACTAACGAAAATTTGTGCAAAGAGTTTGCTAAAGACATGCATGGTGAGTTTGAAATGAGTATGATGGGGGAATTAAATTACTTCCTTGGTCTACAAATTAAACAAACTAATGATGGAATCCATTTAAATCAAACGAAATATATCAAAGATCTACTCAAAAGGTTTGAAATGGAATCATCAAAGCATGCAGCAACTCCAATGAGCACATCGATAAAAATCGACAAAGATGAGCAAGGTAAACCTGTAGATGAAAAGAAATATCGAGGTATGATTGGTTCTTTACTCTATCTTACTGCAAGTAGGCCCGACATAATGTTTAGTGTTTGTATGTGTGCACGTTTTCAATCCGCACCGAAAGAGTCACACATCACCGCAGTCAAACGCATTTTCAGATATCTTGTCGGCACTCCAAATTTGGGATTATGGTATCCTAAGGAAACCACCTTTGAACTTTTTGGTTACTCAGATGCCGACTTTGCGGGATGTAGACTTGATCGAAAAAGTACTAGTGGCACTTGTCATTTTCTTGGACACTCACTCACTTCTTGGTTTTGCAAAAAACAAAACTCAATGGCTTTGTCAACTGCTGAAGCAGAATACATTGCCACCGCTAGGTATTGTGCACAATTGCTTTGGATGAAACAACAACTTCAAGATTTTGGATTTCATTATGATCATATTCCTATAAAATGTGACAACACAAGTGCTATTAACCTTTTAAAAAATCTTATTCAGCACTCATGCACTAAACACATTGAAATAAGGCATCATTTTCTAAGAGATCATGTACTCAAAGGTGACATTAAACTCAAATTTGTGCCTACAAATCATCAATTAGCTGACATTTTTACCAAGCCTCTAAATGAAGAACAATTTTATTATATTAGAACTGAACTTGGTATGATGAATACTCCAATATAGTGTTTCTATTAAAAAAAAAAATTATAAATTAAAAAATAATAATAATAATAATAAATAATTAAATAAAATATTTATAATAATAATTATAAATAAAAATAATAATAATAAAATTATATACATATATTTTCTCTCTCTCACCGCTCCGTCTCTATCTCTCACCCGCTCTCTCCTTTACTCTCTCTTTTTCTCTTTCTCTGGTTATCTCGCTCTCCCCTTCTTCCTCATACCCTCAGCCGACTCCATCTCCACCCTCACCATAGCCTACAACCAACTCCACCATCCACCATCCACAAAATCATCCATCACTTTCATCACTATCACCATCCACCCAAATCCCTCACCAATCTTCCGAAACCCCATCACTTTTCTACCCAAAATCTGCATCACCATCTTTACCGATCCATCAAGTTCCATCACCGATCCATCAAGATCCGTGACTGATCCATCAAGATCCATTGCCGATCTACACAAATTCGTCACCGATCTACCCAATCTTCTCCATTTCTTCCGATCATCAAGGTCATCACCGATCAACATGTTAAAATTCTTGTTGCCCTGTGTTATATTTTTTTACTTGTTGTATGTGCTCCAAATTCTCTTGGATTTAATAATGGTTGCTTCTACCTTGTCTGAAGAAATTGTTTTTATTTTTATTTTCTCATTTTATGCTAGTGCACTTGGTGTAGTTGTTTATGGCCGGATCTTAATGGCCCTTGGTATTATAGATTGGTAATTTGTTTCTTCAAATTTATGTAATTTTTAGTGCATTAATTCAGGAGGAGACTTATATATTTTGAGATTAACAATCATTAAAAAAAAAAAAATGGCGTGTGTATATTTTGTGCATAATTTTAAGGGGAGTATATATACATATTTTTTTTCTCCTTATCTACACCAACAAACAAATTTTTTTTTTTGTGCAAAGACAAAATTAAAAATAATAATAATAATAATAATAATAATAATAATAAATAAATAAATAAATAAAAGGAAGAAATGCTCGCAATTTTATTTCAGAAAAAGAAAATATTACTTAATTACATGTAAATTTTCAGAAGGCTTCACAGATTTTTTCTTTTTCACTTCTCTCAACAATTTTTCATGAGCCTCTTTTACATGCTTCTCTCTATTTTCGATTTCTGTGAGTCTTGGCATTATCACCGTTGCATAATAATGCACGGCATTCTCCAACTGTGCATTTTTCCTTTTTAGCTCTTTCTTCTCCTTACACATATTAACTACTTGTTGTTTTAACAAGCACACATCATCTCTCCATTGCTGATTTTCTTGTACTCTTGCTTGTAATCGTCGCGCCATATTGGAAACTACAGTCATGGCCTGTGTACTAAGAGCCATAGTGTTATTAATAGCATCGAAATCATTTCGACTACCAATAACACTAGAACCCTCATTTACAGGCATAGCATGTGCCTGCACCACTGGTACTCTCTCATTTGCCTACATTACAGGCACTTCATGCAGGTCCGACTCATTGATAGATAAGGTAAGGAATTACATGATTACAAAAGAAGTTAAAACAAATTTTTCTCTTCAGCACTTGCTGATTTCGTATCTTTGCCTATGATCTGTGTCACTTTTTATACATTCCATCGATCTATTACTCGATGCATATCTGCTCAAATCTTTTGTTTGTCAATATTTTCTGCGCTCGAGATGCTCCAAAATCCCCACAATGATTCCGACAAGACAGACAGCCCATTATTTTATTTTTGGCTGCTCAGATTATTTTATCAAATGTGTTTGTTTCTTATCTTCATCTTTATTTTGATGATGTCAAAGGGGAAGAAAAAATATGTTTTTTGCTTTTGAAAATTATATGTTGCAGGGTTATCAAATATTTTGTCAATTTTAATTTTGTGTCAAATCCATACAAATATTGCCATCATCAAAAATGGGGAGATTGTTAATCATATTATTTAATTTTGATGATGTCTAAAATATTATTTGTAACAATTTGGATTTTTTTAATATACATATTTATTTCACACAAAATATTATCTTTTTAAAATATATATATTTGTTAAATATTAGTTAAATAAAAATATTTTTGAAAACTTTACTATTCACTTTTTGAAAATTTAGGGTGATCACTATTCACTCTTTGACAAAATTAAAATTGATTAATTATATTATTTTGACAAAAATGATTGATTGGTTGTATTATCTTGAATAATGTGATATTAATGAGTTGTCTTCTTTTGACAAAAGAGATATATCCAAATGTAGTGGTAGGATATATTTAGTTTAAAATCTCTACAACATATACAATATTTTAAAGAGGGCATCTATTTTCAGATCCATCATAAATATTATTAAAGAGATTTTTCTGTATGCAAATATTTGATTAGAACGTTATATATATATATATAATGCATATAATATAAATAGAATACATCACGTGCGCTATTAAACTTTCCACACTAAATTAATTATATCATATTATAATCAAACAAGAAGAAAAAGATGGAGTTATATATATGTGTGTATATATATATAGATGGAGCAAATTATTTGTTTGTTTAAAAGTTGTGAACTTTGTATTAAATTATTTACAAAAACGGTGGCTCTATGTTTGAAAAAAAAACAAAAGAAAAAGAAAAAATTAGTCTTACTTTTATCTTTTGAATTATTAACATTTGCAGACTATTTAAAATCAAGGAGTGTGCTTATGTAAGCCATGACATTAAGAGCGTGCTTATGTAAGCCATGACGTCAGGAGCGTGCTTATGTAAGCCATGACGTCAGGAAGAAGCATCCAACGGGTATATTTTTGTGTATAAATAAAAGTGCTGTGTGTGGAGAAAAAATCAAGAACTTGAAGAGAAAATTTTCTTAAGCTCCAAAATTCTGAGTACATTGTATTCTGCTCTTTCACTTTCAGATCTAAATCTAGCCTTTGTTCTTACACTTTCATATCTACTCTTTGTGAGAGAATTATTGTAAAAGTGAGTTTAAGTACCACTTATTCTTATTCCTTATTTTTGTGAGAGATTTTGTAAGGGTAAGGCATTTATTGTTGAGTGAGGCTCAATAGATAAAAGTAAGTCCTGTGCCAAATCCACAAGCTTGGTGGTGTATTTATTCAATTGATAGTAAAGAAATTCTCAAGGAGGTTCCTTGGGGAGTGGACGTAGGCTTGGCGTGCCGAACCACTATAAATCACAGTGTTTGATTTTCAATCCCTATCTCTCCTACTTTTATATTGATAATTATTATTCTATTTTTTTATTTATTAAAATTCTGAATATTGTGTTAATTTTAATATTGTGAAATTTTTAATAACCCAATTCACCCCCCCTCTTGGGTTGCCTATCTGGGATAACACTTTGTACTGCAAAAGCAAGTTATGAAGTCTAATTGTATTTTAGACAAATTAGTATTGTGATTATATTCACAAAGAAATTTACATCTTGTTATTTAGTTCAAGCACACCAATTAATGATATATTCTGATTTATCTCAGAATTGTGGGGGTGTATTAATATTTTTGTGTAATTATACACCAGCAAGAGAAATTAAGTTTTCTTGGAATGCTTAAAATATGGGGGTGCTTGGAGGATTTTATCAAAGTAACGGTTCCGATTGTAGGTCCACAAAGAATCTCAATTCTTTTTATAGGACAAAGTTGGAGTAGAAGCAAAATGGTTTCATTAACTCCTGAGGAACAACTCTATATTTATTATTTTAAAATGGGAGTAACATAGAGTAACGGTATGTCTCGATGTAATCAAAGACTTAAACACCACAGGACATTTGCTTTCAGTTGTGAATATTGTCTAAGGATAATATAATGAACCCGCTAACTACTCAATGATATATACTTGAGAAGGTCAAACGAAAAATAACGGCCACTAAATAAAAAGTTTGACCAGAAAGCAAATAAGGGAAAGTTCATTGAGGGGAATGTGGTTAAAGCCTATTACACCAGAATCATCATAATGGTAACCCTACTTAGATGACTAGAGATCCCAAGAACTAAGTTCAAAGGGACAACTAAGTTATGTGTGGCTCATCAGAAATCACTAAAGGAGTCTATCTCCTATCCATTCCTATGATGAGAGTGATATCTGCAACATATGTTGTATGTAGGGAATTTAGGGTAAGCTATGCTTTTAATGATCACTTATGTCTTGAAAAACCTAGAGGGGTATCTTTCAAGAGGTGTATTTAAGAGACTGGAAATAAGGATCACATATATGAGTATGAAGGGGCCGCTTCTATGAGAATTGATGAGGCTAAATTCTCTAAAGCACTCATGAAACACCAGGACTTGCCTAAGGCCAAAACGAGCACAACCGTGAGAACTAAACTGTGTCTGGAAATATTCTGTATGAATTATATTGTCTTGGCTTACACAAACGGCTAAACAGTTCAAGGCATCACGTCCACTGATTAGTTAGTAAGTCTGATAGGCTTTCACTAAAGTCAAAAGCTATCTATCTCGATGCAGGGTATTTCCTTAATATACTCTCTCTTTGTCTGCATGTTGTTGCATGTCTTTTCCATAAATTTCATTCATGTGGGGGATTGTTGGAAATTTTGAATTACAATTTACTCCAATGGTTGTGTCTCTTGAGATGGAAGGGTGTGTCCTTTGGAAGGGTCACAACCTTCTTAAAGAGTCATGGAAGAATCTATAAATTCTATCCCCTTCACTTTAATTTGATATAGAGAATTGCAATTTTCTTCTTCACTTTGCATTTTTCCTTCATATTTTCTAAGTCTAATTTTCCTATAAAGAGAGTACATGCACAACGAAATTCACTAGGCTTGCAATAGTAGTGCTACTAGTGCAAGACATTGATCGTTGTATCCTGGGAGATAGACGTCCATTGAATCCTAAGCACCGGTGGAAGGATGAATCTGTCTTAAGGAAAGAGTGTCACACACTCAACTCGATCAAGTTTTATCTTTTTATGTACTGTAAGTTTTGTTATGTTATTTTGTCAATTTATTTCAGTTTTGGTTTTACCCAAACACCGTTTACATATTTTTAAATTATATTTTCCATATAGTTTGGTAATATTTTTCTAGCATCATTTCTCTCTCTCTTCTCTTTCTCAGACACTCTCAGATCCTCCATTTCAGATCGGTAGCTGTAGTTCTCTCTCTCTTTCTCTCTCTCTCGGTAAGCTCTCTCTCTCTATATATATATATATATATGCATATATTATATTTTATTTTTGTGGAAATCATGTTTTGTTTGCTGATTTTTCCAACCCTAGATTTGTCACATTTGATGAATAAATCTATTTGATGATTTTTCCATCTTATGCTTTTATATCTTTGATGATCAATAACATTTTTGATCCGTTTGATTGCTCTGTTTTTTAAGCCATATTATTATTTGATAACTCTTATATTTTGTTTTTGTGGGAATCATGTTTTGTTTGTTGATTTTTCCAGCCCCAAATTTGTCACATTTGATAAATATTCTGTTCTATTTTGTTTTTAAGCCATATTATTATTTTGTCACATTTGATGAATGTTCTGTTCTATCATGTTCTGTTCTATTTTGTCACATTTAATACAATCCAACACTCTGCTTTGTGTAATATATATTCAGTTTTAGGAAAACTTTGCTATGGTTATGTTTTCTAGAAATTAAAATGTTCTATATTTTTTTGTTATTTAAATATATGAATTTGTGGTCCTAAACCGATCAAATCCGTGTTTAAACAGATTGGTTCAGATTGATTCTACGATTTAAACGAATTGAATTAGTTTTAATTTTTTAAGAACCGTAGATAACGAATTGATCCTGATTTTATCTCAATCTGAACCATGTCCAATCCTACCTAAGAGTTGTCTAGTTAGACCTTCAACCCAAACTTGTTTGTCAAAGCAGAGTTCCAAACACAACTAGGGATGACAATCTTCCCTACCTTGTTGGACACAAGTTTTTCTCACCTTAATGAGGAATTGGGGCGGTACCGGCTTTGCTCTTTTTTTTTTGATCGGAGAAAAAAGGGTTCTGAGGTGTCATCACGGCCCCATGGGCCTAGACCCCGAGGTAACCAGTTGCCAACCAGGAATTAACCCCCACCAAGTGGGGGACCCACCACCAGGGCACTAATGGAGCGCAACCACACGCCCCAACAAAGGACAGGTTGTCGAGGGGAGTACAGGGCGTGTTCTCTTGAAGAGATTTCAAACACCCCCTCCCAGGAATCGACCCTGGCTCAGTGCTGGGGAATGCACTGCATTCTCCACCAGGCCACCAACCCTAGTGGTGGGACCGGCTTTGCTTGCCCTATCCTGCCTCCACCCTAATTATATTTATTATGGCTGGTTTAGGTTAAAATAATTACCAAAAAAAGTAAAATAAAATAAATTAAAAAGTCAATAACATAAAATGTTATATTCAAATTATAATTATTTTATTTTATTTTTTATAAAGGTAAAAAAAGTCAAAAAGTCCATTATAAACGAGATTTTTTAGTTTCATACTAAAATAGTCAAAAAGTCAATCCACATCCAAACAAAGGCTATATATAGGGGTAATTTGGAAAGAAGCTAAAAGAATTAGCTTTTTAGTTTTTTTACACAAAAAGTTAGCTTTTTTAACACAAAAAAGTCAAAAAGTCATAAAAAAAATCAAAAAGTCAACTTTTTACTAATTTCTCAAAACATCACATATTTATATGTATATAATATAATTTTTTTTTCATTATAATAAGATTAGAACATTAAAATATTACACTTAAATTTTATTTTACAATTTTTTTTTTCAATTTATATCTTTCAACTCTCATTGATTGTCAATTATTATCCGTAATATACTATTTATCTCTAATTTTCGCTAGTCAACTATTTTTAAAGGGAAAATGAGTGGGAGCACTAATTAGTGCTCCCACTAATTAGGTGGCAGTGGGTCCCACCAGTAATGATGTGATGTTTTGGTCTTGGAATTGTATTTTTTTTTTTTTTTTTTTACTTTTTTAATGCATTAGTGCTATTAGTGGTGGTGTTTTTAGTGGGATGAATCATTGTTGTTTTTAAAGTTATAAAATTAATTTGTCCCCTCACTTTCCTGATTTGTCACTCTTTGATATGATACGGCATGGCGAGACAGTACTACAAACTCATCTCGTTATCATCCCAAACCAGTGGCGGAGTGAGTAAGGACCAAGGTCACGTGCCGCCCTCAAATTTTAGATTTTTTTAATTTTTTTTTTAGCCTCCGTTTGGGAAGTGGGTTGGCTTTTTGGCTTTTTGGCTTTTTTGGCTATTTTAGCCTGGGCTAAAAAGCTTGGTTTGGGAAGGGCTTTTTAGCTTTTTGGCTTTTTTGGCTTTTTTTGTGAGAGAAGAGTGTAATGATTATGGGTTGGATGTGATGTTTTGTTTGTTATGGCTAAAATAGCCTATTTTGTTTTTTGTGGCTAAAATAGCCAAAAAAGCCCAACCAACTTCTTCCCAAACGGTGCCTTATTTTGTAAACCGAAAGAGAATATTTTAAATAAAAAAATTTTAAAAATATTATTAGAGTAAAATGTCAATAACATTTTAAAAATTATAAAAACAATAATGATTGTTTTGATTGAAAATGAAGAGACTACTATAAACCATATTATCTATAAAAATTTTATGAAAAATTTGAAATATAACGGTGATGTCATTACAAGTGACATGCAAGTATAAGTAATCTCACTATAAATATATGAAATTTATTGGATTGTTGGTTATATTTGACATGTGAGGTTCACTATTTATGTATTTATTAATTATTAGTGGGTGATATCACATGCCAATGATAATGTGGTATTACCATTATATTAAATTTTTAATCAAATTTTGTATAAAAAAAATATTTTATCATTATATAATTTATTTTAAGACTTATATCTATATTTTTTTTAATTGTCTATGATACACTAGTTACAAATAATATTATTTTTTATATTTCTTGAAATCAATCATAAAAATTTACGTGAAATATTTTTATAAAATTTTTTGATATTGTAATTAATAAGTGCCACTTCTAATTTAATTTTTTGATTCCGCCACGGTCCCCAGCCACCACTTATGTATTCAAACTCAACTTGAACATAATAATTTAAACTCAGACTATGCTCGAATTATCTACAAATTTGAATCATATTCAAAACAGTTCAAAGTCAGAAAGGAACTAGACCAAATACAGAATATATTGATGTTGATAACTTTTGATGTGAACCTTTGTTTGATTATTGAATTGCTTAACTCTCCATGATTGATTTGTATATTAATTAGGATGAGATTTTCATAGGCCCATATACATCAAAGTCAAGGAAATTAATGATAAAAACTTGCATGGTACTGCACCAAAGGGGAAAGATAGCAACTAATTTATATTCCAATCAATGGGGTAGTTGGTATGAGCACAACTTATGCCTTGTCTAGTTAGTGTAGTTATTTCTTGTGCCAAATAAAATATAAGATTTGGTCGATTGTTAAATTTTGATAAAAGGTTTTTTTTTTACATTTTTTGTGAGAGAGTGCTTGTATTTGCTTTCCGTGAAAAAAAATAGAAAAATGACATTTCTTTCATTGAAGTAGAATTGTTAAATATCAAATTTTGATTTTGGCATGCCATTTTTGATTATTCAAAATTAGAAATGCTCTTAGGCTTACAAACAAATTGAATCAAGCTGACTAATAAATTATTTGAACTTGACTCTAAAATTTAACAAATTTAAATTTATTTTTGTTTATCTTTCTAGCACGAGCTTGAATTGAGTTCTTATCTTCAACTGCAACTCTTTAAAAAGAAATGTTGTGAAGATCATGGACTATAATCCAACCAGATTTTTGCAAAACTTTTGCTTTCTTTCACATTAATCAGTAATACATATAGAATTTTTTAATTTTTAAACAGAATAAGATGATTTCTTATGGTCCTCTCATATCTAATCAAAACACCTGTCATTATCTTCATTATTATTTTACAAATGTTATTGACCCATCCTTTTAAATATATATATATTTTTTTTTTTAATATAAATTTTATATTTACAAATCAATTTTCTAACCAAAACACACTTGATATATAGACATCATCACTCATTGCCTTTGGCAGTTACTACCCTCTTCTCTTTCATGGAAGCTGCTCCCTCAGTAGTGTAACTTTGGTTGGTGGGAAAATTTCAAATTTGATGAAAACTAAAGTTAAATTTAATTGTTTTTTAAAAACAAAAGGTTGAAAAATGAAATTAGTAAAAGCAATTTGCAAAACTCAGGTCACCAAAATACCCAAAATATCCAAGTAAAAATGTGATATATGTAAGGGGAAAACAACATACTGTACTTGATGATGATGTGGTTAATAAAGTACCGTCGGTGCTCGGTTGGAATATGCCAGACAATGTGTTTAAAAGTCAACATAATTATAAGCAGGCTAATAAGTGAATAGAATCCTTCGTAAACTTAAGGTCGGTTTGGCAAGAATTCATTCAAATTCAATTCATTAAATTTTGATTGTTTTTAATTTCGAGCACGTTGAAATCTTAATAAATAAATTTAAATATATTAACACTCAGCTCATTAATCAGACTAGTTTAATATTTATTTAAATAATAAAATAAATATATTATTTATATATTAAATAACATAAAAATATATATAAATAATAGAATAAATATGTTATTTATAAATTTAAATAATGTAAATATAAATAATATTTAAATTTATTTATATATAAATAATAACTAACTATAAAAAATACATTTATATAATAGCTTTCGAAAATATTATTATTTTATTAAGGTATTGATTTTTCTTTTAGTATGTATATATATATTGTGTTAGAAATGGGTTTTGGAAATTTTGGAAAAACAGATTTTTCCTCAATTTTGGTCTATTTTTTAAGTGTGATCCATGCACCAAAGTTGGCGGGTCTAAGTGGTAACGTGTTCTATACCGCGTTGTGATTCACATTTGGTTGCTCAAAACTATTATTGGGTGAATGAAAAATTGAAACCAAAGTGAACTCCATGGAAATAGAGTTTCTAGTGAAAATTTCTTAAGGTTTGGTTTAAGGCTTGTCCCACATTAGTTTGGTGGGCAAATTTTTGTGGGTTTATAAAATTTGGGTTTGTAACTTGGGGAGGGCCCCAAAAAGTACCCAAGTTTTGTAAAAGGGTGAGGTCATGGGGTAGACCCATTGGACCTAAAAATAAACACACGCGCTACCGCCACCGCCGTCTGTCTGGTCGGACAGGCTTGGGCGTTAGTGTGAGGTTGGGTTAGGTTTTTCCGGTCCAATACTAATTATTTTTTGAAATTTGAATTTCGAAAATTAAATTCAAAATTGGCTCCGTTTATTTCCCCACCTGAACAGATGAATATCTGTTTGAATTTAAACCAAACAGATTCATATCTGTTTGAAATTTAAACCCAACAGGTTCCTTACCTGTTCATTCAAACTGAACAGGTTTAATACCTGTTCAAACAAGTTTGCACCTGTTTAATTCAAACCAAACAACCACATTTTTTCCTATAAATAGACAAACCCTCTATTGATTTTTCTCATTCAGAAAATTCGTTCTTCCCTCTATAATTATTTTTACATTATGCTGCATTTAATTTTCCTATGAGAAAGAGTGTATACACAAAATGTGTTCGTTGTGCAAACAATTTGTAGTGCTGCAATTATTCGTAGTTGATCATTTTATCCTGAGAGATAAACGTCCATAATCTGAAAGCACCGTGGAGATGACGAATATATCTTAAAGACACAGTGTTAAATACTGGACTTGATCAGAATTTTGTTTAATAAATACATAAGGTTAGTAATTAATTTACTTTCTGTTTTATTTTATTTTTTTCTGTTTCAAATTTTGATTTTGTTTTTGTAACAAAATAAAAATCTGTTATTTATTTATTTATTTTATATTTTGGTTTGATTTTTGTAATCAAACAATCTCTCTCCTTTTCTTTATTTCTTCTATTTATTGTTAACTATACAAACATAATTTATTCGTAATAGAGTGAAGATTGTCTAACATACGTATATAATTGTATAATCAAAGTTTTAATTGTAATTTTAGTCTCATACACAACTATGAATTTATAATATCTTTGGTTTGTTAAGACATATGAATAGGTTCGAGTTCAAGTCAAGCCTAAGTTAACTCGGCTCGAGCTCTATTTATTAAATTTTTATTGAACTCAAACTGAAGGTTGGATTCATTAAAATCTTAATAAACAAATCCAAACATACTAAAATTCGATTTAGCTCATTTGCAACCCTAATTATAGATATAATAAGATTGCATAATAAAATTATTAATATAATGATATTAGATTTGAAATATAAGATAAATTATACTTGTTCATACATAATGTACGGTGAGATTGACTTTATCGTTTAACTAGAATTCAATCACCATTGTATCACATTATTATTAATACGTGATATGCTCGTTCAATAATAAGCCATCCAATGAAATAATGAATACCATTATCTCAATGTAATTTGGTATTAAATTGTGATATCACATATTAATAATGTCGTAATATTATTGTTGGATTGAATTTTTACTCATTCCTATCCGATTGTTTTTTTTTTTTTTAATTAAATTAAAATTTAGACAAATAAATGGCTCATTATATGACAATAATAAAAATTAAAAACACATAATTGAAATACAGAAACAATTATACTATGAGATAAGCAGACATTACCACTCCGTTTGGATCGTACAGTGAGAAAAGAAAACAACTTATTGTTATCTCTCATCTAAGTGAGAAAAGAAAAAGATAAAAAATGATTGTCTTTTTTCTACGGTCATGCTTGGACGAGTAAAAATGAAAAACATGTGAGAGAAGGATATGAGTGAGATTTCTTCTTATTTCTGGGAGTTCTTATATTTTATCTCTTGTGTAATTTTGGTTCCTACACTTTCAATTGGCTCAATTTTGACCCTTAATTTTATATTTTGTATCAATTTAGTCCAATTGATAATATCGTTAGTATTTTTTAAAGAAATTTATCATTAAATTGATTGAAATTAACTCATTGAATTGGGTAGGTTTATAATTTTGCCCTAAAAAATATGATACATGACACTTATGTGCGTACTTTTCATAAATAAATGTTAAGTGTTATATTTAATTGGATCAAATTAAGACAAAATCATAAATTTAGGGTCAAAATTGAGCTCATTGAAATTAGATTGACTAAAATGACACAATAATCGAAATACAAGAACTACTATCGTAATTGTCTTTTATTGTTTGTATTTCAAGAGACACTCATATAAATATTTTATAACTAATCAACTTATTTCTTACCAAATGACAAATGAAATAGGTTTAGTAAGAAAGTTCTTTTTCTCATCATTTTTCACAATTTCTCACTCAATTTACGGATCAAATATGAAAAAATAATCCTCTTTATAATTATTTCTCACCAAATCACTCCAAATAAAGCGTATATTTGAGTCACACCCTTTTATCTCACATTTATGACTAGTTCTGTGAATCAACTTTATGTTAGTTGCCGATAATTAATTTCTACTAATGTTGGCAGTAACTGAGAAATTAGGCAATTCTTTTAATTTTCTTTTAAAAAAGAGAGAAAATAAACCAATTACTAAAATACATGGTTGGTTCCTAGCCAACTCAACTACCCATTCGGATCATCAGAGGCTCCATTGGGTACCAAGTAAATGCATTTTCTTTTCTGTTATGTTGTGTCATGTCTTTATCTAACCCAAACTATTTTTTTATTTTTTTTGAACTAGAACCCATGCTCAAGGAACTGATGTCACAAATGCAAGAAAGGCCATCCCAAGGTGGAACCAACAAGTTTCCAGGTTATACTCTCCTCGCTCGGAACGACTAACAGGACACCTTGGTGATCTCTACAGAGGGGCGCTGCCTTGGACCTGCAGGAGAGTAGGGAGGATTTTCTTGTAACCAAAAAAAAAAAAAAAAAAAGATGGAACCAACTCTGAGGCGTTTAACTCAATCACAGACTTGTTATCACTTTCCACTTGGACGTTTGAAAGCCCAAGAGCTCTAAGGAACAAACACGCCAACCTAACTGCGCAAGCTTCTCCTTGTATGACTAAAGAAGATTGGACAAAAGAGACCAATTCATCAACCAATCTTCCCTTCCAATCCCTCAGAATTATAGCTAAGGAAGCCTTCCTCCTATCAGAAAAGAAGCTAGCATCACAATTAGCTTGAGAACCTCGCCCGGAAGGAATCCATCTTGAGTGGTTTTGAGCAGAAGTTGTAACCACTTGAGATGAATTGATATCATGTGGGACTAAGAGACACAGTTCTTGCCAGCGCGAAGCAGCTTGACGAATAACTGTGGAGGCTCTACTGGTGAGTGGTTGAAAACCCATTCATTTCATGCTTTCCATATGAACCAACCAATCACAGCTTCCCTTCCCACTCTCTCAATCCTCTCTCTATCGTTCGAACAAAGCTCCATGATAGACATTGTCCAAAATTTGGCAGAGGAAATGACATCAAACCCTGTTAAGAAGCCCAAGTCCGGGCCAAACCAGAGTGCTCTTGTCCATGTACAGTGGAAAATAAGATGTTCAATCGACTCCAAATTTACTCCGCATATAGGACAGCATTGAGATTAAGAGCACTTCCGGCGAAATAGGTTTTCCTTAGTGGCCAATTTATTACAACAGACACGCTACCAAAAATTCCTAAATTTGGGAGGAACTTGGAGTTTCCAGATGAGCTTCCAAAACTCTTTAGCACAATTGGTTGAAAAAGAAGCTCCCAAATTAATTCTGGATTGTTGCTCCCCAACTACAAGATGATGACCACTTCGTACTTCATAGGCACCAGATTTCGTGTAATGCCACACCAGGGAATCGTCATGACCTTCTGTAGAAATAGGAATAGAAATAATGGTTTGTAGCTCTTCTGACTCCATCAGCCCCTGTAAGTTTTGACGATCCCACTCGCGGGTATTTGTGTTTATCACATTGCTCACTAGCTGTATTTGATATCCAGGCGGTTTAGAGGCTTGAATTATGAAATTATGAGACTGAGATATCCATTGATCATCCCAAAATCGAATCTAGTTGCCATTGCCAACCTGCCACCTTAGTGTAGACACTCTATTTTTTACTACCCTTACGACTTGGGTGCCACCGATTGCACACCCAATGATGAATTTATATATGCTTGTCAAATGCTCGAAGTCCTCAGTAGAATGCCTCAGCTTTGAACCTCAAAACCTTATGACCCTCTTGCCTTGTTTTTGGACCAAAACAGTAGTTTTTCAAGCATAAATATCCTGGGACCTACAGACCCACTGGTGTGGATTGCCAACTAGTAATGTGACCTGCTGTCCACTATCAGTGGCCTGCCGGCCACTTGTGTGTTTTTTTAGATATTTTTACCAACTGTGCCAGCTGTTTCCACAGATGCATACGCCAGTCCATACGTGTTTGTATGGATATTTCTGAGGAGGTCTCACATTTTTTTATATATAGATGACCTCCCCTCTTATTTTAAAGGTTAGAAAAATTTGAAGCAAATTTTTTTCTCTATCTCTTGCAAGTTCTTCACTCTTTGCTTATACACTCTAAACCAAACCTTGTAGTATTTGTGCTGAGGTGTTTTTGAGCTTGCATTTAGCTCTTGAGGGTGTGTATTTGTTTGTTTGCAACTCAAAAAGGGTTTCTCTTTTCAAGAGGTATAATTCTTAGCTTGTTTCCTTCTTTATTTGCCATCTTTTCTACTATTTTTACACTGAATTTATGGGCTGAAACTTGTGGTTTAAAGCCATTAAGGGTTGAGGGGTGGATTACCCTTCTTTGCATCTAATTTCTTAGGCCTTTGCTCTTGTGTTTCCCACCTTTCTATTATCTTTCTTTTTTTTCTTTTTTTTTTGAGCCTTTTACTACTGAATCTCAGAGTTTTTTGAGAGGCTAAAATCATGTTTTGAAGTCCCAAAAATGGAGGGGGTAGCCTCCTCTCCTTGTGCTTGCTTACTAGCTTAACTTGTTCCATGTTGTAGCTTATTGTTTTAGCTATTTTCGTCTTAAGTCCAACACTATCTTTGACTGTTTTAGGATTGTTTTTAGTTGTTCATTACATTTGAGCATTTTATAGCATGCTTGTAGTGTAATGGTCCTCATAGGTTTGGTGGTTTAGGCCTTAGCTACAAACATATTTGAGTTTATAGTGTTTATTTCGTGCTTTCCATACTTGTTTTCATCTCTAATCACCCATGCAACCTCTCTTCTTTCTTGGCTTTTTTCTTTGCTTTGAAAGTTGTTTCAAACTACTTGCTTGTTTAAGCTTGAGATTGAGGTTGTTGTGCTTAATGATTTAATCCATTTGGGGGTTCATTACCAACAACATAATACTTCTCTCATGCCTAAAACAACTTTTGGTTTGGTACTTCTCTCCATTAGTGGACTTAAAGCTCATTTTTGGACTTAATTGATTAAGGAATTGATGGTAATTAAAATGAAGTAATAAAATTGGGACTAAAAGTGATGCAAGATAATAAAATCAACTTGGGTTCAATCGGACGTTAATTGAACCCATTGAGTCTTGAGTCGTTTCATACTTGTTAGTGATGTAAACGGTTCAAGAGTCAATGTCAACCACTTCCCTTGATTAATCCATGATAGGGAGGAGGTTTTGTTGGTCTTTTGTTATGCATTTGTTGAAATTATATCCCTTGATTCATAGTCATCATGCAATGTGATTGTCCCGATTGATGGTTTGTGAATTAAGCCTACTCCTCCTTTGACCTATTTGTTGATAAGGAGAGGTAAGGTAGACAAACATCCCCTGAGAATACTCTAGTTTGTGCTATGTTTGTCCTCTGTTGCTACAGGACAGAACCGACATTAGTATCCGGCAGGCCACTTTTTTTGGACGGCAACCCACTATCAGTGGCCTGCCGGCTACTACTTCTGGGTTGTCGACCACTTTTTCCAGGCAGGCAGTGCCCTTTTTCCAGCAGAGCAAAGCAGAAGCTGAGGTGAAAAACAGTGCCTTTTTCCAACTATGACTGAGCAACAGAGGCATTCCGGTAGCAAAATGGAGAGCATTATTGGGTGAAAATCTGCATCCATGCATGGGCCGTCCCTCGATTCTCGAGGTTCGTCAAGATGATGTTGTAATTATGCTTGGAGTAAAGGGCTTGTAACTAATTAGTTAGAATAGCTATGTGTTGTACTTATTTCATTAGTTAGAATAATTATTTAATTTGTTTTTGTAATAATTAGTTAAGTAGTTTAGCTAATTTATTCATTTGGGTTTGTAATAGTTAGTTAATTAGGTAATTAATTAGCTAGGTTATTCATTCGGACCCTTCTACGCAAGGGCAAGCAATGTAATAATGCGTATGTCTTCTAACCCCACGTCCTTCTCCTTTTTATTTACTTGCTTATGATGGTTAGTTTAGAACATCACTTTCCTTTTAACATACACCATGTTTGCATCCACTTATCTTGCATGCATTGAGGCTCGGTTCATTATTCTAACAATGCATTGTCGTTTAAATACTTCTTTGAAAAGGTGCTTAAACCGCATGCTATCAAATTGACTCACATGTAATAATTAGTAGCCGAGCCTATTAGTTACATATCGCATGCGTTGCATTAGTCATGTTACATTAGTTAGGGGCATACATGTTTTCTAACTCTTTTGTTTCTTTTGGCTCACCTCGGAATACTAGATGAGCACTTTTGTGCTTTAGCACATTGCACGAATGTGATTATTGCCATGTTTAGCATGCTTTCCATGAGGCTAAGTGCTTAATTGATATATCTGCTTGAATGCTTGTAAATGAAGGCTAATTGCTTGAATTGGAATAATTTGAGTAATGTACATATGCGATCACTTTTTCAAGTGGTACATATTCGAAACAATATTCAAAACAAACATGAGATCAAGTGTTCCAATTTTTGCAAATTAGTCTATACTTGTGTGCGCATCACATAATAATGATTAACCTAATAACTGAAACAAAAGCATATAATGTAAAAAAGATTCACATCATAATTAGTAGAGGCCGATCTTTGATCGGACGAATGGAATGCTCAATTCATGACCTTCCCCTCTCATGCCTAAATTCCCGAGCCAAGACAATCTTGGTGATGACGGACATGTGGCCTTTGACATGAGTCACGGGTTTCCTGAATCTTTCAAAATATTTAGGTGGCGACTCTGTATCTGGCAAAGCAGTCCATTTTTGGCATTTTGATTCAAAATCGATTTTCCAAAAGATTTGTCGGATTTGGACTCTTCGGTGTTTATCTATTTCACATTGCACTTGTGAGATTAGATTCAGAACCACGAGAGTCCGAACTATAGGGCTAGTCGTATCCGAAAAGAACACGAAAAGTCGAGCTACAATTTCTGGCGGCTCTGCTAGGGATTTAGAGAACTTGACTCGAATTTCATGATGTGAAGTTTTATCTATACTTATATTTTCTTTGCATTGCATTTGCATTGGTGGGCCTAAGTCATTGTGTTTGCCATCTGCTATTCTTGGACGGTTTGCCGGAGGCTTATCCAAAAGCTTTCCAAAAGGCATATCGATCGTGGGCTCTGCCATATTGGGAACACAACCCTTAGATCTGAACTACCGTTGTACCGTTTGATCATCCTTTCACTTCTCGGTATCAGGTATGAGAGGTATATTAGGTAGTCTTGCTAAGGTACTCTCTTTTTACCATTCGGCCTAGTTGCATATAGTAAATCCATAGTGACTAATCCAAACTAGGACAGAATGCTCACCAGAAATGCAGGATTGCGTGAAACCGCTTTGTTTGAAATAGTGAAACTTAGTTTATGACAAAAGTAGGACAGGATAACCCTACCCCGTCATAGAGGTGTTTTGGCTCTCTCTTTACTGCTATGTGCTTTATAGTGAAACTGTACAAGAATGTGCATAGCAATCGCAAGTTCGGTATTTGTTTTGGAGGCAGAATTTAGTGTGGAGTACAGTCTAACAGCTTTGATCATGTCTGTGTTGATAACATCTTAGCTGAGGTGCTATGCGGTTTCTGATTACTGTTCTTTTTGCTTTATTTTTTTCGCTAGGTAGTTTAAAACCATAGCTTCAGAAAGTTTGGGTATCCCCCAAGTACTCTAGACCCGAGTCAGAAGACTTTGTAAAGCTGGGGATCTTGTTCGGGGACGTCCTGTGTTTACCTTACTCCCACTGGTTACAAGATAGAGGAGAATCAGGCAGAATTCACTGGTTCAATTTTTTCAGTAGTTACCCCTCAACTCACCTATGTCCAGTCAGGTTCGGGAACGGTCATTTACTTCTAACCTAGCACAAGATCACTCACCTATTCCAATGGCATAGTATCCCTCAGCTAGTGTGGAAGAATTGATACATCATTTGCAGCAGACAGTTGAGACCCTACAGCAAGATGTTGTCCGTCAGGCCGAGGTCACGGCCAATCAGGCCAAGGTCACAACCCTTCAGGCTAAGGTTATAACCAAGCTACAACAACAGCAACCATAGCCGGCTGTGGCCTCTGCATCCCATGTACCTACCACAGGTATCCTAGCACCTGAGGCCACCGCTTATATTGCTAATGTTCTAGAAAACCAAGGCAATCCAGCAGAGCCAATTTCAGCACAAGCCTCCAAAACCCCTATTTATAAAACCGAGACTCCGTTCAAGTTTGAGGTTGACCTAACTGTACTCAAGGTCAATAAACTAGAAAACTTGTTCAAAAGAGCACAAGGGGTTAACTTCATCTCGGACATAGAGGACGAGTATATTGATTCTGCAGTTACATTGTCGGATCAGTTTAAAATGTCGCACATTGATCGATTCGACGGCTCCGGGGATCCGATGGTCCACTTGCGTTTGTTTTTTGATATCTTACGGCCAATGGGCTTGACGAGACTATATAAGCTGTCTCTCTTTGGTCGCACCATGTCTGGTATAGCAGCCATTTGGTATCCTAAGTAGGAAGACTCTGTCAACCAGAATTGGGAAGAGATGGCCAAGGCCTTTGTTGCACAGTATTCATACAATACACAGATTGAGGTCACAACTCGTGATCTCAAGACAACACGCCAAGAGCCGAAAGAGGGTTTCTCTGAATTTGTGGCAAGGTAGAGAGCTAAAGCCTCAATGATGACCGTGAGGCCTTCTTAGAAGGATCAGATCAGGATGGCTGGGAAGAACCTGCACGGCAAGTTGCTGCAAAAGATAATTATCCAACCTCTATTCACATTTATAGAACTCCATGAAATGAGAGTGCAAATCGAAGATGCCATGAAACAGGGGTTTATTATAGAAGAGAATGAGCCAACAAAAAGGCTGTTTGTTCGCAGTTCCAATGTTGCCAGTGGTAGCATAGTTGCGAGGCCATCAGATGTAAGTGTTGTCACCACAACCAAGATTGCTGGCCCCTTAGCCAACACAAGCCCACAAACACTGTCCAACCCTACCCGATCCTAGAGGACTTTTAACCAACTTTACATGACTCTCTCTTAAGCCATGAAGGTGCTAGTCAAGAAAGGGCACCTCAAACCTTTAGAACCCCGCCCACTTCCTGATCTTTTCCCATCCAAACACAACCCCCACAAAATACTGTGTGTTTCACCAATAGTATGGTCATGACACCAACCAGTGCTTTCGATTGCGTCATGAGATTCAGGATTTCATTGACCACAAGGTGATCGCTCCACCTCAGAAACCAAACGTAACCACAAATCCACTCCCAGCCCATAACTAAGTCCCCCTACCTCGAAATCTCAACCTGATTCATACACTGGCCACCTCTTATGACCCCAGTGTATATATTACTCCATCACACCTACCAAAACCGACGTTGTTCATTCCGGAAGGCCGTAGATCTGTACATGATGAACACATCAAAACCTCAACCCAAGCCTGTGGTGATGAGACTTACAATGGAAAGGGAGTTGACTTTGGAGGAAGGTACTAGTCCGTTGCCAGAGTGTCCTGAGGACTTACCCAATAAGGTATATGATCCAAGTTGCTACATTGTGTCAACTGGTCAAATCAAGCCTGAATTGGTGCTGCCAGCCTTGGTAGACATCAATGTGGTCAGGGAAGATGGCCCGAGCCAAGGGTTGGATGATCTAATAGAACTCGAGGAGGATTTGGACAACTTGCAGTTCTTTGATGAGCAGGATCAGGGAGATGTGCAAATCGGGTGGTTCGAACTAAATGGATCAACTGACAACACTAGAGGGCTGAATGATGAACCAGACAAGGAAGAAGAAACTAGAATGAAACCAGAAGGAAAGGAAGTAGAGATAACTATAGTAGTCGGAAAGGCTGATAAGAAAGGAAAGTTGTCGGAGGGCGCTGGTGTGGAAAACCCAACCTAGGAAATGGGCACTGTGAGTGTAACGACCCTGAGTTTTCGTAAGTCATTATTTATTTATTTATATTATTATTATTATTATTATTATTACTTTATTTTATTTTTAGTTCTATTAATTGTGTGGATAAATGAGAATTTAATGTGGTATTTAATTAATTTAATGTGGTAGTCAACCATATATAAGTAATTCGTATATTTATAAATTATATATATATATATAAATGTTTTATATATTGATAAAATATATATCATATTTATTTATGTTTTAATTATGTTGTATTTGTATTATATAATGTAATAACTATTAGGTTATATAATAGGTGATTAGGTTATAAACTAAAGAAAAGAAAAAAGAAGTGCTGTGTACGGCAGCAAGCCGAGAGAGAGAGAGAGAGAGAGAGAGAGAGTAACCAAGAAAAAGAGAGGGTCTGCGGCTGTGTGTGTGAGAAAGAGGAAAGGGGAGAAGAAAACTTTAGGGTTTTATTTTGGTGGCTTCATTAATTATTTAAGTGATTCTTTGATCTTCAAAAAAAATAATTGTGAGTATAAAATACACTTCTCTTGATTTATGTTTAATTCGTTGTTTTTATTTATTTATTTTTATTTATTTGATATTGAATTGATTTCATATTTGCATGTAGATGATTGATCGATTTTGATTATTTTGATTAGTTGTGTATGTAAGGGGTAGGGTTTTTAGATGATTGATTGATTTTAATTATTTTAATTAGTTGTATATGTAAGGTTTTTTTAATTATTTTGATTAGTTGAGTATGCAAGGTTTAGGGCTTTTATATGGATTTATTTTATGGTTGTAATCACACTCATGGTTATATGAAATTAAAATAAACTTAGAACCTATAGATAAATTCCTTATACTCCACCATGACTCTATGGATTGTTGTTTTATTTGAGGATTTGTGAGAAAGAGTGCATAAAAGAAAGGTGAGGATTATGAGATTTATTTGAATGCTTTAGGCTTAGCATTATTATGTTTGTTCTCATGAGTGGATGAGAGATTTTGTATATATATATATTGTTGTCTCGTTCTTATGAGTAGACGAGTTCTTTAATTTACACGAGTACGTATATGCTAACCATCCGGGGCGTGTGGGTCAAACTCGGGACAATATCCGCGTGCAAGTTTGGCTTCAGAGCGATATTAGGTATACGGGAGGCACATGGGATATATGTGTAGGTCGGAAGTGGAGACCGAAGTGGTGGAGTTAAGGTACAAATAATTAAATATGAGTTTATTGGTATAATGTGAATTGTATTGATTTGTATATCTTGAAAAATAGTAAATGACCTTGATAAATTATGAAATTTGAGCAGAGGCATGTATCCATGATTCTAGACAACTTTTGTGTTTTAACTTTTTATTAAAAATATTGATTAGAACTTGTAATCAGATGATTTTGGTTACAATAATTTTTATTCATTTTAGTATGACAGACTTTAGATGTTGTTTTAACCCACGAAATAAGCTCATTTTTCTTGGTTTTGAGTAAACTAGAGTAAAAAATTATTCTGCACACTTTTTGTGTTTTGAACGTTTCTGAAAAAAATCATCTTAAGGCAGTTTCTGTTCATTTTCAGCTTCAGATTGTTCGATTGAATTTCGTCTAGGTTCTTCTATCAAATTTTTCTCTCAACCTGTTCAGTTTCTACTAAATTTGTTTGCGCTGCCTTTTAGAAAATTTGATTCTGTACAACTTTTGTTTTTTAATTTTTGGTCAATTCGAATTATTTAAGCATGAAACGGGGCATTTTTATACTTCTTCAGCAAGTTACTTATGATTAAACTATACTAACTTTATTTTTTACAGAATGGTGGGTCTCACTAACTTTTTATGCAGGGCTGACCCACCATATTTTTATTTCTATTTTGTTTATTTTATACTCAATTTATATTTCGTTGTGTACGGACAAGAAACTAAATGCCACCATATCTTGGGAAACTACTCATTCGTCTCAGTGCAAATGGAACTACTTGTCTTATACCGTAACAAGAATTAAATATATTTTTGTTTGTTTCCGGTGGACATGTGGGTGTCAAATATTTGTACTCATCCCAGTATACTTGTATACCGACCCGTTTTGTCTCTTAACATCTTGGATGCGTTCTGTTTGAGCACAGCCGAGCTTTCTTTGCAGGATTAGTTGAGACTACGGTGGTGAAGAGAAATAACTATAATTGTTGGACATGTCGTTTGGACTTCTTTTGTTTTCTTGAGCTTAGGGTTAATATTAGTTTATGTATTTATTACTATTTTTTTATGACCTTAGTATTTTGATAATTTGGCATGGTCTGTAATTTTACATTATTTAAGTTATTTTGATGACTATTTATTGTTACTTTAATGTTTGAGGTATTGGTTAGTTATAAAATTATGGTAGATAGTTTGGTTGGCGTTTTGTTAGTTTTTTTTTTTTTTATCCCTTGTAAACTTTTGAGGATGGAAATTTACTTAAACCCTTGGAGATGTAAACGTTTAGATTTTGTTTCACCATTAGGATTTTGATGGAATATTGATTGGGGTTTAGTCCTAATTTAATATTTAATTATCCAAATTTTGAGGAGTGACAGTGAGCACTATGGATACTGAACAGGATGCTGCACAGAGGCAGTTTGAACGAGAAAGAATTGACATTCGGGAAACTGTGAATTCATAATACCCTGTGGGGGATACCTATGATGTGAAAGTGATACAAGCAGAGCTAGACAATTGTTTGTCGGCCACTTAGGGCGAATGGTGGGATGATAATGATTTGCATCTGGCCCACACCGACGAAGACTAGGGCGATTGCCTTCCGGACAATATGTGGTATGCCGAAGAAATAAACCATCTGATAAGAAGTGGGCGGTATTTTAAGCCGTCGCACCTAGATCAAGCAAAGACGTCTGGAAAGGACAAAAAGGCCAAGAAACAGAAGAAGAAACAACTAAAAGAAGAGGCAGTGTTGAAACAACTCAAGAAAATTCAAGCTAACATCTCCATTTGGAGTCTTCTCATGGCTTCACGAGTACATCGATAGGTGGTGTTGTCGGCAATGGATAAGGCTAAATTGTCCATTGACACCACACCCGAACAGATTATGGGATTGGTCTTTCCAAGTAGTGTCAGACCAACGCTTACTTTCTCAGACAAAGAGCTGCCGCCGAAAGGCTCAGCTCACAACAAACCGTTGTACATATCTGTGGAATATAGGGAGAATTTGGGTGTCGGTGGTGTTGGTAGATACCAGTTCGACCATCAATGTCTGTCCTTCTCGTACCGCCTATGTAATTGGCCTCAAACCAGCGAACTTTGTTTCCACAGCCCAAGTAATACAGACATATGATAACACAAGTAGAGAGGTCATAAGCATAGTACAAGTCAAAGTCCAGGTGGGCCCAGCTAAGCAAGAGGTCAAGTTTCATGTCTTGGATGTGCCAGCTACCTTTAATTTGCTGTTAGGGAAGCCCTGGTTGCATCATGTGAATGTCGTCTTCTCTATTCTCCATCAGAGTGGCAATTATTTTTGGAAATTCATCCATCCATCTGCCGCCAGAGGTGACCACGCCAGTGCTAGAAATTAACCATGGTTACGAGGATGTATTTCTCTCAGGATTCACTTTGGCTGAAGCCTGGGTAGTGCAGACCATTATGGCCGCAGACGAAGGCATGTACGTCAGCGCCCAGTCCATTTATTTCATGAACAAACTGCAGCACGTTCCAGGAATGGTGCTTGGAAAGAGTGGTCGAAAAGGGGTTGTAGCACTAGCAGATGTACCACATAACCTACATGTCTTTGGACTGGGCTATGTGCCCACCAAAGCAGACTGGATTAGAAAGGAAATAGAAATGAGAGGCAGAACTACGGCTAAGCAAGTCAAAAAAAATTATGAACTCATCTACAGGCCAATCCAGGGGACACTGAATAGCCTCTTTGTTCGGGAGGAAGAAAACTTCCCTTTTTTTGTGGATTTCCCGAGCCTTAGGTGAATTCCTCAAAGCGACGTGTTCCTGGGTTCGAGATCTTCTTTGATCTGTAGCTGTAGGACAGTGATAATGAGGAAAGGGCTGAACCAAGCATCAAAGCTGAACAGGGCATTGAAGGTGACTCAGATGGCAGTAAACCTGGAGTAAAGGCAGCACTGGCTAGTCTCCAAATAGATCTTGCGGCCGACCTAGAGAACTTGGAGGATAACTTTACTGTCTCCATGATCGGGGAAGAACTGGGTGTGAACCCAACCAGTGGCATTTTGGATGTATCAAGGGCACCACATCTTACTTGGTAGTTAAAGGAAGGCTATCTGTCCAGTTCTGAATCGAGTGATGAGTTAGAATCTGATTCCACTGAGTCTGTGGGGTCGGGATCAGGTTCAAGTTCTTCTGGGTCTGAGTCGGGTATTTCTGGGGGTGGTAACTCGGATACCAAAGTCCTGTCTAGGTCCGCATTTAGGTTTTCTTTTGAGTCTATAACCGAAGATCTGGACCTTTTGAATGAGAACTCTGCAAAATCTATGTACTTTTTTATGCCGTTGGTTTATTGTATTGACCAAGATTTTCAAAATTTTAATGAAAACGAAGGGAAAGAAATTCCTCTGGCTTTGAAAAACTTGATTAATAGAGAGGATGAGAGGTTTGCTAAGCCTTGTGCTGATGAAATCATTGCCATTAATGTGGGCACTAAGAAGGATCCGCGTCTGGTCCAGATTGGGTCCACGTTGTCTTCGGAGGAGTGTGAGCATTTAATCACTTTGTTAAAAGATTTCAAAGAAGTTTTCGCGTGGTCCTACGAAAACATGCCTAGAATCGATCCTAAGATTGTACAGCACCCGATCGCTCTTGACCCCGAGGCCCGACCAGTCAAGCAGAAACTGCGTAGAATTCGTCCGGATTGGGTGTTAATAATCAAGGAAGAGGTCACCAAGCAGATCGAGGCAGGTTTCTTGTTAGTATCTAAGTACCCAACTTGGTTAGCCAATCTCGTCCCAGTACCGAAGAAGGATGGTAGAATCCGGGTATGTGTAGACTTTCGGGACTTGAACAGAGCCAGTCTGAAGGATGACTTTCCTTTGCCGTACATTGATGAATTAGTGGATTTCACTGCAGACCATGCATTACTATCATTTATGGATGGGTTTTCTAGATGGAACCAAATTCTGATGGCGCCCAAGAATAGAAAGAAAACCACATTCACTACGCCGTGGGGTACCTATTGTTACGGGGTTATGCTGTTTGGTATGAAAAATGCTGGAGCTACCTATCAGAGGGCTACGACCACCATTATGCATGACATGATCCATAAAGAGGTTGAGGTGTATGTAGACGACATGATTGTTATGTCCAAAGAACGAGAGGGCCACTACACTGCCTTGGAGAAATTCTTTCAACGGATCAGGGAATACAGATTGAGGTTAAACCCACAGAAATGTACCTTCGGCGTAATGGTAGGAAAAATGATGGGCTTTCTGATCACACAGAGGGGCATTGAAGTAAATCCTTTCAAAATCAAGGCCATCTTAGAAATGACACCACCAAGGACTGAAAAGGGAGTGCGAGGCTTTCTGAGCAAAGTGCAATTCATAAGACGTTTATTTCCAAATTAACCTTGACTTGTGAACCACTATTTGGTCTCATGAAGAAAGGGAAGAAATTCTAATGGGATGATCGATGTCAGTTTGCCTTTGAACAAGTTAAGCAGTACCTCTAGAATCCGCCTGTGTTATCACCGCCAGAGTCGGGAAAACCTCTTATTCTATACTTGTCAATAATAGACACGACCATGGGATGCATACTCGCTTGGGAATCTGAAGATAGGGTGGAAAAAGTCATTTACTACTTGAGCAAAAAAATGCTAGACTACAAGACCCGGTATACTCCTTTGGAGAAAGCTTGCCTAGCCTTGGTATGGACTACTAAGAAGTTGAGGCATTACCTGCTAGCTCACTCTGTAATGCTGATTTCGAGATTAGATCCCATCAAATATCTCTTTGAGAAACCAACGCTTACGAATAGGATGTCTCATTGGTTGTTTCTTCTCTCCAAATTTGATCTGAAATATGTCACCCACAAGTCAGTCAAAAGGAGAGTTGTAGCGGAGATCCTGGCAGACCACCCGGTAAAAGGAGATGAGGAAGTGGAATACTTGTTCCCAGATGAAGATATTTTGCAAGTTGAAGAGGAAACTTGGATGATGTACTTTGACGGAGGTCCAATCAGTACGGTTATGGGATAAGTGTGTTGCTAATAGCACCCGACAACTCCCATATACCTTTAGCCTTCAAACTCTAGTTCAAGGTGTCCAAAAATGAAGTAGAATATGAAGCGTGTATTGTTGGCTTAGAAATTGCTCTAGAACTAGGGGCAATAAAGTTGGATGTCATCAAGGACTCAAACTTGGTTGTTTCTCAAGCAAATTGAGACTGGAAAATCAAAGAAGAGAAGATGAAGGTTTACCATTAGACCCTGGATATTCTGATTCCTAGGTTTGAAAAATTGACATTCACGCATCTATTAAGGGAGAACAACAGGTTCGCTGATGCTTTAGCAACTCTATCTTCTATGGTAGACATTCCACTTGGGATCCGGATGCGTCCGATTATCATCGAACAGAAATACACGCCGACTTATGAAACTATTGCCACGATAGATGAAGTGCAAGACAAAAATCCTTGGTATTATGATATTTGGAACTTTCTAGAAAAGGAAATGTATCTACTAGGGGCAAATGCCAAAGTCAAACAGTGAATACGACGAATAGCAGTCCAATTTATCATCTGCGGGAGTAAGCTGCATAAAAGATGTCATTTGGGAATGCATAAGTTATGTGTAGAGGAAGAGGAATCGAAGCGCCTTATGAAGACTATCTACGGCGGAGAATAGGAGTGTATATGAATGAGGTGATGCTAGCCCAGCAAATTCTCAAGCAAGGTTACTACTGGTCCACTATAGAGAAGGATTGTATTGGTTTTGTACAGCGATGCCACAAATATCAAATTCATGCCAATCGCATAAATATTCTGCCATCGAAGCTTTATAATATGACTTCGCCATAGCCATTCTCAGTCAAGGGAATCGACGTTATCGGTGCAGTCACGCCAAAAGGGTTGAATGGACATGAATATATCTTGGTGGCGATTGATTACTTTACAAAGTGGGTGGAAGCTCAATCCTATGTAGTGTTAAAGGCATCGCATGTGGCCAAATTTATCAAAAACAATATCATCTGCTAGTACGGAGTCCTGAACAAGATCATATCAGATAATGGCTTCCACTTCAAGAAAGAGGTGATAAACTTGTTGGACAAATACAATGTGGCTTTTCATAAGTCATCTACATACAGGCCACAAACCAATGGAGCTATTGAAGCCGCCAATAAGAAAATCAAGAACAACTTTCAGAAAACGGTTGAAACCTACAGGGACTGGCCGGATAAACTACCATTCGCACTCTGGAGCTACAGAACCTCGATCCGGACATCTACAGGGGCAACTCCTTATTCTCTCGTCTATGGGATGGAGGTTGTTCTGCCAATTGAAATCAAAGTGTCATCACTGCGAGTTATGGCTGAATATCAGATAGCAGAGGTGGACTGGCAACAAAACAGATTTGAGAAGTTAATGTTGTTTAATAAGAGAAGGTTAAAGGCATTGTATCATGTTCAGGGTTACCAACGCAGAATTGCCAAGGCTTTTAACAAGAAAGTTAAGTTCTGGAATCTTAAGGAAGAAGACATGGTGCTGAAAGACAATTAAGCTTCTATCCATGACCCTAGGGGCAAGTTCAAACCCAATTGGACTGGTCCTTACATCATCAAAGCTATCTGGTCATGAGGGGCGGTTATTCTCATGGACGTAGATGACCTGGAATTCTCACAGCTGATCAATATGGACAAGTTGAAGAAATACTGCCCCTAAGAGGCTCGCTAGGCCGAAAACCCAAAAGGGGGACCTAGGCAAAAGTTAGAGCAAGAAAAATTAGAAATAATGAAAAACTGAGCTCGCAAGGTTGAAAACCCTAAATGGCGACTTTGCCAAAAGTTAGAACGCAAAAGGAGAGAGTTAATACTCGAGTGAACTTGAACCGAACTACGTAAGGCCTGATTTCCATCTTTGGGATACGTAGGCAACTTCATCCTGAAGTTCGATCGTAACCATCTCCAACTTAGCTGTCATGTCTATTTTTTTGATCAGGTCATCCCTGTTCATCATATGTTAGGTCAGTTGTGATCTTCATTTTGGGAAGAAAAGCTGGTTACAATACGGAGCAGTAGTGGTATGCAATCAGGGGCAGTTATAATTTACTGATTCAGGGTTGTACATCTTAAGGATCAATTCTGTGCATGTCAGGCAGTGATCATTTTTTAAAATGGTTTTGGAAAGTTTTAATAAAAGTTGATTTTTCTCAAAATTTTACTTTTTACAACTTAGACCATTTTTGGACCAAAAGGAAAATTTTTAATGCTCACAACCTTAATTCCATTGATTTCAACATAAAGTTCGCCAACTCTCTGATACAAATCAAAGTTGCTTTTGCATCATAAAACTTTAAAAGAAAGGTCAAAGCAAGAAACTAGGGGCATAGGCGAGTCAGGTGCTCCTGCGTCCTCTGCTCGTGTTTGCGGAAGCTTTTGTAGCCAAAGTGGGCCCGACTTGTGCCTCATCCTCGAGCCGAGCCAAGCCAAGCCAAGCACTCTCCAGGAAGGGCATAACTGAAACTAGGGACAGGGGCTAGAAGCTCTCTCATCCTCTAGGCAGTGAGGCACCTAGCCAAGTGTGAAGCATGAATCGAAAATGAAGCCAAGTATTCTACCCCCCTCTTCTGGGCAGGTTTGATCATGTCCAAACTGGCGTCTAAACCAGAAGGGAAAGTAGAACACGCAGTGCGTGAGGCCAATCAACTGTATACAAGGCTGTTGAGTCATACTGTAACTCATGTCAGTCAGATTGAGCCAGAGGCAGTGCCAAATTATGTCAGCTGCAGACCTGTTACACATCTAATTGCACCCCCATCCTTCATTGGGAAAGTCCACTAATCGCTAGCGAAAGAAATAAGCTCGAGCTAAATATTCGGGGTAAGGGTCCACCATTTTCAACTTATCCATGAGCCATACCTGGGAAGGGATGAAAGATAAGAGAGATTAAAGAATAGAGAGATGTGCGTTGAGAGAAAAGTAAAGAAAGGGTTTTGAGAGAAAATAGAGTATGAGTGCCAAGCGATGTGCAAGGTATATATCAGAAAAGTGGGAAACAATACCTGAAGAAGTAGTGGACTCTTCACAAACCTGATGATCTCTCACCGATGAAAAGCATCTAAGCCCATCAGGGTCTCGGCCAGCGTCAAACCGATACAACTCTTACCTTCTTTCAAACGTTAGGCTACTTTGATCAACCGAATGCTGGTTCCGCCATAACTAGGGGCAAGAAGAAAATGCGCAAGAATACATAAACAGAGGGCATGTTGCTGAAAACCTCGCCAAAGAAGGTCTCTTCTATCACCGATGTCACAAAATCGATGAATCAAGTTAGGTATGTCTAGCTCTCCGTCATGGGCCAAAGATCGAGCTTCGTGCAAAGTAAGCCCACACATCCGTCCCAAAGCTTAAGCGTGGCCAAAACGGGGCTGAGTTATGATTTCTCATCACGCCGGGTTTCCATCAATGCCCAAAATTCTTCAAGAGTCGGGCATATTTCCTGTGTTCCAAAGCAAAATACATGCGTAATTGGGTCCCAGCATCGGGCCACGGCATAAAGGAATGGAAAGCAAAGTGGAGTATAGCTTAACGGAAAAAACGCATTTATGCCAAAACCTTAGAAATTTACCTTTTCTGTGCTGTCTAAAGTGGCTATCCAATCCGTGAGCTTCTCGGTAAGAAATATCTCCATTTGTGGAAGAAACAACAATAAAAATGAGGTTCTGGTGAAGAAATGACGAAGAAAGACTTTTTGTAGAAGATAAGGCTGTGAGTGGAGACCAACTATCAACTGTCTAGTGGATTCTTTTCTGGCCTATCGTCCACTTGTGGTTCTGATAGTTTTGGCAGTCTGGTTTTGTCTTGTTCTTTGTGTTTTGACAGTTTGGTTTTGTCTTGGTCTTTGTGTTTTGAGGTCTTGTTTTGAGTCTTTTGGTTTTAACAAGTGTGTATATCTGTGTTTGAGTTGTTTTTGCTTTGCTTATCGAGTTGTATTTTGTATTTTTGTCGTTGGTTGACTCATTACCCGATTAAGAACATCATGCCAATGTAAGTTTTTATTTTTGGGTTTAGATTCAACTCCATTTTCATTCCATGCAAATATGGTGCTCATGATGCAAAAACAATAACTCTTTTTATAAAACTGCAGGGTTTTCCCCCGATCATAGTTTTTATAAAAGAGAGTACAAGTTTTCAAAAGCAAAAGTGAAAGCCTATCTGAAGCCATACACGCGCTGAACTACCAAAATAAAAGAAACTAAGCAAAAAGTACAAAAATCGGCGCCATTAATCTCAAACTCGAGAGGCCCTCTTCGTCTTCTTCCTTGGAGGGGACTCAGGGGCACTATCTCCATTAGCACTGCTATCAAAATCAGACTTTGAGCCAGAGCCGATCTCATCATCTTCGCTCCCTGAGCCAGAGCCAGCCTCGGCGCCGTCTCCGCTCCTTGACCTCGAGTCAGCATCATTGCCTCCGCCCTCAGACTCAAAGTGTCGGTTCACTACCTCCTCATACTCCTCCTCAGAGTCATGGGTCTCGATATCATCTTCGCTCAATACAGGCTCAAACTCACTGCTCTGGCTCTAAGCACCCCTGCATCTGCCTCGACTTCAGCGCTCATCTCAGCTGCATGCTGGGGCCTGTCTACCTCTCCTCCCTACCACTAGAGGAGGTGTCGCTGCTGCTGGTGTCTTCGATACAGATGGGATCTAGAATACAAGTGTGGTCATATCAGATACAGTGTATGTATGCGAAATGAGTGCAAAAGGTACAGAATGAGTACAGTGTATGAGTGCAGTATGTTAGTGCAGTGAATCAGTGTAGTGTGGAGTGGTGTGAATGTTACAGTATGTGTATCAGTGTGCTAGTGGGAATATGATAGTGTGGTGTATAACAGTGTGAGGTAGCAGTGAAATGTATGTGAAAAATATAAGAGATATTTGGATACTGTAGAGATCAAGCAATGTCTCTCTCTTCTACACCATGCTAATCAGAGAAGCAACCAGCTGGAGCAGACCCTCTGTGTACTCGGTCGGTGCCTGCAAGTGCATTTGAATAATCAGTATCTAGAATAATTAATATCTGGAAAGGGAGAGTGCGGTTACAAGCTGTAAAGTGTGGTTCATACCTGAGGTGAGCCACGGCCTCTGACATACTTATGCCCTACCTTGGGTGGCTCTATTGGAATCTGATAGGCTGACCTGGTCGACCACCAATATGTGAGTGTAGTGGAAATCACTGGCCAACCAGTCACCTGCGCAATGGGAGAGGCCCCTCAAAAACTGGCCTCGGTCTTCTAGGCAACCTCGATAAACCGAGGAAGCACCTGGAGCATCACCCGCGCGAATGCCCGTTAGAGGGGGCATGAGATGAGTCTGGATGAAAGCCGCATAGCCGCATAATCGCCCTCCGCTCTGAAGTAATCGGTATCTAGTCCCACCATGAACTGGATAATAGCCCCAGTGGGGAGGCTATCAACTGTCCGCATGGATGTTGAAGGTGGCATAGGAACAACCGGGATGGGTAAGCGTAGAGTCTGGTGTATGAAACGCTCACCCAAGAACCAGGCTCGGCAAATTGGGCCCTCCAACAAAATCCAGAATCGGGATATGGCCCAAGCCCCGGCGTACTAGTTCCGCACTCCAGCCGGCATTGTCGCCCAAGGCAGCCACGTAATCTGCAAACAGAGAATGTATAGATTGTTAGTTGCCGTTAGTTGTCAAAGTATGAATCAAAACTGTGGTAAAGCAAAAATGACTGTAACTTTCGGATTACCTCGTTGCCAACCACCGTATCAAAGTATCTGTGTTAGAAGGTGAAGGTCATGTCATCATGGCTCCGGCTCCGGCACCGGCACCGGCCGTCGTATTGCCGTGAGTAAGGTATGATGGGAGGAATCTCCTCTACAAGCTCTAGAGCCAAAGCCGGAAAATAGGCATAAACCCATAACTGCAAGAAGAGGGCAGCAGTGTTATCAACAATGCATGAACAGATATAAAACAGAAAGTGTAAAGCAGAAAGCACAATGCATAAATAGATATAAAATAGAGAGTGCAAAACAGAAAGTACAATGCATGGACAGATATAAAACAAAAAGTACAAAGCAGAAAGCACAAGTTATGAACAGAAAGTGTCGGTGTCGGCTTTGGCGTCGACACCGGCCATCATATCGCCATGAGTAAGGTACGACGGGAGGAATCTCCTCTACAGGCTCTAGAGCCAGAGCTGGAAAATAGGCATAAACCCATAACTGCAAGAAGAGGGCAACAGTGTTATCAACAATACGTGAACAGATATAAAATAGAAAGTGCAAAGCAGAAACCACAATGCATGAATAGATATAAAACAAAAAGTGCAAAGCAGAAAGCACAAGTTATGAACAGATGTTGAACAGAAAGTACAAAAGCAGAAAGGTGTGGTGTATACCTACCAAGCTCTCCAGTAGCCTCCGACCTACTCTCCTCTCATGCAAGAAGTGGAGCTCATGTAGCCATAGAGTGTGGCGAGGCTAGCTCCACTCCAGGCGTAGAACCGAACTCGAGGCAATGTCACGAGGGCGCTCAGTAAGTACAAGCCTACAGTGTTCCACTTATTCGCAAACAATGTGGTACCGAGTAGGAACATCAAGAGCTCTACCTCCTCCGGTGTCTCGAGCTCGCTCCTGTAAAAGTGCTTGGCAAACCAGCTGTACCTTACCATCGCTAGCCTGTATAAAGGTGGGCGCGCTTCAAGTAGGTGGATCCAAGCTGCCTTTCACTCATGCATGTCCATGTCAAAGGGGATCGGATCATCCCCTACTCCTAAGCTTGTGATCATAGCGAAGTCATAGGGAGTCATTGTCATCTCCCCAACAGAAGAGAGGTGGAAAGAGTTGGTGGTGTCCCACCACCTCTTTACCAGCGCTCTGAAAAGAGCTTGGCTCGCCAAGTGTCGCAAGAGTCCAGTGCCGAATAGACCAAAGCCATCTTCGTCGATAAGGTCACGGACCTCTTGTGGGAGTTCATAATACCAGTCTCTCGCTGTCTTAGCCTCGTAACCCCTGTGAGAGCAGGAGTCCCCCTGTGGCAAAGAAAGGTTGAATCAGATGAAAGACAGTGATAAAGAGCTTTCAGAGGAAAGGCAATGTAAGAAATACAGTCAAATGAGAGCCGAAAATGCATACAAAACAAAGTTTGTACCTCAGAAGCACCATAGGAAAGGTGGGAGTGAGGCTCCCTCAGCAGAAAATCCTTTGTCGTGCCACCAATGAAATCATCAAAGGGCCTGATGCCTCTAGGCGGTATCATGTGTGCACGGGGGTGATAAGTCATGGGATCAAAGGGTTGTACCCTCAGTCATAGTGGCTCAAGCTCGAGCTTTAGAGCGAACTCTACCTCAAGGTCAGCCGCAATGCCCTCCGCCGCCTCAACAGCCTTGGTAATCACCGGCTCCTCGACTTCGATATGAGGTGATAATGGAGGTGAAACCTTAAGAGAAGCACCGTCATATGGAATATCATCTGCCATCTTGAAAGTGGGCGAAATGTGGGTGAAAAAATGAAGAAAATGGAGAAAATAGGAAAAACTTGGAAAAAGTTAACCCTAGGAGAGAGAAAATGGAAGAAAAAGTCAAAACCCGAGAAAGTTCGCGAAACCCGAGAGAAACTCGAGGAAAACAAGCCCGAAGTGGTGAAAATGAGAAAAGATCAACGAAAACAAAATCTGATCGGTTCAAAGTGTAGAGAATCAAAGAGGGTTTACGAAAAAAGTTTGCGTCAAGCGTTAGAAAATGCATATAAAGCGCAAATCTAGAGAGAGGAAGCACCTAGAGAGAGAGAGGGAGTGTTTTCGGACTTGGGTGAGTGACGAAATGAAGTGGGGTGATGTGTATATAAAGACTCGAGGCAAAATGTCTATTTTGCCCTTTTTTACATTAGTGGCCGGCAACCCACTAATAGTTGCCGGTAGGCCACATTAGTGGCCGGCAGGCTTCATTAGTGGCCGACAGGTGGCCGGCAGTCCTCATTTGTGGCCCAATACTGTTTGGTTCGTTCTTTGCCCTAGCAGCGTATAGGAGGTTCTCTTGTGGATTCAGACTGGTTCTTGAGGGACTCGAAACTGTGTTCCGATTGCGTCATTCCCAATACTTGTTGTGTTCCGGCACATGAACGTTCTCCACTTGCCAATATGAACAAGGTGTATCCTTTTTTAGCATGTTGCAAAGCCTCCAATGGGTAAATCAGAGGTTATCGCCGAACATCATTTTTATTCGTTTTGTCAAATTACGTATTTGTTCTTTTCTATTGCATAGAATATACGTTTTCACATATACTTATGTTGCATACATGTCCTGCATCATTCATGATTCATGCATAAAATATACTTTCAGTTTTGCATAGAACGTGCATCTTGTTTCTTGTATAGAACGTGCATCTTGTTTCTTGCATGGAAAATGCTTTTAATTAACATCATACATCGGTTGTCTATCTTGCATAGAACATGCGTTGTCACTGTATTGATTTGTAATCTTGTTCACTTTGTGCATCTATCACACACTTTCACTACATTGTGTATTTATTGTACGGTCTCGTACCTTTTCTCTTTATCCCAGGATGTATGAAACGCGGCCCTGGGCGGGTTTTATCTCGGGACTCGTAAAACGCAACCCCAAATGATTTTTTTCTCCTCTTTTCACGATTTCAACATGATTAGAGTATCATAGGACGTGTGAAACGCGGCCCTGGGCGGGTTTTATCTCGGGACGCGTGAAACGCGACCTTGAGCAATTTTTTCTTATCTCAGGACGCATGAAACACGACTCTGAGCGGTTTTCTTTATCTCAAGATGCATGAAACGCGACCATAGGTAGTTTTTCTCTTATCTCAAGACACGTTAAACGCGACCCTGAGCGGGTTTTCTCCTCTTCTCATGATTTTAGCGTGACTAGAGTATTTATCTCGGGACGCATGAAACGCGACCCTGAGCGGTTTTTCTCTCCTTTTCTCATGTCCTCAACATGGTTAGAGTGTGCGCTTTTGGTTCTTTCCGCGGGAAAACTATTTCGATTTGAGCTTGAAGCTCATTCATTCATATGTTGTTATCTTGTTATTGCTTATTGCATCTATTATTGCTTATTGCATCATCTTGCATGATCATAAGTTTTCAAAATAGTCGACTTCACTAAATATGTTAGTCTAGCTTTCAAAGTATGTTTTTCATGCATATCATTTGCATCATTTCCCAGAACTACGCTGGTTTGATTCCTTGCAAAGGGATACGTAGGCAGCTTACAAGCTCAACAAATTTTATTTATGTCTTGATTGTTTGCCCAAAGTCTTATGGCCTTGTCAAAATGGGTCGTCTTCGAGCTTTGACATTCACTTACGTCATGTCATAACTTTGAGTTCTGTCAAAGATGGGCAACTGTAGACACCTCATTTTTGACTGCCCGTACGACTTGGGCGCCACCGATTGCGCACCCAATGATGAATTTATATATGTTTTTCAAATGCTCGAAGCCCTCAACAAAATGCCTCAGCTTTGAGCCTTAAAACCATGTGAACCTCTTGCCTTGTTTTTGGACCAAAACAACAGTTTTTCAAGCCTAAATATCCTGGGACCTACAGACCCACTAGTGTGGATTGTCAACCACTATTGTGGATTGCTGGCCAGTAATGTGACCTGTCGTCCACTATTAGTGGCCTACCCGCCACTTGTGTGTTTTTTCAGATATTTTTGCCAACTGTGCTAGCTGTTTCCACAGATGCGTGCACCAATCCATACGTGTCTGTATGGATATTTCTAAGGAGGTCTCATGCTTTTCTATATATAGATGACCTTCCCTCTTGTTTTAAAGGTTAGAAAATTTTGGAGCAAAAATTTTTCTCTTACTCTACAATTCTCTTTCTCTTGCAAGTTCTTCACTTTTTGCTTATACATTCTAAACCAAACCTTGTGGTATTTGTGTTGAGGTGTTTTGAGCTTGCATTTAGTTCTTGAGGGTGTATATTTGTTGGTTTGCAACTCAAAAAATGTATCCCTCTTCAAGAGGTATAATTCTTAGTTTGTTTCCCTTCTTTATTTGCCATCTTTTCTACTATTTTTGGACTATTTTTACACTGAATTTTTGGGCTGAAACTTATGGTTTAAGGCCATTAAGGGTGGAGGGGTAGATCACCCTTCTTTGCACCTAACTTCTTAGGCCTTTGCCCTTGTTTCCCACATTTCTATTATCTTTTTCCTTTTCTTTTTCTTTTTCTTTTTTTTTTGAGCTTTTTACTACTAAATCTCAGAGTTTTTTCAAAGGCTAAAATCATGTTTTGAAGTCCCAAAAATAGAGGGGATAGCCTCCTCTCCTTGTGCTTGCTTACTAGCTTAACTTGCTCCATGTTGTAACTTATTGTTTTAGCTATTTTCGTCTTAAGTCTAGCACTGTTTTTGGCTGTTTTAGGACTATTTTTAGTTGTTCATTACATTTGAGCTTTGTATAGCATGCTTGTAGTGTAATGGTCCTCATAGGTTTGGTGGTTTAGGCCTTAGCCACCAACATATTTGAGTTTATAGTGTTTATTTTGTGTTTTCCATACTTGTTTTCATCTCTAATCACCCCTACAACCTCCCTCCTTTCTTGGCTTTTTTCTTTGTTTTGAAAGTTGTTTCAAACTACTTGCTTTAAGCTTGAGATTGAGGTTATTGTGCTTAATGGTTTAATCTATTTGGGGGTTCATTACTAACAGCATGACACTTTTCTCATGTCTAAAACAACATTTGGCTTGGTACTTCTATCCATTAGTGGACTTAAAGCTCATTTTTGGACTTAATTGATTAAGGAATGGATGGTAATTAAAATGAAGTAATAAAATTGAGACTAAAAGTGATACAAGATAATAAAATCAACTTGGGTTCAATCGGACGTTAATTGAACCCATTGATTCTTGAGTCGTTTCATACTTGTTAGTGATGTAAACGGTTCAAGAGTCAATGTCAACCACTTCCCTTGATCAATCCATGATAGAGAGGAGGTTTTGTTGGTCTTTTGTTATGCATTTATTGAAATTATGTTCCTTGATTCATAGTCATCATACAATGTGATTGCACCAATTGATGGTTTGTGAATTGAACCTACTTGTCCTTTGACATGTTTGCAGATAAGAAGAGGCAGTGTGGACAAACATCCCCTGAGAATACTCTGGTTTATGCTCTGTTTTTCCTCTGTTGCTGCAGGACAGAACCGAAATTAGTGGCCGGCTGGCCACTTTTTCTAGATAGCAACCCACTATTAGTGGCCTACCAGTTACTACTTCTGGATTGTCAGCCACTTTTTCCAGGCAAGCAGTGCCCTTTTTCCCGCAGAGCAAAGCAGAAGCTGAGGTGAAAAACAGTACATTTTTCCAACTATGACTGAGCAATAAAGGCATTCCGGTAGCAAAACAGAGAGCATTATCGGGTGGAAATCCGCATCCATGCATGGGTCGTCCTCGATTCTCGAGATTCGTCAAGATGATGTTGTAATTTTGCTTGGAGTAGAGGGCTTGTAACTAATTAGTTAGAATAGCTATGTGTTGTACTTATTTAATTAGTTAGAATAATTATTCAATTTGTTGTTGTAATAATTAGTTAAGTAGCTTAACTAATTTATTCATTTGGGTTTGTAATAGTTAGTTAATTAGGTAATTAATTAGCTAGGTTATTCATTCGGACCCTCTTGCGCAAGGGCAAGCAATGTAATAATGTGTATGTGGGGAGGTGGATTGGAAATACTCCTTTGATCCACTAGGACGCTCGAGATCCTCAGCTGATGACCTGGATGACCTAAAAAGAAATAAACACTCCGGTCGGGAGTGCCGGGATTAGCACTCCGACGATTAAGTCAGTATATACTCTCTTAGCTACTTGTATTTTAAGTTAAGCACAATGATTCTCACATACCTCTTTCTGGCTGATGTTCTTCTATTTATATCTTTTCTTTCTTGGGCCTCAGGGCTGGGCCCACTTTTAATTCGCCGTATAACTATTTACTTGGCTCCTTTCATTGCAAACCGCTTTTCATTCGAGCCCTTACTCAACCGACTATTTGGCCGAATAGGGCAAGATTTAAATGTGCAAGACGGGGCCAAATGCGATGTTTATATTTCGACTCTCCGGGTCCAATTATTCGGCCAATTATTTGGCCTCTTTACGACTCCCAATATTCGGCCCCCACAATTGCCCCCCAAGCACTCCACTAACGATAGTTAGCTAGAGTGTTTGGTTTCGAACTCGAAAAGTCAGAGTCAAAATTCGGCGGCTAACCTCATTCCAAAGCGGATGTCAGAGCACACGCCTCTCGGTTATCATTTCAACTTCTCGCCCCTTCGTACGCTTCCATTTATTGGGATTTAAAATCTTTTCGTCTTTTCGAACACACATTTTTGGATGCTTAAGAGTTTTTGAACTACCTTCCGACTCACCTCTGCAACTTTCATTCATCCTTCATTGTCCTCTCTGTCTCTTATAAGTTCTCTTCCTCTCTGCTTTGAATCCCTTTTCCTGGTTTGCCTTTAGTTTAGTACGCTCCTATAGGCTGACCGAAATGGCAAAACATCTGAAAGACCTCCTCTCCGCGGATCGAATCTCTGGCTTTCGACGCCATTCTCTATTCCTGATGACGTCCGTCTGTCGCTTGTGACAGACGGCACCCTCGATATGAAGAGGAATGATGAAAGCACAATCGTCTTCCCTCTTTTATCAATTGCAGAGGGCGGAATCCGTTTCCCGCTTCATCCATTTCTTAGGGCTGTCCTTCGCCATTGGGGTCTAATCCCCTCCCAACCCAATGTCAACTTTTTTAGAATCATAATGGGGATTATAGAGCTAAACCGTCGCCTTAGGATTAACCTCGACATACCTACTATTCGGCATTGTTACGCCTTGGCCAAGTCTTCTGGTCGGCACGGACGCTATTTCCTTAGGGCTAAGGACACCGACCATCAACTAGTGACTATGCTTTCCAGCTCTGGCAAGCGAGTCGATGATGTTATGGTCGTTGTCCGAGGTAACTGGGAATTCGTCGTAGGCGAGGATCGCCTTGATCCTATTCCTAGACGGAGGGGCGAACCAGGTGGCCATATAGCCTTTTGCGTTTATTTTTCTTATATTTATAGAGCTTCATTTTTTAGATCTTATGGTTTTGCTTGTGCAGGAAACGATTTGAAAAAAGTCTTAACTTCAACCGACGACGCCGTTCTTTCAGAAATTAAAGTCGCGCTCAAATATTTCGGTCGTCCGAGTCTTCAGAAACAAGGGAGGGCGGCCCACGTTCTCCTTCGGTACGAGCCGACATACACAACATTTTCGGCGGCGGAAAACATCCCAATTCCGAAGGGTGAAGAGTCTCTTACGGCTCTTATTTTGACCGACTTCAAAAACTTGCGGCAAGTTGGTTTTGAGGGGTCCGATTCGGAGAGAGCGGAAGTAACTGAGGTTGCTGAGTCAGACCAGTCTGAAGCCGAAGTAGACGAGGCTTTGAAGTTGGCCTTCGAGGAAACCGGCCTCAATTCAACCAACCCTCCATCTACTTCGGGCCGAGGGATCCTTCCGTTTGATGACATTTTTACCGGTTTAGAAGACCTTCCCAATACATACCCCGAAGACATGGCTGGGTTAAACCTCACACAACTCGCTAAAAAGAAAAACGTGGAGAGAATGGCCACGCAGCGAAGAGCAGAGGCCATTCGATCTGAAGTGCCACTTGCCACCGAAGCTCAGCCCTCCCTGCCTGTTATCGAGGAGGAAACGGCTCAAACCCGAAGTGCTGAGTCCAAGGCGGTTGTGCAAGCCGATCAAGAGGCTGAGGGAAGGGCGGAGAAGCGTCCTGCCGAGGTCGCGGCCTGCTCAGAAGAAAACCGTGCTAACAAACGGCCGCGTTTAGAGGAGTCGTATGTGATTGTGCCTTTCATCACTCAACCAAAGATAAAAAAACACGCCGATCTCCTCTAACGTGTCGGCTATTAAAGATCCAGCCGTTGCGTTGAGCATGGCTACGTCTGTTTCATTGCCGGCTGACAAGGCGGCTTTCCAGGCGGAGCCGAATCTGCTGGCAATAGCATTAGCTGCTCAATCAGCTCTTCTGTTATATACCTTGACCATGTCTTTCCCTTTTATGCAAATATTGTTTTGGTTTTAATTTCCTGTTTTGCAGACGATCGGAAGAATAGTCGAGATAGGCCGTCGCCAGCATGACGCCGTCGAATGACTTGGCCGTTTACAATCGGAAGTAGAGAGCCAGAGGAGCAGGGCCGATTTCCCAACAGCGAGGGCGAAGATGGAAGGCGCAAAGGCCGAGGCCGAGATGGAGAGGGCGAAAAATGCGGACCAGCTGAGATTGGCCACCGAGAAGAGGGCAAACGCGAGCGAAAATGCGCTCAAGTTAGCCCAAGAGGCGATTGCTAAACTGGAGGCCGATTTGGAAGAATCGAAGAAGGCGAAAGAAGCAGCCGACTCCGAGGCATCCAAGGTGTACGAGGCCGAACAAAGCACTGCTCTCACAAATTATGTGGAAGAAGTCCCCAAATTTGAAAATCGGGGATTCAAACACAGTTGGCTCAAAGCCCTTGTTGCCACTGATGTGACATTGGCTATGCCGATTCCATATGAGCAAGTGGATGTTGAGCCGCTGGAGTCTGACTGCGAGGATTGATTAGGGCGACATTTTAGTTGTTTTTGTTTAAGGTTTTGGAATTTTTCGTTTAGTAGTTTTTATTTACGTGTAAAATGCCTACGGTTTTTAGGTTTTTGCTAAGCGCTTTCATGCAAACTTGTAGCTTTTGGTTTGGTAGTTTTCATATGTAAAATGGCTACAGACTGCCCAATTTACTAATGAAAATCTCCTTTATACTTTGCTATTATTTGTGCTTAATTTTGCTATTGATGAATGGTATTGTTTTTTGCTACTTTGGATAAAACATTCATGTACACTTGCCGATTAGATAATTAGGCAATTTAACCATTTATCCTCGTCGAATAGCCGATCAGATTAATAAATCTGATTGATCGGCATATTATTAGTTCATGGAGTGGCTGCGGCACAGATCGATTGGCGTCAAGCTTAGATATTTGGCCGATCAGATTAATAAATCTGCCCTTACCCCAGCCAATGCATGAACTCCAAAAAGCCGAATATTATTAGTTCATGGAGTGGCTGCGGCACAGATCGATCGGCATCGGGCTTAGATATTTGGCCGATCAGATTAATAAATCTGCCCTTGCCCCAGCCAATGCATGAACTCCAAAGAGCTGAACATTATTAGTTCATGGAGTGGCTGCGGCACAGATCGATCGGCATCGGGCTTAGATATTTGGCCAATCAGATTAATAAATCAGCCCTTGCCCCAGCCAATGCATGAACTCCAAAGAGCTGAATATTATTAATTCATGGAGTGGTTATGGCGCATTCGATCGGCATCGGGCTGTTGGAGTTTAGCGTTAATGAGATCGCCTCGGGGGCGCTGCACATATTAGGAATAAATGGGGCGGGCTCTTTGCGCCAGTGATTCCACTTATTGTGTTCAGACTCAATTTAAACCAGTTTGTTGCGTAAGGTTAGATAAGTGCGAATGTCAAATAGACTATTCTTGAACAACAGAGGAGAAGGTCGAACATTGGCTGAGCTTGACACTGAAATGAATCGCAGCAGTGAGCCCATACGTACGAGAGGTAGAGGACGTCCAGGGAACGGGAAAAACGCCAGCTCCCAATTCGTCGAAGCAGATCACCCCTAAAGGAAAAACAACAACAGGGAGCTCTCTGCAACCGTGACCGAGAAATGAGGCCGACGCGACACCGCGACCGTTGAGTTTTGCGAGTTTTGTGGGGAATAAACTGATGACGGAGGAAGATTCTATTATCAATGACCCAGGTGTAACAGTCGAGTTCGCTCGACAGATTTTTCCGCCAGAAGTTTAGCAGTCGATGGTTGGTCGACAGGATTTCGAAGTATTTTGAGAGGGCATCCACGGAGCAGTGAGAGGGCTGTACACCGCTTATGAAGTCGGCATGCGTCTGCGCGCCGCACGGCGGGAGATAGAGAAGAAGGACGAACGATTCGAAACTTGGAGGCTCGTGCGAAGAAGGCCGAGCACGAGCTAAGGAAGGCCCAAACTGCTGAGCCGCGTGCAGCAGGACAATCCAACTCGATCGTTGATGAAAGGGTGACCCAACAGCTACTAAGTCATGCGATTGCCGATCGAGATACGGAAGTATGTTCACACTAGAGAATGCGAAGGCCGTGGCCTATGAGCAAGGCTTCCACGAAGGCCGGAAAGTTGGGATAGAGAAAACCAAGGAGAAACTCGCAGATGAAGTATGTCGATGCAAGAATCGGGGCTTTAGGCATGGGTGGATTAAGGCTTTCCAAGCCTCAGCGGCACTCCAAGGAGCAGGAGTTGAATCGGCGTCGCCGTTATATCAACCTCGTCACTTTCCTTTTGGCGCTTTCGAAATTGAGAAGAGCGATGACGACGACGCTGCCGAATAGAATTGAATATATATTGTAAACGCTCCAACACAAATTGGGCGTGAGCTATGTATCTATTGGCTAATTTAATAAAATATTTTATTTTAAATGTTTGTGTTTCATTTTGAATATTTACATGCTTAATTAGGCATCTCATTTCGAATGTTTGTATGCTTTAATGTGTAAACGGTTTTTGCCGGCTCAACTTAACGAAGCATTCCACTTTGAATATTTATATGCTTTAACCTTCGTCGTGAAGGGCGCTCCGAATCCGGAGTCTTATTCGGCCCAAACATGTTATGCACAGCTGGGGCTCCGAATTCGGAGGCTTTTTGTCGGCAAATCGTGATATCTACGAAAGGCACTCCGAATCCGAAGTCTTATTCGGCCCATAAGTGCCATGCGCGAATAGGGCTCCGAATCCGGAGGCTTAATCAGCCCAAAGGTGTCATGCACCGATAGGACTCCGAATCCGGGGACTTAGTTTGGCCAATCGCGATATCCACGAAGGGCGCTCCGAATCCGGAGGCTTAATCAGCCCAAAGGTGTCATGCACTGATAGGGCTCTGAATCCGGAGACTTAATTTGGCCAATCATGATATCCACGAAGGGCACTCCGAATCCGGAGGCTTTTGAACTCAATTGCGCGATGAGAAAACGGGAAACTTTGCATTGCAAAAATGAAATATGTACATGGCGAACTATTTAGAACAAATATCATGCCCCACAAGTCGGGTCAATGATAGAATTTACGTAAATGCGTGGAATTCCAAGGCCGTGACAGACTTCTCCCAGACATGTCTTTGAGGCGATATGCCTCTACTCCCGCGGCCGAGTCGATCTGATAAGGGCTGTCCCAGTTAGGACCCAATTTTTCGTCGACAGGATTCTTGGCAGTTGGAAGCACGTTCTTCAGGACCAACTCTCCTGGCATGTAGCGGTGCAGTTGAACACGCTGATTATATGACTTAGCAAGTTGCTGTTGGTACCGTGCCATGGATACAAGGGCACGGTCTCTCCGTTCTTCAATCAGAATCAAGTCCAAGGCCAACATCATGTCGTTTCGGCCCAAATCAAAAACTCTTGATTTCAAGGTTGGGAGGCCGATCTCCAAAGGGATGATTGCCTGCGTTCCGAAGCATAAAACGAACGGCGTCTCCCCAGTAGACCGCCTCGGAGTAATGCGATGAGCCCATAACACACGTGGCAACTCTTCTACCCATCTTCCTTTTACTTTCTCCAGTCTCTTCTTGATACCGTCTAAAATAGATTTGTTGGAGGCTTCAGCTTGGCCATTACTCTATGGATAAGCCGAGGAGGAATAATAGGGCCGAATACCATACTTGCTGCACAGTTCCCTGTAGACACCGCAATCAAACTGGGTGCCGTTATCTGAAATAAGTGCTCTTGGAATGCCGAATCGTGTTATGATGTTTCTCCATACAAAACGTTTCACGTCGATATCTCGGATGTTTGTTAGTGCCTTCGCTTCTACCCATTTTGTGAAATAATCTGTCGCGACAATCAAAAATCACTTGTTACCCGGGGCACGAGGCAGTGGTCCGACGATGTCAAGTCCCCATTGGGCGAACAGCCAAGGACTGGTTATAGAGCTTAACTCTTCAGCAGGCAGGTGGGTCAAAGGAGAGAACTTCTGGCACTATTCACACTTTTTCACGTAACATTCGGCATCAGCTCTCATTGTCGACCAATAATACCCCTGTGTCACGGCTCGATGAGCCAAAAAGCGACCGCCAGAATGGGCGCCACAACTGCCTTCATGTATTTCGGTCAGAAGTGCTTCGACTTTGTCTGGATGAACGCATTCTAGGTATGGACCGGAAAGGGATTTTTATAAAACTTTCCTTGAAGATCCAAGTAGTATCGCAGGGCTTTATTTCGCAGCTTATGCGCTTCTTTTTTGCCCACTGGGAGCTGTTCAGAAGATAGGAAAGCAGCAATGGAGTCCATCCAACTCAGTCTTGACTCTATGACATTGACCTGGACTTCCTCAGAAGGGCCAATGCTCGGCTCTGGGATGAAACCAACTTCAATGGTCCGTTTAATCTTTGAGTTAATGGCGGAGGCTAGGCAAGCCAAGGCATCTGCATGTGTGTTCTGGTCACGGGTTATTTGGTTCAATTCATGATGGTCGAATTATGCCAGCAAGGAATTTGCCGTTTTCATGTAAGCGGCCATACGGTCGTTTTTTGCTGCGTACTCCCCCTTTAGCTGATTGATCACCAATTTTGAATCGCAACATATAAGCAAACGCCGAGCACCTAGGAGATATGCATTCCGCAAGCCGATTAGCAGGGCCTCATATTCGGCCTCATTATTTGTTGCTTCGAAGCCGAGTTTGACAGCCTGCTCAATTATTGCCCCGTCGGGAGCCATTATCACTACTTCAGCCCCGCTGCCTCATTGATTAGACGATCCATCACAATACAACTACCAAATGTCCCCAACATAAATTCTCCAGTTCGGCTTAGGTCAGATTTCATCAGACTTGAAGTCGGTAAGACCCCCAGTGAATTCGGCCACAAAGTCGGCAAGCACCTATTCCTTGATTGAGGTTCTAGACAGAAACTGAATATCGTACTGGCCGAGTTCAAGAGCCCACTTTGAAACACGGCCTAATGCTTCTGCACTACGGAGTACAGACCGAAGGGGGTGGTCTGTTAGTACCCCGATGGTATGCCCCTGAAAGTAATGCATCAGCTTTCTTACTGCCATGACGAGGGCCAGAATAAGTTTTTCCAACGGAAGGTAACGTGTTTCGGCGTCAACCATTGCCTTACTCACATAATACACTGGCCGCTGCTCCCCCAGCTCTTCCTTTATCAGTACGGCGCTGACGACCCAATCGGAAACTGCCAGATACAAAATGAGCGGGTCATCTGCCGAAGGTGTTGTCAATAATGGAACTAATCAGAGGTAGGTCTTGAGGCTGTTGAAAGCGGCTTCGCACTCGGCGGTCGATTCAAAAGTCTTGCCCTGCCGTAGTGTATGAAAGAATTGTCGACAACGATCTGTGGACCGACTGATGAACCTGTTAAGTGCGGCGACCATCCCCATCAACTTTTGAACCTCTTTAACTAAACGCGGGGAGTCGAGCTCCAAGATTGCTGTGATTTGCCTCGGGTTGGCTTCGATTCCTCGGTGGTTGACAATGTAACCCAAGAATTTGCCAGAGCCGATCCCAAACACACATTTGGAAGCGTTCAGCTTCATCTTGTATTTGCGTAGAATGTCGAATGTCTCTTCCAAATCGGCTAGATGAGTTTGCTCTTCTTTGGACTTGACCACCATATCGTCAATGTAAACTTCCATAGTGTGGCCGAGTTGCTCCTTGAACATGGTAATGACTAGCCTTTGGTAAGTTGCCCCTACATTCTTCAGCCCAAAAGGCATAACCTTATAGCAATAGGTTCCTCTTGGGGTGAGGAATGCAGTTTTGTCTTGGTCCTCCGGATGCATGGCAATTTGATGGTAGCCTCTGTAGGTATCAAAGAAGCTCATACGCTGGTGACGTGCCGTAGCATCTACAAGTTGGTCAATTCTAGGTAGGGGAAAACAGTCCTTAGGGCAAGCTTTGTTTAGGTCGATGAAATCAACGCAGACACGCCAAGTCCCCATTTTTCTTCTTCACAACCACAATATTCGAGAGCCATGTAGGGTAGTTCACTTCCATGATAGCTCCGGCGTCAAGCAACTGGTCAACCTCTTCAACAACGGCGGCAGTGTGCTCTACAGCTAACCGCCGGCTTTTCTGAATAATCGGCTTGCATTTAGCGTCAACATTTAGACGGTGTTGCGAAACAGACGGATCTACACCCGGCATCTCATATGGAGTCCACACAAATACATCAAGGTTGCCGAGCAGGAAGGAAATTAGCTGCTGTCTGTCAGCTTGATTCAGGGAGGCGCCGACCATGAAGAACCTGTCTGGGTTTCCATCAATTTCAACTCGATCTAAGACTTCCGTGGCCTTTTCACTTGGGAGCCGCCCAACATCGTCGAGGCTCTCTCGATCCGGCACCTCAATAGAATTCACTTGCAACTCTTTTGGCGTCCTTTCCAACAAGGAGATAACATGCTTGTGCCGACTTCTGGGAGCCACGGATTTGCTCAATGCCACGTTCTATCAGGAAGCGGAGTAGTTGATGATAGGTGCTTGGTACGGCCTACATAGTATGCAACCAAGTTCGCCCAATGATGAGATTATACGGCGATGGTAGCTTGACGACCAAAAATTCCACATCCACTATTCGGGAGCCCCGCTCGAACGGGTAGTGTGATCTTCCCTAACGGGTATTCTAGATTCGCGTTGAAGCCGAATAATGGATAAGGAGTTGGAGAAAGATCCGATTCGGAGAAGCCGAGTTTGGTGAATGTCTTGTAATACATAACTTCCGATGTGCCCCCCAGATCAATGAGTACACATTCAACGGTGAATCGGTTTACACATAACTCGATTACCAAGGGATCGATGTGGGGGAAGTATCACTCCGACCAAATCTGAATCATCGAAAACAATGCTCGCAGCTTCATGGGGCCGTTTAGCCGGAGTGAGTTGATTTTGAGGGTCGGGATTCGACTGAATCGTATGCACCACAGGTGACATTGGCAGGCTGTATATCATATGGATTACGCCGAGTGGAGGCGATTCCTGTCTTAGGGCTATTGCTTTGGTTGAGTTGCCTTTTTGGACGTATTGTTGTAGCCGACCATCTTGTACCAATTCCTCCAGGTGAATCCTTCAACGCATAACAACTCCCAGTGTCATGGCCATGATCCTTGTGATACTCACACCGCCTATTCCGTCTTCTCGTGTTGGGAGGTCCCACCATTTTAGACGGCCATTTGAAGAATGGAAGGTGTTGGACCTTTGGACATAACCGCCACTGATCGGCTCTGACAACTCCGTGTATTTCTTGTCTGCGCGCCTTGTGCACCTACCATCGACTTGCAGTTGTTCATTTGCTCGGTGGGGGCATTGGTCGCTTGATTGGCGAGAATCCCATCTCTTGTCTCATTTAGCTCGATGTCGTGGTTCAGGGCTCTGAGGTGGTACGAAATTTAACGGCTGAGCAGTTTCAGAAGAGGCCGTCTTGTTAGCCATGTTTCCGGCTTTAACCCGTAAGGCATCATCTTCCACTTTGCAGTACTCCTCAACTTTCTTCATCAACGACCAGACTGTTTTGGGGGGTCTTCTAGTCAAGAAGCTGCGGAGAGCACTATCAGGATGCAAACCTATTGTAAAGGCCGGTAATGGCCATGGAGTCGTTCCAAGCGTCATCAACAAGATTAAAGTATTCCCAATAACGCGCCAAATACGCTCGTAAGGTTTCTCCCGACTGGATCTGCATTGCCTAGAGAGAGTCGGCTTGCTTCAGCTGGACCTCGTTGGTGATAAATCTTGCCCTGAAGGATTTTTGTAGTTGATGGAAACTCTTAATCGACGCCGGCTCCAACTTATAATACCATCTGACTGCCAACGGTCCCAAACTGCTCGGAAATATTCTGCACATGAGAGCTTCGTCGTCTGCATGCAATGTCATGGCTTCATTGTAGTGATGGATATGATCTGTGAGATCCGATTTCCCGTCGTACAAAGTGAATGACGGGGCTTTGAACTTCTTGGGTAGTACTGCCTTTACGATCCGTCGCACAAAGGGATCGTGCTGGTCCTCTTCGTCTGAACCATTTCATCTTCACTTATGCCTTATACGTGGACTCTCTTTAGAGGAACTAGTAGTTTCGGGTCGTCCCTTCTTTTTGGGCTCCGGGGATAATAAGTTAGAGTCGCTGTCAGTGTCTTGTTGTTGGGCTCGAGGTCGTCGACCACTTGCCCTCAGAGGTCGTTCTGGACCTTGGCGTACAGCTTGTTTAGACTTCACCACTTCCAAGGCCAAATCCCTAACGAAGACGTTCGTTTTCAGCGATCATGTTCTCCCAACCTCTGTTCGTTTTGCTTTGTTTGTTCCATGATTGCTTGCATTGTCTCATGCGCTGAAGTCAAGGGTGAGTCAAAGTTCAAGGCGCGTCTTGCGGCGATAGTCTCTGGTTCCAGCATGTTTGTTGGGGTGAGATCATCTCGCAGTGTAGTTTCGTCAGCGATTATCGAAGGATCTTTCGTTGCGCTCGCCATGGATGTAGTTGAGTATTCCTATAGACGACACCAATTGTGGTGAGGTGGATTGGAAATACTCCTTTGATCAACCGGGACGCTCGAGATCCTCAACTAATGACCTGGATGACCTAAAAAGAAATAAACACTCCGGTTAGGGGTGCCGGGATTAGCACTCCGACGGTTAAGTCAGTATATACTCTCTTAGTTACTTGTATTTTAAGTTAAGCACAATGATTCTCGCATACCTCTTTCTGGATGATATTCTTCTATTTATATCTTTTCTTTCTTGGGTCTCGGGGCTGGGCCTACTTTTAATTCGCCGTATAACTATTTACTCGGCTCCTTTCATTGCAAACCACTTTTCACTCGGCCCCTTTACTAAACCGGCTATTTGGCCGAATAGGGCAGGATTTAAATGTGCAAGACGGGGCCGAATGCGATGTATATATTTCGACTCTCCGGGTCCAATTATTCGGCCTCTTTCCGACTCCCAATATTCAGCCCCCACAGTGTGTGTCTTCCAAACCCACATCTTTCTCCTTTTTATTTACTTGCTAATGATAGTTAGTTTAGAACATCACTTTCCTTTTAGCATACTCCATGTTTGCATCCACTTGTCTTGCATGCATCGGGGCTCAGTTCATCATTCTAACAATGCATTGTCGTTTAAATACTTCTTTGAAAAGGTGCTTAAACCGCATGCTATCAAATTGACTCACATGTGATAATTAGTAGTCAAGCCTATTAGTTACATATCGCATGCGTTGCGTTAGTCATGTTGCATTAGTTAGGAGCATGCATGTTTTCTAACTCTGTTGTTTCTTTTGGCTCGCCTCAGAGTACTAGGCGAGCACTTTTATGCTTTAGCACATTGCACGATTGTGATTGTTGTCATGTTTAACATGCTTGCCATGAGGCTAAGTGCTTAATTGATATATCTGCTTGAATGCCTGTGAATGAAGGCTAATTACTTGAATTGAAATAATTTGAGTAATGTACATATGTGATCACTTTTTCAAGTGGTACATATTCGAAACAATTTTCAAAACAAACATGAGATCAAGTATTCCAATTTTGCAAATTAGTCTATATTTGTGTGCGCATCACATAGTAAATGATTAACCTCATAACCGGAACAAGAGTGTATAATGTAAAAAAGATTCACATTATGATTAGTAGAGGCTGATCTTTGATCAGGCAAGTAGGTGCTCAATTCATGACATTCTCCTCTTGTACCTAAGTTCCCGAGCCGAGACAATCTTGGTGATGACGGACACGTGGCTTTTGGCACGAGTCATGGGTTTCCTGAATTCCCCAAAATATTTAGGTGGCGACTCTGTATCTGGCAAAGTAATCCATTTTTGACATTTTGATTCAAAATCGATTTTCCAAAAGATTTGTCGGATTTGGACTCTTTGGTGTTTATCTATTTCACATTGCACTTGTGAGATTAGATTCAGAACCATGGGAGTCTAAACTGTGGGGCTAGTCGTATCCGAAAGGAGCATGAAAAGTCGAGCTACACTTAGTCCCCTTTTTGAGTAGGTCACGACGTTGGAGAATGCATGTCCAAACCCAAGAGGGGCATCTGCTTCTAGCTGCTGTGAAGAACTCAAAGTATAGATAGTAGATCCCTCTTAGAATACGAGCGCAGAAGAAGTCGGGGCATGTCACAAGTCTCCAAGCTTGTTTAGCTTTGGAGAGCTAAATTAAAAGATTTGAAAATCTCTAAAACCCAACCCTCCCTTTGATTTTTCCAACACCAGACTATCCCAGCTTACCAATGAATACCCCCACTACACAGGGTCGCCACCCCACCAAAAGTTTCTAATATAAGTATTTAATTAATCGCAAAACTTTTTGGGAAAAGCAAAGCATGCCATGGCATAAGCTGGTATTGCCTACACTATTGATTTCACAAGAACCTCTCTCCCTGCAAGTGATAGTAAATTCTTTTTCCACCATTGCATTTTGCTTATTGCTTTCTCGATAAGAAAACTGAAAACTTTGAATTTTGATCTGTCCCAAAAAGAGGGGAGGCCCAAGTACTTTGAGTTACCATTAATTGAAGACATCCCCATTTGAGCACACACCTCCCTTTTCACTACCTCTGAAGAATTAGTCAAAAAAATTAACCCCGATTTTTCAAAATTTATGCGTTATCTTGAAGCAAAGCTATACTCTTCCAAAATTTCTTTAAGGACCTGGCATTCCTTCCGGTTTGCTTTGGCAAAAAGTAACGCATCATCCACAAAGAACAAGTGAGTAAGTGTTGGACAACCCCTTTTAAGCTTTATCCCTGACAGTTTCTTCTCTCACAAGCCCCATATTAGAGATAGAGATAAGCCTTTCACTGCTAGAACAAAGAGGTAGGGAAGAGGGGGTCTTCTTGCCTAAGTTCCCACAAAGGGAGGAAGGTCGCTCTTTTCAAGCCATTCTCAAACACAAAGAGCGAAACTATGAAGACAATTTCCATTATCCAATCAACCTAGATTCTGTTAAAGCCCATTTTCACCATTAGCGCTTGCAAGAAATTCCATTGCACCCGATCATATGCTTTAATTGCCATCTCATGCACTGTGCCTCTCTTCTTCAATTTAAGGTGGTAGAATGCCTCATGAGCGATAATGATGTTGTCTTGAATCATTCTACCGAGACAAAAGCTAATTGATGTGGGGAGACAATCTTCTAAAGAACAAGCTTTAATCGATTAGCAAGGATCTTTGAAATTATTTTGAGATTAAAGTTACACAAGCTGATCAAGCGGTATTGAGACAATTTTTCGGGGTTTGGGACTTTCGGGATAAGAATCAGATCAGTTTGATTCCACTCTTTAAGAATGTGCCCACTTCAGAAAAAACTTCAAATAGCCTCACACACATGCACTCCCACCACATCCCAATACTTGTGATAAAATAATCCAGAAAAACCATTCACCCATAGGGCCTTAAAAGATCCCAATTGGAAGACTGTCTCCTTAATCTCATAATCCGTGACTGGTTTAATCAATTTTGAATTCATTTCAGCTGTTATCAACTGGCCAACCCCTAAGAGAACTACTCCAAATCCCTGGCCTTATCACTTCTAAAAAGTTTGAGGAAGTAACTCAAGAGATGTGCATTAATCTCATCATATGTGGTCATCCAGTGCCCATTTTCATCTAACAACCGGACTAATTGATTCCTTTATCTACGCTGTGTGGCTATAGCATGGAAAAAGGCAGAGTTTTGGTCACTAAACTGTAGCCGTCTCACTCTAAATCTTTGGTGAAGGTACATTTCTTCTTGAAGAAGGATCTCCGCTAACTCTTCGTGGATGGATCTCTGAGCAGTAAAATTTTCTTCGGTAGATGGTTGAGCCTGTAGCAGCTCCTCCAATTTGGATTTCAAAAGACTAATCCTCACCTTGTTGGTTCCAAACACTCATTTGCTCCATTCTTTCAAACCACTCTTGCAAGATCTAAGCTTTCTGCTCATACTAAACATGGGAGATCCTCTATGAAATTCTGACCATTTACAAACAATCACTTCTCTACATTCAGGTGATGTGGTTCACAATGACGCTCACTTAAAGAGTCTTGGGACTTTCTTGAGGGGTAGATAGGTATTAAGGACTAACGGGCAATGGTCGGAACCAATAAAAACTTCATGAAAGACTTGAGCATATGGATATAATTCCCTCCAATCCACATTAGCCACTGCACGATCTAAACGGTCCCGAACACTATCTAGACCCACTTGATTATTAGTCCAAGTGAAAGCATGCCCTTTGAACTCCAAATCCAGGAAAGCACAGTCAATTATCATTCTCTGGAACTTCTCAATTCTCTAGGGGCTAAGGGCACAACCACCTTCTTTATCCCAAACAGACCCAAAGTCATTAAAGTCACCAATGCATAACCATGGCCTCCTGTTCTCATTAGCAATAGCCTTTATTTTTTCCTAGAAAGCATCTCTGAGATTGTGTCTAGGTGGAGCATAGATGAAAGTTACCAACCAATGCTTTCCCGACTCCAAAAGAATACATCTCATCATATTACAATCTTTCTATCTGACAACCAAATCAACCTCTTAAGTCCACCACAAAGCTAGACCACCTGCTTTTCCGTTAGGATCCACATAACACCTATTTGGGAAATGCAAACTTCGCCTTATTCTTTCCAGAACTGACTTGCGGTTTTTCATTTCCATTAAAAATACCACTCCCGGGCAATGGGTTATACACAACCCTCGTAGGATCTGGACTGTCAGCGGTCGCCCGATCCCTTAACAGTTCTAGCTGATGATCAGCATGGGCCATGTGGTTGTTTTGGGTCAACCACCACCACCCCTTCAACAGTAGTTGTCTGTGACAATGTATGATAATTACTTCAGACTTGGGAATAGAAAACCTCCTCTACCTCTGGTCTAAGACCTTCAATTCAAACTTCAATATCATATAGAGACTGTTGATGTATAACAGGTTTTGCACTCCCTTTTTTCTTTGCAGGTCTATCTCTGGTTCTTCTTAGATTGGTAACATTTCCTAGATTGAATTTGGGAGGAGCAGCTGGAGCCAATAATAAGTCAGTCGAGGGCTTACAGTCCAGCTTAAGGGTATTGGATGGGTTGAGAATGGTAGGGGGCTCCTCATGGGCTTTTCTTTTTAGAGTGAGCCTAATAAAAACTGAGGATAACCCTACGTCAAGGCTCTCAGGGATATATATACACAAGGGTACACAGGTGGGTTTAAAATGAGGGTTTTGCGGACCGCACTGCTTTGAGAAAGGGATAGTAGTGGGTAAAGGAAGTTGTGGGCTGGTATTGGAAGTTGGGTTGTTTGGGTTAGAGTCATACTTGAAATCCACCCAAATGCCTTTCTTCTCCGGTGAGTTCACAGTTTGTCTCTTCAATAGGAATTCGTGAGAACGATGAAGGGAGGTATTGATTTCCACTCTGAGCTGAAGAAAACTTCTGGCTAGTAAGAGCCCCTCGGACGAGGCTTCCACCCCAATCAAATTCCCAATGTGCCTAGCAAATAACAATAATCTGCCCGCTATGGCGAGTCATTTTCCCCATGGGTAGTCCATGCACTTGGACCCAAAAAGGGCAATAGGTGAAGTCCATTTCAGAAATTGCTTTCCCCATAAAAAAAAAAAAAAAAAAAAAAAAAAAAAAAAAGGGCTAAAGAACTAGCAGATTCCCCATAATAGACCATGGCGCATTCCGCAAAACCAGAGCCTGATCTTCTTCATTCCCAAAACTAAACAAGAACACATTCTTAGGTCAGGGAGAAATAGAAACTTCTGCTCTTGTTTTCCATGCCCCCAAAATAATCCGAGTTACAGCTTGTTTGTTCAAGGGTTTTAATGTCAAGATCTTCCCGATTAAGCACAAATTGTTTGTATCTACACTATCATCAGTGCTTTCCTCCAGATCAAAAGTAACAGAGTTATAAACCCTAGGTTCAGAGTTCATCTTAGAGAAGTTAGAAGAGGACGACACACAAAAATCGTCAGAAAGTTACGAATGAAGGTTAGAGAGCCAGGTCCTTGTGCAAAAGGAGAGACAAATAGGATGGACAGGCTCTAGCCAGGAAGACCAAGAAGACTGGGATAGACCCAAATAGGGCACCAAATGAAATGGGCCGTTCGTGAACAGGTTCGAGTTCGATTTAGTAAGAGCTTGTTTGAACTCGGTTCGTTAATTTTTTTTTGTATTTGAGCTCGAGCTTGAGTTTGTTAAATTTTTAATAAATAAGCCTAAACATTCTAAAGTTCTGTTCGTAAGCTCGACTCGTTAGCTGGTTCGTCTAATATTTATTATTATATATTAAATAATATAAAAATATGTATAAAAAATAATAGAAATATGTTATTTATATATTTTTAAAATATAAATGTAAATAATAGTTAACTATAGATAATATATTTATATAATAGTGGTAGTAGATATTATTATTTTAGTAAAATATAGATTTTTTGTTAATATGTTTATATATATTATATATAATTGTATAATTAAATTTTTAATTGTAACTTTAGTCTCACATGCAAGTATGAATTTATAAATTTTTTGGCTCGTTAAGACTCGTGAACAGGTTCGAGCTCGAGTCGAGTCTAAGCCAACTCGGCTCGAGCTCGGTTCGTTAAATTTTTACTCAGTTCGAGTTCGAGTTCGAGTTCGAATTCGCTAAAATCTTAATAAATAAGCTTAAACATATTAAAACTTAACTCGGCTCGTTTGCAGCCCTATACCAAAGTAAGACCTAAGGGAGCCCTAGGGTAGAGAGCCTCTTATCCTAGAGCGAGAAAAATCAACCCGTGGACAAACCAACATCTAATCCAAACGACCTGTGAACTAACTTTTATCATTGTTTCATTGGATAAAGGACCATCCATTTATAATTGGGAATGTCAAACCAACGTAAAAGTTATGTTTTGTTTGATTTTTAGAATTTTATTTTAAAATATTAAAATTAATTTAGTAATAAAAAGAAAAATAAATAAATAATACTTATTATTTTTATATAATTTTTTTTTGGAAGGTTATAAATAATTTTTAAAATTTAAAAAAATTAATATTTATTTTTATCAAATTAGTTTTCATTTTTTCAAAAAAAAAATTTGAAATTTTTTTCTCGAAGACAAACCAAACAAGACCAAAATATTTATGCTTTAATTTGTACGTGAATAAAAAAGAAAAAGGAAATTGAAAAGATATAACAATATTTATATAAAATAGGAGAAACTAGACACACAACCAAAAAAAAAATGAAAGCAATAATTTTTTTTTTTTTGTTTTTGCAAATTAGTGAAATGTTCTCCAAAATGACAATAGAGATGAAGAGGGGAAAAGAATTTGCAAATACATGGGGACATGAGTTGATTATACTTTAAAATTCATGCTCCTAGAAGTTTTACAAAATTTTACAGACCGCTCGAGCAACCAAAATTGCGCTCGAGAGGCGACCTTTTTTACTCAGTCTTTCACTCGAGCGACAATCGTGCATCCATCGAGCGAAAAAATCAAGCAACAAGTACTTTTGCAGACTGCTCGAGCGACTGATGTTGTGCTCAAGCGAACTGCCTTGTTTTTACAAATTTGACTAAATGTTTCAACTTACATTTTGGCATCCTCATTGCATCTTAGGCATTCCTAAACTTGAATTAAGACATAATAACGAGAATAAGGATTAGAAACACACCAAGATAGAAAAAGAATGAGTTATGTGTTTTCTGGGCGTATGTTTCAATATGCATTTGTTATGTATTTGTGTATATCACGCGCCATAGACTATCCAATATGCCTACTCTATCCATTGGACTATCGGAGCTATTTGTGAGTAATAACTTTGTAAAGCTATGTTTGATTATAAGTATTTTCTAACTGAAACGATATGATCTGTTCTATGAAATGTTATTTTATGAATCACAAATGAATGTCCAATTTTATGAAATGTATTTGTGGCATCCTTAGTTTATATAGCCTTCGCCCTTGGGAAACAATACCGCGGCTCATGATCATATGGCCCTTACCCCGTGGAAACAATAACATGGTTTCTACATGGCCCTTACTCAGGGGAAACAATACTGTGGTTTATATATGGCCCTTGCCTGGGCAAAACAATACCATGGCTACTTGTGCACAAGATATAGGCCTTTGGGGTCGTCAAGACCAACTATGCATATGGGTCTCAGGACCAAGATGATATGAAAGCTAATGGATGTACCACATATAATTACTTATGATTCCTAATGAGTATATGAATCTGAATCTGTTCTGATATAAATTTTGATTTCTCAGATTGTTCGAAAAACCCTTTACCTTGTTGTTATTCACTAGGTTCTAACTCACTGTGTTATGTCTGTATGCAAATGATCAAGCGAGTGACCAGGCCTAAACTGTTGCTTGGATGACAGTTTTGTCCAGCCAATCACAGTGCCTTCCGTGGAGGTTCCAAAACCTACTTGTGGTCGTTGTTTTATGATCCAGAATTTCGTTTAAGTTTTCTTTTGTTTTATTTGTATGTTGGCCTAAGTCCCATTTTGGTTATCTGTAAGTGAAGTGACGTAAGATTGTTGCTTATATGACGTCACGTTTATGTAATTAAAGTTAAAGTTTTTTTATCCCATGTATGTCTGCACAGTTCTATGGACACTATATTTTATTATTTGCTTCCGCTAGCCCTTGTATTTTGTTTATTATGTTCAAAGGCCTTTGGTAATATGAGGATTACTAGCCAGTTACGATATTAAACCTATAGGGGTGGGTTTAGGTCATGACACTGACAAATCAAATTGGTCATAAAGACCCATATTCACTTGAGATGGCCATTAAGACCCACGTGCAGAGTAGTTGGTCATATAGATCCTTATTTACATGAGATGGTCATTAAGACCCACGTACAAAGTAAATGATTATGCATAATCAGTTCCATGAATGGAACCCATGCAAAACCCTGGTACTAGGTACAGATAACACATAACAAATTTACATGATGCTAAAGATGCCACGCATACATTTCGAAAAATTAGACGTTCATTCATGATTCAGAAAATAGCATTTCAGAAAAAGATCACATCATATCAGTCAGAAAATACTTATAGTCAAACATAGCTTTACAGAGTTGTTACTCACCGATAGCTCCAAAAACAGCAAATAACTCAGACAGATCAGATGAATACTAACGCGTGACCTACACAAACACGTGATAGATAGACATTAAAACGCGCGCTCTGTAAACGTTCCAACTTATTATGTTTATTTCTAGGTGTGTTTCCAATTCTTATACTCATTATTATAGTTTAATCATGGCTTAAGAATGCCTAGGATGCAATTTTACACTTTGAAAACACTTTTGCGAAATTTCAGAAACAGGGCAGTTCGCTTGAGTGATGCTTTGGTCGCGCAAGTGGACCCCTCGGTCTACAAAACTTCTAAGAGCTCTCATTTTACGCTCGATCCAACTTTTTGGTCACTCAAGCCAAGATTGAAAATAGAGGGTGGTCGCTCGAGCGGTATTTTGGTCGCTCGAGCCAACCATCAAACACTGCAAAACTTCTGAGAGCTCGCAATGTGCGCTCGAGCAACGGTTTGGTCGCTCAAACGATGTGACCAAATTCTAGAATTTCCAGAATTTGACTTCAAGTTCAAAACACATGTTTAAGCTTCAAACCTGTTCTTTTAGGCCACAATTTATCGGAAACAATTAGACACTTCTAAAAAAAAATACGGAATAAAGATCGATTCTCAAAATCAAGGCCCAAAAACATGCCAATTATTCAAAATTACACGTGAAACTCTTTATGTATCCCATGCATGTAATAGTATAGATTCTTTTCTGTCAAATCATGAACAAGATGACATGGTATGAAACATGATGAATTTTCAAAACAAAGCTAGAATAAGTACATGCATGTAAGAATCCTTTGGAAATAACTTCAAAATGTGATGAAATATGCATGCATGTGTGGATTGATTCCCAATTCTACATTCAAAGCTCAATTCTCTTGTTTAATCACTTAAACTTCTTGAATTACGTACTAGATGACTCATACACTTAATTCATGAGTTAAATTCTTACCTCTACTCCTCAATTGGGTTCCAGATTGTTGATTCTTTAAGCTACCAAGCCAATTCTCTCAATTCCCTTACAATTCCTTCTTTCCTCTCTCTCTCTCTCTCTCTCTCTCACGGTTTGAGGCTCAAAAATGATGAAGGAAGATGAGTTCTAGAACTTATGTCACATATTTATAACTTGGATTAAGTTAACTTAAGCTTAATTAAGCTTGCTTATATCTAATTGAATCTAATTAGTTTATTCTAATTATTTGGTTCCGAATCGAAATTTAATTAAGGTTACCATAAAATTTCAAAAATTCTAAATGACACGTTGACATAATCAATTTCGCATTCAGATGCCAATAAGGCCTTCAGTTGCTGTACCAAAACAGAAATTCAGACAGATATTCCTACAATAGACAGATATAAATTCAAATAGCATGCAAAACACACAATTAACACAGAATTTCACTTGACACCCTTAATTAATATTCTTAATTATGAATTAAGGGCAAATTACGGATCGGGGTTGCTACAATTCTACCGTCAAAGATAGTATCGAGAAATATGAGATTTTCAAATAAAGAGAAGCGAAGAAAGTATAGAGAAAAAGGAGAATAATGGTTTTAAAATTTCACAAAGATTCTCACCTATATGCAATTATATTACAACATTTCATTTCTGCTCTTTTTTTTTTTTTTTTTTTTTTACCCCAATGCAATTATATTACAACATTTCATTTCTGCTCTTTTTTTTTTTTTTTTTTTTTTTTACCCCATCAAATTGCTATCTATTTGTATTCCATTTTTCTATAATTTTTTCTAAAGTACAAGATGATAAATTTCTATTTGGTTGGATAGAGAAATGACAAGAAAATGGTATATAATTGTTATCATTTGCTTAGTTATTAATAAAAACAAATGGATATATGTAAATAAATTCCTATTTCTTTTCCCTAAAAGATTCATGATCTTAATCAAGGAATTGATGGCCAAGAGAGGTCATAGTCAAAAACTAGTAAAATTGAGCTGGTAATAGTTTGTTAAAGTTTGATTTGGGTTTCGTTTGTTTGGAGAGTGAGTTGGTTTTTTGATTTTTTAATTTTTTTGACCATTTTAGTTTAGGGTTAAAAAGTCTTATTTAGAAAGGATTTTTAATTTTTTTGATTTTTTTGTAAGAGAAATAATGTAATAATTATGAGTTGAATATGATATTTTGTCTTATTAAGTTAAAAAGTCAATTTTGTTTTTTGTGACTAAAATAACCCAAAAAATTCCAAACTTAGCTTCACAAACAAATTCTTAAAAATATTTAATAAGTTTTAAAGCCTCCGTTTGGGAAGTGGGTTGGCTTTTTGGCTTTTTGGCTTTTTTGGCTTTTTTAGTCTGGGCTTAAAAGTTTGGTTTGGGAAGGATTTTTTGGCTTTTTGGCTTTTTTTACTTTTTTTGTGAGAGAGGAGTGTAATGATTATGGGTTGGATGTGATGTTTTGTTTTTTGTGGCTAAAAAAGCCTATTTTGTCTTTTGTGGCTAAAATAGCCAAAAAAAGCCCAAAAAAGTTCTTGCCAAACGGAGGCAAAATATGTTTAAATTTAATTTGTCCGTCTAATAAATTGATGTCAAATAAATTTTAAAATATATACAAACTTTGTGAATATATTTTGAATAACCTTGTTTGTTTCACAAGCCCCTGCATAGTCCACATCTTAGGATATTCCACTGGAATAGTTTCTTTCCAATAAGGTTGCATAAGGAATTTAGAAACATCATAATCTGTAATAAGGTTGCCCAGACCAGAACAACCATTGCTCAGATTAGGCATACGATTTGTAACTTTTAATTTAGGTGCAAAATCCTTCAAAACACATTGTGACACAATCAGCTTTTGAGGGCTGAAAAGGTAATTTTCTACCAAAAGCAAAATTTCGCTTGCATCAATTTAATTTGGATTTGAAAGTTTGGTGGAGCCATTTTGGGTTTACTTCCGTGATTTGAATCATTTATTTTTTAAAGTTTGTTAAGTAAAATATTTATGTAAAAAATTAAAATAATTAAATATTAGTAGGTATGTGTTTAAATTATATTTGTATTATTAAAAATGAATATTCTCTCCATTCTAAAATATTAGTCTCTTATTTTATTTTTTATTATCTCAAAATATTAGTTCCTTTTAAAAAATAAGGAATAAAATAATATGAATTTATTATTTTGCATTTCTTTTAAATTCATTAATAACACAAAAAGTACAATTATGACAATTAATATTCCTAAAAAAATATACTATCAAAGGGTAATTTTGAAAAATTAATCAGTATGTTTGGTTTCAGTTTTTTAAAAACTGAGTTTTTTATTTTTCGTGTTTTTTTGTTTTTAGTGAATATTTTTAAAATTTCAAACATTTTTTTACTTTTTTAAATGCACCTTATTTAGATGTATCTAAAAAATAAAATATTTGTGAAAAAATATTTTAAAAATTAATAAATATACAAAAATATGAAAAATATACTGAATTTTTTTTTTTTTTTTTTGTATTTAGTGAATTTTTTAAAGATTTTTTTTATAAAAATTATACTTTTTAAGTGTATTTATGTTAGGTATGTTTAAAAATTAAAAAAAAAATTTGCTTAAAATATTAAAAAAATTCAGTAAAAATAACAAAATAGGAAAAATAAGAAAGTAGAATTTTCTGAAAAGTATTTTTAAAAATTGGAAACAAATATAGTGAATATTTTTAAAATATAATAATTGTACTATCAAAAAAAGTTGGATTCCCCAAAAGAGACTATTATCCGTTTGGTAAGCCACTCAAAATATAATTTTACCCATTGATTTGAGTGTGTTGTTTGTTTGGAGCTTTCAAATTATAATTTCACATCCATTTCTCAAAACTCAATTCAAAACATAATCATTACTTTTCAAAACTCATAACCAAACGCATAATTCAAAACTCTTTTCAAAATTCAATTCAAATCAATATTTTAATTTTGTTAAGATTTTAAATATTTTAATATTTAAATATGTTACGATTTTTTTAATTTTTAAATTTTTTGAATATTTTTAAATATTTTAATTTCAAAATATTACAATTTTAATTTTTTTAATTTTAAAATATTTTATAAAAATATTTTTAAATATTTTATTTTTTTTGTTATGTATTTGGTTATGATGTGAGTGTAGAGTTGCGAAAGTAGTATGTAGTTTCGAGTTATGTGTTTGGTTATGAGTTTTAAAAAAAAATTCTTAATTTAGTTTTTTTTTATGTGTTTGGTTACGATTTAAGTGTAGAGTTGTTTTTAAATTTAAAATATTAACATTTTAAATTATTTAAAATTTTTGAATATTTAAAGTATTTAAATTTTTACGATTTAAATTTTTTGAATATTTATTTTAATTTTTTACCTATTAAATTTTTTAGATTATTTAAATATTTATGATTTAAATTTTTTGAATATTTATTTTGAAAAAAAAATTATTTCCTTTGTAGTATTTTCAATTAAAAATTTGATTAATGTTATTTTCTGTTAATAATAATTTTTTTTAATTGAATTTTAAAAAGAGTTTGGTTATGAGTGTTGGTCAAAATTTTCAATAGTGTAAAAATAATGTATTTTGTTATGAGTTATAATAATTTGAATTAAGTTTTGAAAACTCTTCTCAAAACTCATAACCAAACAAATTTTCTTACTTCACATGTCAAATCAAACTTTCAAAACCCAATTCAAAAACCATAACCAAACAAATTTTCTACACTCAAATCATAATTCCACAATTCACAAACTCAAAATACAATTCATACTCTCAAATCATATTTACAAAATTCTACCAAACGCAACCTATTATTTTGAGATGGAGGGAATAGTTATTTTTGAAATTATAATTGTTATCTATTTTTTAAAACAAATATAATTCAACATACGTTGATATTTGATTATTTTAATTTTTTGTATAAATATTCTACTTAATGAGTCCTAAAAATTAAATGGTTTGAATGATCGGCCCTGAAATGGACCCACCAAGCTCAAACACTTTCTCAAGTTAGATGGACAACTTGAGATAATCCAATCTCATCTAATTAACTAACTTACTGCATATAAATAAATAAATAAATTACAACTTGTGATAATCCAATCCCACTGCATATAAATAAATAAATTATAAATACATCTCTTCAGATTTATCAAAAATATGAATTCCTCCCATTATTGTGAAATTTATAAATACTCCCCTTTCTGCAATTAACCTAACAAAAAAATAAAATTATTATATTATCCTCATTTGTATCTATGCACCACTAATTCCTTTTTTATTTTATATCCTCATTTTCATCTATCCACCACTAATTCCTTTTTTATTTTATACCACCACAATGTTCTTCAACTCTCTTCGATGACACATTAAATGCTTGATAGTGGGTGTTGATCGAGAGTTGAAAAATGTGGTGCAATGGTTAGGTAAAGTATTGTCACCAGTGAAGGCCTAAAAAATGTGATGTAATTTTTCAACGTGAGAAAAAAATTTAATAAATTTTAGAGGGTGCACCCCAAAAATAAATGCGGAAGTTTCATTTCAACGTAATTTTAAAAAAATATATTTACATATTAACAATAAATTTTAAGAAAAGTTACTGATAAATCTCATACACAAAATTTAAAACTCATCAAATTTCAAAATAAAATACTTATACCAATTAATCCTACATGTTTTTAATTATTATTAAAAAATCTTACTTTCAAAAAAAAAAATTAAAGACGGTGTTACATCCTATCACCGCTAGACATCCGTCAGACAGTCATAGGAGACTCGCCAGAATATTCAACATCACCGGGAAGTCGCCGAAACATGACTAGAATTTTGCTGGAATATTGCCAAAATATTGCCGAAATTTTCTGAACGTTTCCAAAAGTTGCCGAAATATTTAGAATATTCGCTAAACGTCAAGAATACCACCGAAGACTCACCGGAATATCCAAAATATTACCCCAAAAAAGGATAAACTGAGAAATTAAAATATAGCAAAATATGCTAAATGTTGATAAACTAAAAGAAGAAGAAGAAAAGAAAAAAAAAAAACTAAGAATAACAAACAACAACAATAGGAAAAAAACATATATTATTTTTAATTTTTGTAGGATTTAAGCAAATAATCTCTAATATTGATCAAACTGAAAAATAAACTTTGAAACTATAAAATATTGCAGTTTCAAAATATGATTCTATTAAGCATTTATCCTTATCAATTAAACTGAAAAACATGTTATGAAACTGCAAAATTTTACAGTTTTAAAGAAATTTATGAAACTGTAAAATTTTACAGTTCTAAAGAATGATTCATTTCAGCACCAAAAAAACTGAAACTATAAAATTTTACAGTTTTTACCGCTTGTAACTAAAACTCGAAAACAACTTGTTCAATGCTTGAAAATTTTCTCCATTATAACAGGAAAATAAAAGTGTGTAGTAAGAAAAAGTTTTAAAAAAAAAACTGAGAAATCCAAGGAAAAAGACAAATATAGAAAGATACTTGTACTCTAACAACTATTTTTTAGTTTAGATCTAGCCGGATCTAATGTAGATCTACTCAGATTTGATGTAGATTTGAGTAGATCTACTCATCTTCTTCGTCAAAAACTTATCTCTTTCGCTATCAGTGAGCGCGAAGTAAAGAGTTGGTACTCCATGGTTGTCGCTGAACCACAATCAATGGTGGTCGTCGGTGATTGTAGAGTAGAAAGAGAAAGAAAAAAAGGAAGACATAGTCGTGGTGGTCGCCGATATCAGAAAACAAGAGATAATGATAAGAAGCAAGATGTAGGAAAAGAGAAGATAAATGAGCATAGAACTTTTGGGTCTATCTAAAAGGTTTTGGGATTAAATATAATGTACACTTTTCAAAAAGGACTTATGAGTAATTTGCCCTAAATTTTATAAGGATTTTGAGTTTGGTAAGCCCATTTTGGGACTAATTTCAATGATCCGAACGATTCACTTTTAGAACTCATTGAGTAGAATATTCATGAAAAAAATCAAAATAATCAAATATCGGTATCTGTGGTGAAAGGGGTTTGGGAATGCTCTCTGATCCAAATAGACCTTCCTAATCCTTGCAATGATACCTGAAAAAGGAACAAACGCTCTGGACGAGGGTACCGGAATTACCTCTCCGGTGAGCTAGTTAGTTCCTTTAGTCTTTGTGTTTTCTTTTCCTATAAGTTATTTGCTATTTTTCACATACATGTCCCTGATCGAGGCTCCTCCTTTTATATTACTTGCGAGCCCATGGTTAGGCCCACATCAGGCCTATTGTTTGGCTTTCAGTCGGCTCTTTTCATGGCCGATTTGTATAAATTGCTACGTGGGATTCTGGATTGGGCCGAGTTGTATTCGGCCCCACTCTAATGGGCCTCACCTTGATGAAATTTGGCCCCCACAATTGCCCGAACATCCGATTAGTCCCATCCAATTGGCATGTTCGGTTCGTTCAGACGTTTCACTCGGCTCGCAGATTGAACAGTTATTGGAAACAAAAATACAACGTTGGCGTTTCTTTCAATACTGAATCGTCAGAAGAATGAACGCGTGATCAGAAATCATTACAACTTCCCGCCCTCTCGTACTTGTCATTCATTTAATGCAATTTGAAAACACGCTGTCTCTTCGAGTTTTTTGAATTCGAAAGGCTCTTGGGTTATTTTCAATATTCCTCACTTTCCTTCCAAGACCTCTACAATTTTCTTATGCTCCCCTCCGTTCTTCTCTTTTCGACCTGTTAATTCTTCTCTTCTTTGTATTGCTGCCTGATTCCAGCTCCCATTTTGTTTCTGTTTGCTTTTGGTTAGTATAATTTTTCCTCCGTTTCAAAAGGTGAAACACTTGAAAGCTCTCCTTTCTGAGGATCGCATCACCACTTTTCGTTGCTATTTCTCTATCCCAGACGACATCCATCTGTCCCTTGTGGCAGACAGCGTGGTTGACATGAAGAGGACTGATACAAGCACGATCATCTTTTCTCTTCTGTCAATCGCCAAGAGCGGAGTCCGTTTCCCTCTTCATCCTTTTTTTAGGGTCATTCTGCACTATTGGGGTTTAATCCTTTCTCAATCAAGCGTAAACTTTTACCGAATTATAATGGGCATAGTATAATTGAATCGCCAACTTAGACTTAACCTAGGAACCCCTATTATTCAGCATTGCTATGTCTTGGCGAAATCATCCGGTCGACAGAGACGTTATTTTCTCAGAGCAAAGGACATAGACCACCAGTTGGTGACTATGCTTGCTAGTTCTGGCAAGCGAGTTGATGATGTTATGGTCATTGTCTGTGGCAACTAAGAATTCGGCGATGACGATGGCGAAGATCACCTGGACCTTGTGCCTAGACAGAAAGGCGAGCCACGTGGCCGTATAGACCCATTCTTTGTTTCTCTCTGTATATTTACTCGGCTCTAATTTCGTATACTTAGCTTTTTCTTCCACGTGCAAACAACGATCTAAAAAGAGCCCTTACTTCAGCCGACGACGCTGTGCTTACGCAAGTTAAAACTGCACTTGAATACTTCGGTCGTCCAAACCTTCAAAAGCAAGGGCACACTGCCCACGTGTTATTAAGATACGACCCAACGTATTCAACTTTTTCGGCCGCTAACCGCATCTCAATCCTAAGAGGTGAACGGCATCTCACGACACTAATTTTCCCAAGCTTCAAGAGCCTAAGGGACATTAGTCTCGAGGGTTCAGCCTTAGACCAAGGTGGTGAAATCGGCTCAGACAACCAAGGTGGTGAAGTCGGCGATCAAATTGCCGAGCAGCCGAGCCAGTCTAACTTGGACGAGTCTAAAGATCATTTGGAGGAGGAAGTTGATAGAGCACTCAATTTGGCCTTTGAAGAAGTCGGCTTCGACCTACCCTCCACTTCAAGATGAATAAATCTGTCTCCCCTAGAGGACAACATTTTCACTGACCTGGGAGACTTATCCAAATCAAACCCTAAGAACATGGCTAGAGAATCACTTGCACAACTTGCAAGGAGAAGAAACGCCGAAAGGCTAGCAGCCAGAAAGAGGGCCGAAAGCATTGCAACTCAAGAACCCCCGTCGCCAACTCCCGTTGAGGAAACGGAGCAAGAGATTGTTATGGCTGACTTAGTCCTTGAACAATGATTGAAAGGTGTTAAGCAAAGGGAAGAGGTTGAACAAAAGAGGGAAAAATGCCCCGCCGAGGTAGAAGTCGAGTCATCTGAAGAACCCAGCAATAAACAGCCTAGAGTGGAGGAGATTTCCCAAGACTTGGTCGCGCCGTTTATCGTTCAACCTAGAATGAAGCATGTGCCGATTGCTATCGACGTGTCGGCTGTTAAAGACCTTGCCATGGCCCTAAGTGTGGCTTTGGCAATTTCACTGCCAATGGACAAGACCGCGTTCTATACAGAACCGAACGTGGTTTCAATTACATTGGCAGCCTAATCGGCTATATTGGTACGTGATACGTGTAAGTTTACTTTTATACGCCGAATACTTATTTACATGCCGACTACTGTGCCTTTGTTTTGTTTTCACGCAGCAGGGAGAATCGTAGAAATCGGTCATCACCTTTATGACACTGTGAAGCAAATTAGCATACTCAAAGCCGAGATTGAGATGGAAAAAGGCAAGGCTAAAGAGGCGTTAGCCGAATTGGTGGTGGCGTCGGTGAGGGCCAATGCTGAGTGGTAGAAGGCGGTAGAGGAGTGCACGGGGGCCGATGCTGAAGCGCAGAAAGTAATGCAGACCAATCAGATTCGTCTAGCAGCCGAGGAAAAGGCAAACGCGAGTGCCCAAGCACTGAAGTTGGCCAAGGAGGTGATCAGTCAGTTGGAGGCCAAGTTGGCAGAAGCGAATAAGACAAAGGATCTTACCGAGTCAGCGGCGTCCAAGGTGTTCGACGCCGGAGAGCAAGCGGCCACTGAGAAGTATACGGACAAGGCCTTAAAATTTGAGAATCGCGGCTTCAAGCACGGCTGGCTCAAAGCTCTGACGGCCGCCAAGGTGACATTGGATCAGCCGATTCCCTGTGAGCAGTTAGAGGTTGAGCCGCTAGAGTCTGATCCTGAAGAACTATAAAGTCATAGACGAATCGATATAAAGTGGTTCTTAGTTTGCCTAATGTTAGTTTTTCCTTTTTAGTTTTGAAGTTTTGCTCATGTTGTTTAGAGGTCGCGTTAGGGTCGTTTGCATGTATAAAGTGACGTATGTATTCACTCAGTTTATTAATAAAAATGGCCTTATGTTATGTGAATCAATAGGGAATATTTTTTGTTGTTTTTTGTTTTTTTGTTTTGACTAAACAGGCCCCAAAAATTGAAAAGCTCACGGTAGTGGCCAAGTGGGGCAATGTACATAATTCAGCGCTAACATCAGCGGCCGAATAGATTCATTTATCTGCCCTTACCCTAGTTAAGCACATCACGCCAAAGCCAATTAACACATACTAGCCACAAGTGTTTTGACTAAACAGGCCCCAAAAATTGAAAAGCTCACGGTAGTGGCCAAATGGGGCAGTGTACATAATTCGGCGCTAACATCAGTGGCCGAATAGATTCATTTATTTGCCCTTGCCCCAGTTGGACACATCATGCCAGAGCCGATGAACACGTACTGCCCAAAAAGTGGCAAGCTCACATTAGTGGCCAAGTGGGGCAGTGTTCGTAGTTCGACGTTAACATCAAAGGCCAAATAGATTCATTTATCTGCCCTTGCCCTAGTTACACACATCGTGCTAGAGCCGATTAACACATATTGCCCAAAAAGTGGTGAGCTTACGTTAGTGGCCAAGTGGGGCAGTGTTCGTAATTCAGCGTTAACATCAAAGGCCGAATAGATTCTTTTATCTATCATTGCCCCAGTTGGACACATCGTGCCAGAGTTGATTAACACATATTGCCTAAAAAGTGGTAAGCTCACGTTAGGGGCCAAATGGGGCAATGTTCGTAATTTGGCATTAACATCAAAGGCCGAATAGATTCATTTATCTGTGTTAACATCAAAGGCCAAATATATTCATTTATCTGCCCTTGCCCTAGTTGGACACATATTGCCCTTGCCTCAATACAGTAGCGGCTGCGGGGCACATCGGAAATGTTGCATCAGTAATTAATAAACAAGGTATGCAATACTTATGAGGCTTCGAGCGTCATTAAATAGATTTAGCACAAACAACAAAAGGAGAAGTCGATGATTAGAGAGTGAGCAGCGAAGATAGTGCCAACGGTGGTCATATTGTGTCGTTATGAGAAATCATATGTCTAGGAGGCTATTTTTCAACAATAAAAGAGAAGGAAGGAGCTCAGCAGAGCTGAACACAGAAATGCATCGCGCATCTGGTAGCGAATCTCAGAGAACGGGCAACGTCACAGTAGAGGTACGAGAGAGACGTCGGTCACCCAGACATCGAAGTAGGTCCTCCAGAAGGGGTAAAGTAGAGAAATCCCCCAGAGATAGGTTACAACAATGGGAGAGCACGAGGGCGGTGAGTAGGCAGGCCACTAAGCGAAATGAGAAGAGTAGACCACCTCGCCCTATGTGTTTTTCGATTTTTATTGGGAACAGGCCCATAACTGAAGCGGACTCGATCATCCGCGATCCGAACGTGGCGGTGGAGTTTACTTGGCAAATGTTCCCACCGAAAGTGCAGCAATCGCTTGTCGGCAAGGGTGATTATGAAGTCTTCAGGGAAAGTATCCATGGAGCAATTAGAGGACTTTACAGCTTGTATAAGATAGGCATGCACCTTCGAGCAACGCAAAGAGAAATCGAGTAGAAGGATGGATGCATTCAGAATTTAGAGCGTCGTGTAGCAAAGGCCGAAGAGGAACTACAAAGAGTTAAGGCTGCAGAGACTTAGTCGGCTGGCACAATGAATCCGACTGTGGTTGAAAAGTGAATCAACGCCTAATAGATCACGCCATAGCCGATTGTGAGACGGCTAGTGTTTTTGCAAGGGAAACGATACAAACACGGGCCTACAAGGAGGGTTTCTTTGATGGTTGGAAAATCAGCATCGAAAAGGCCAAGGAGAAGTTGGCCGACGACGTTTGCCACTATGAGAACTGTGGCTTTAAGCACCGATGGATCAAGGCCCTGCAAACAGCCGGTGTTGACTTAGCATCCCCGCTGTATAATGATTACAAGGTTCCGTTCGAAGCCTATGATGTCGAGAAGACGGATGATAAGGAAGAAACGGACAAGGCCTGAACATAAATTTGTAAAAATATAGTCAAGTTAAAATGCTGTAAAAGATACCACCGTATTGTTTGTAACAAATATTGTGTTTTTGCAACCGACTTTCGATTTGTTTTAAAGACCAATATCTATGTGACTAATGAAACTGTTATGGTATGGCTAATTCTAATATTGTTAATTCCAGAATTTGGAACCTGGAATCTATAATAATAGTCATTCGCGAAACACGTAAGATGCTTCGAATTCGGAGTCTTTATTCGGCCATTTGTGTCGAATGTAAAGGGCATTTCGAATTCGGAATTTGTATAATTGTCAATCACGCGCTTAAGCACGAAGGGCACTCTAAATGTGGAGGCTTTATCTATTGGCCAAATGTAATGCATATAGGGCACTCCAAATTCAGAGACTTTATTGGCCAAACGTAAACATGTATGTAAGGCGCTTCGAATTCGAAGGCTTATTCGGCCAATCGTGCCATGCACGAAGAGCGCTCTAAATTCGGAGACTTTATTGGCCAAATGTGATCATGCACGTAGGGCACTCTAAATTCGGAGACTTTATTAACCAAACGTGATCATGCACGTAAGACGCTCCGAATTCTGAGGCTTACTCGGCCAATCGTGCTATGCATGAAGGACGCTCCAAATTCAAAGACTTTATTGGCCAAACGTGATCATATACATAAGGCACTCTGAATTCTGAGACTTTATTGGCCAAATGTGATCATACACGTAGGGCATTCAGGCTTATTCGACCAATCGTCCCATGCACGAAGGGCACTCCAAATTCGGAGACTTTATTAGCCAAACGTGATTATGCACGTAAGGCGGTCCGAATTCGGAGACTTTGTTGGCCAAACGTGATCGTGCACGTAGGGCGCTCCGAATTCAGAGACTTATTCGGCCAATTGTGCCATGCACGAAGGGCACTCCAAATTTAGAGACCTCATCAATTGGTCGTTTTAAAAGAGAAGGCAATAAGAAGTGTACTGTATTACTGAGTAACTACATAGATGCGTACACGCTTGCATAGCAACAAAAACAAAAACGAACTAGCATCTTGTACAAGTTGGTTTAATGATAAAATTTACGCAAGTGGGTCGAATTCTATAGTCGCGGTAATCTTTTGCCAACCATGTCTGAAAGGCGATATGCTCCTGTGCCGGCAATCGAATCAACCAGGTAAGGGCCATCCCAGTTGGAGACTAGCTTTCCATCTGCTGGGTTTTTAGTAGCAGAAAGCACTTTCTTGAGGACCAATTCTCCAGAAACATAACGGTGCAGCTGCACGCACTGGTTATACGATTTAGCAAACTGTTATTGATATCGCGCTATGTGCGCAAGAGCTCAATCTCGGCGTTCCTCAATCAAATTCAGATCCAAGGCCAACATCATGTCGTTATGACCTGTGTCAAAAGCCTGTGACTTAAGAGTGGGCAGCCGATTTCAAGAGGGATGATAGCCTCTGTCCCGAAGCACAAACAGCGTTTCTCCAGTAAATCGCCGAGGACAGCTCTTCAACCCACTTGCCCTTGGCCTTCTCCAATCGCTGCTTGATTCCATCTGGGATCACTTTATTAGAGGCCTCAGCTTGTCCGTTGCTTTGTGGGTACGCTGGTGAGGAAAAATAGGGCCGAATACCATATGTGTTACATAGTTCCTGATAGACACCACAATCGAATTGGGTGCCATTGTCAGATACAAGTGCTCTAGGTATGCCAAATCGGGTTATAATACTTTTCCACACAAAATGTTTAACATTGACATCTCGGATATGTGCCAACGATTCCGCTTCAACCTATTTCGTGAAATAGTCTGTTGCAACGATCAAGAACCATTTGTTTCCCGGAGCTCATGGTAGTGGTCCGACAATGTCAAGGCCCTATTGAGCAAACAGCCAAGGACTAGTAACAGAACTTAATTCTTTAGCGGGCAGATGAGTTAATGGGGGAAACTTTTAGCATTACTCACACTTCTTTACGTAGTTCTCGGCATCAGAACACATGGTTGACCAATAATATCCCTACGTTACGGCTCGGTAGGCCAATGAGCGCCCTCTAAAATGGGCACCACAACTACCTTCGTGTATTTCAGTCAAGAAATCCTCAATTCTGTCTGGGTGAACACATTCCAAATATGGCCTTGAGAGAGATTTTTTGTAAAACTTTCCCTGGGGATCCAAGTAATATCGAAGGGCTTTTTTCGCAATTTACGGGCTTCTTTCTTATCTGTTGGCAGCTATTCTAAGGAGAGAAATGCGGTTATGGGATCCATCCAACTCGGTCCTGAATCAATGGTGTTGACATAAACAGGTTTCGGGGAACTGATACTCGGCTTTGGGATGAATCCTACTTCGATAATTCATTTGATTTCCGAGTTAATGGCTGAAGCCAAACAAGCAAGAGCATCCGCATGTGTGTTCTAATCTCGAGTTATCTGATTCAACTCGTGGTGGTCGAACTTTGTAAGCAAAGCATTCTTCGTTTTCATATAGACTGTCATTCGGTCGTTCTTAGCCGCATATTTCCTTTTCAACTGGTTAATGACTAATTTTAAGTCATAGAAAACCTGTAATCGTCTGGCACCTAGGTGATGGGCATTGCGAAGGCCGGTTAGCAATGCTTCGTATTCGGCCTCATTGTTTGATACATCGAAGCCCAGTTTGACTGCCTGCTCAATTATTACCCCTTCAGGGGTCACAATTACGACCCTTACCCCGCTGCCACGTTGGTTAGATGATCGATCACAATACATCTACCAAATGTCTCCAACATGCATTCTCCAATCTAGTTGAGGTCGAGAGGCGAGTTAGTCAGACTTGAAGTCGGTGTGCCATCCTATAAACTCGGCTATGAAGTCAGCCAGCACCTGTCACTTGATGGTTGTCCTGGACAAAAATTAAAGGTTATACTGGCCAAGTTCTAATGCCCATTTAGAGATTCGCCCGATTCTTCCTCGCTACGGAGCGCTACTCGAAGAGGATAGTCCGTTAGTACCCCTATAGTATGAGCCTGAAAGTAGTGCATCAGCTTTCTGGCAGCCACCACAAAAGCCAGGATAAACTTCTCCAGTGGTAGGTATTGTGTCTCGCTGTCGACCATTACCTTGCTTTACATAATAGATTGGTCGCTGCTCTCCAAGTTCCTCCTTTAATAACACGGCGCTGACTGCCCAATTGGATACTGCCAGATACAATATGAGCGAATCGCCTAGTGATGGGGTCGACAAGAGTGGCACTAAACGGAGATATGTTTTCAATCCGCCTAGCGAGGCCTGACACTCGGGAGTCCACTGAAATGCTTTGCCCTGCCGAAGCATGTGAAAAAATGGTCGACAGCGATCCGAAGAACAGCTGATGAACCTGTTGAGGGCGGTGGCCATTCCCATCAATTTCTGAACTTCTTAGGCCAACTGAGGCGAACCGAGTTCTATAACGGCCATGATTTGCCTCAGGTTGGCCTCTATTCCGCAATGGTTTACAATATAGCCGAGAAATTTTCCAGATCTGACGCCGAATACACACTTCGAGGCATTGAGTTTCATTTTGTACTTTCGGAGGATGCCGAAATTCATGGCTAAGTTGGCTAGATAAGAATGCTTTTCTTTGGATTTCACCACCATATCATCAATGAATACTTCCATGGTTCGGCCGAGTTACTCTTTAAATATAGTGGTGACCAGCCTCTGGTAAGTTGCCCTGCATTCTTCAGTCCAAACGGTATGACCTTGTAACAATAGGTTCCTCGTGGGGTACGGAATGCGGTCTTTTCCTGGTCCTCCGGATGCATGGTAATTTGGTGGTAACCCCTGTAAGCATCCAAGAAACTCATGCATCGGTGGTGCGCAGTTGCATCTAAGGCTGAGCAAGGAATCCGTGAAATCCGTAATCCGATCCAATCCAGTCCAATCCGATAGGTTTGGATTGGTTTTTTGAATCCGCGGTTCGGTTCTGGATTGAAGAATTAAAAATCCGTAGTCCACGGATTGGTTCCGAATTGAACCCCGCCATTCCGGATTGGAACCGATCCGGACCGTATATAAATAGTCTATATTTTTATTATACATCCTCCCCCATAGTCTTTTCGCTTATTTTATATGAAATTTAAATTCAAACCTAAAACCGTATAATATCTTCTTTTATTACTTTTGTTTGTTAGTTTTTAATTTTAATTTGTAATGGTTTAAATACTTATGGTGAAACCAATTTTCTTATGGTTGTTTAAATTCTAGAATAGTATGTCGCTATTATAGAAAAACATGTTGCTATTGTGGAACTAATATAACGCTATGTTTATATTTTTATGAAATTAAAGTATTTTATATATATATATTTTTATTATTTAATTATGTGAATCCGTGGTCCTAAACCGATCCAATCCGTATTTAAATGGATTGGTTTGGATTGGTTCCATGATTTAAACGGATTGGATTGGTTCCAATTTTTCAGGAACCGTAGATAACGGATTGGTCCTGGTTTTACCTCAATCCAGTCCAATCCAGACCATGCTCACCCCTAGTTGCATCTACCAGTTGGTCGATTCGGGGAAGAGGAAAGCAATCCTTGTGACAGGCCCTGTTCAAGTTCGTGAAGTCCACACAAATACGTTAGGATCCGTTTTTCTTCTTTACAACCACGGTATTGGACAGCCATGTAAGGTAAGTTACTTCATAGATTGCCCTAGTTTCCATCAGCCTATCGATTTTGTCGACAACAGTCAAAGTATGCTTCGCGGTCGATCGTTGACTTTTCTGTATGACTGGTTTAACTTTTGGGTCAACATTTAAACGGTGCTGGGCCATATCTTCCAGATGTTGTTCATTCCGTTTCGCTTGATCCATGATTATCTGCATGGTTTCCTGCATCAAGGTAGAAAGGGAGGTTTGAGCCACTGGGTCACAGTTCAAGGCCCTTCGTGCAAGGATATTCTCTGGACCAAACATAGTTATTGGTGTAACATCATCTCTTGGTGTACCATCGTTAACAATGAGCGAAGGATCATCTGTTACGTCTACCATAAATGTGCTTGAGTTTTCCCACAGATGGCGCCAATTGTGATGAAAGGGGTTTGGGAATGCTCTATGATCCAAACAGACTTTCCTGATCCTTGAAATGAAACCTGAAAAAGGAACAAACGCTCCGAGCGAGGGTGCCAAAATTACCCCTCCGGTGAGCTAGTTAGTACCTTTAGTCTTTGTGTTTTCTTTTCCTATAAGTTATTTGCTATTTTTCACATACATGTCCCTGATCGATGCTCCTCCTTTTATACTGCTTGCGGGGCCATGGTTGGGCCCGCATCAAGCCATTGTTTGGCTTCTAGTCGGCTCTTCTCATAGCCGATTTGTATCAGTTGGTACGTGGGATTCTAGATTGGGTCGAGTTCAGCCCCACTCTAATGGGCCTTACCTTGATGAAATTTGGCCCCCACAATATCTATATGTTTGAATTAAATTTGTATTATAAAAAATAGATAGATGGTTATTCTTAAAATGATATTTATATTTTATTTTTTTAAAACAAATATGATTTAACCATTATTCAATCATCTTGATTTTTTACATGAATATTCTACTCAATGAATTTTAAAAAGTGAACGACTCAGATTACCAAAAATTGGTCTTACAATAGGCCTACAAAGCCCAAATACTCTCTCATGTTGAGATGACAATTTAAAAGAAATCAAACCCATCTTATAATATTAAAAGTCAACTTTATAAACTTTTTGATGTATTTGAAATAATTGGGACCACTTTCAGTAATCCGAACAATTCACTTTTTAGAACTCATTGAATAGAATATTCATGAAAAAAATCAAAATGATCGGATATCGATTTTTATATGTTTGAATTAAATTTGTATTATAAAAAATAGATAGATGATTATTCTTAAAATTATATTTATTGTCTTTTTAAAAAAAATAAATATGATTCAACCATATAATTACCAATGTTCAATTATTTTGATTTTTTACATGAATATTCTACTCAATGAATTTTAAAAAGTGAACAGTTTGAATTATTGAAATTGGTGAATATTCTACTCAATGAATTTTAAAAAGTGAACAGTTTAAATTATTGAAATTGGTCTCACAATAGGCCTACTAAGCCCAAATACTCTCTGTCACGACCCGCGCCCCGTACCCAAGGGTTAAGCATCGTGATGGCCAGTAACTGAGGTTACCTCCGGCCAATTCATAAACAAATTAATAAACGCAAGCGGAAGAAATATTTGAGTAAAGGTACCAAACTAATCATTGGAGCTTCTATTTTTATTACAATATATATTGACCAAAAAGGCCGACATTTACATATAAAAATATCAAGAAAGTGCTGTGTGTGTATATTCCACAGCCCCGCATCTAAGACATTCCAAAAACTATTTCTGAATTGCATTATTCCCTGAAAATTGGTAAACAAGTATAAGCACATGGCAAAGTGAGAAATATTATACCAAGAGTATAAGGGACATGAAATAACCATGGATCGTTAGTTAGGCCAAAACATTTAGGATAACTGAGTCGGAACAAATAATCCTTTTAGTAGCAAAACTGAGATTATGTAAATAAATAACCACAACCACGGTACATAACAGAACAGAATAGAGGTCACAGAAGTGACAGTCAGAACAGAGGTACGGATTCAAGAGGTGGCTCGTACGGATTCCAGAGGTGGCTCCCACAATAGTGTAGCACTTAGCTCCGCACAGCACTTTGTTCCGCACAGAATAGATGTACGGATTCAAGAGGTGGCTCGTACGGATTCTAGAGGTGGCTCCCACAATAGTGTAGCACTTAGCTCCGCACAGCACTTTGCTCCGCACAGAACAGAGGTCAGTGGATCCATGACAAACAGAGGACCACAAAGTGGTCAAACAGAGGCCAATGGTTATTTAAGTCCCCCAAGGCGTGGGACTCCCGTGGTGGTACTTACAAAACATAATTGTTTATAAGGTCATAGTAAAAAATATTCTTTAAAAGTAAAACAAATATATCCATGGGTTTCCTTTTAAGTAAATAGGGTTCAGAAATAAAACCACGTAACTGAAATCTTTATAAAACATAACTTTTATTAATATACTAATAAAACACACTTGTATAAAATAGATTTTGGTAAGTCAAAATATACGTAAAATATATTTTGGTGACTCAAGGTATAATATAACTCACTCTGCCATGTGCTTATAGTTGTTTACCAATTTTCAAGGAATAATGCAATTTAGAAATAGCTTTTGGAATGTCTTAGATGCGGGGCTGTGGAATATACACACACAGCACTTTCTTGATATTTTTATATGTAAATGTCGGCCTTTTTGGTCAATATATATTGTAATAAAAATAGAAGCTCCAATGATTAGTTTGGTACCCTTACTTAAATATTTCTTCCGCTTGCGTTTATTAATTTGTTTATGAATTGGCCGGAGGTAACCTCAGTTACTGGCCATCACGATGCTTAACCCTTGGGTACGGGGAGCGGGTCGTGACAAATGGTATCAGAGCAATGGTTTATAAAAAAAAAAAAAAATCATCATTGGAGCATAGGACACATGCACATTTAAGAAGTGGGATAGCGGGTAATTAATATCGAATTATTATATTTTGTTCGTCGATTTAATTATATTATAATTTTATATGATTATATATATATAATAAAATTTTTTTTTTTTTTTTTTTGTGCCCAATTTGTGGAAGATATTAGACATACTTTATATTTGTTATAGTAAAAGAAGGGTAAAAAAAGAAGGATGTCGGGCTCAAGCACCTACCAAAATTATAATATAATTAAATACATATAATTTTCAGTTCAGTGTTAAAAAAAAATTTATTTTAAAAGTGGGTTCAAATTATAAAGATACTAATTTTGAAACTAAAGTTTATCTCAAAATTTTCAATTCTTGCATAAAATTCTGTCATTATGTTCTCATTTTTATTTATTTTATCGTAAACAAAACGAATGAAAAGTTTTTCAAGTTACCCATTATTTCTCATTTTGGCCCAAACTAATTTTTGACAACTAGACAGTAAGTCATTTTGGTAAAAAAAAAATTTGAGGTCCTATTTTTTCTATCAGATTAATCATCTAACATATATTTATCAGAGTGCGCAGCGGATAGCTTACACATGGCAAATTTCGAGGACGAAATTTTAAAAAGGGGGAAGATCGTAACAACCCAGATTTTTAATTATTCTGTATGACTTATACTAATATTATTTAATCTCAGTTTGAAAAATATATAATTTATTATATATTATTATGTGTAATTTTGTAAAATAATATAATTATTAAAAATTTAGAGGCCAAAATATAAATAAATAATTAAGTTAATTTGGATAAGCTTGACACGTGGCAGTTGGCTTGGAGAGCATGAATAGAATTTGTATAAATAGGGAAAGGTTGACTCAGTAAAGAAGGGAGAAGGGAGAAGAAAAGAAGAAAGAAAAAGAAAGGAAAGAAAAGAAAGAAGAAAGGAAAAAAGAAAGAGAGGAAAAGAAGGAAAAATTAGTGGAAGTTGAAAGGATTTTTGATAGTGAAAAAGAAGAGTAAGGTATTAAAGTTAAGGTGAGTTATATTATATCTTGAGTCACCAAAATGTATTTTACGTATGTTTTGACTTACCAAAATCTGTTTTATACAAGTTATGTTTTATTAGTATATTAATAAAAGTTATGTTTTATAAATATTTCAGTTACGTGGTTTTATATCGAACCCTATTTGTTTAAAAGGAAACTCATGGATATGTTTGTTTTACTTTTAAAGAATATTTGGCTATGACCTTATAAATAATTATGTTTTGTAAGTACCACCACGGGAGTCCCACGCCTTGGAGAACTTAAATAACCATTGGTCTCTGTTTGGTTACTTTGTGGCCCTCTGATCCATTGACCTCTGTTCTGTGCGAAGCAAAGTGTTGTGCGGAGCTAAGTGCTACACTATTGTGGGAGCCACCTCTAAAATCCGTACGAGCCACCTCTTGAATCCGTACCTCTGTTATGTGCGGACCAAAGTGCTGTGCGGAACTAAGTGCTACACTATTGTGAGAGCCACCTCTAGAATCCGTACGAGCCACCTCTTGAATCCATACCTCTGTTCTGACTGTCACTTCTGTGACCTCTGTTCTGTTCTGTTCTGTACCGTGGTTATGGTTATATATTTACATAGTATCTGTATTTCGATTTCAGCTACTTAAATGATTTCTGCTACTCAAATGATTTGTTTATGTAAATGTTTTGGCCTAACTAACGATCCATGGTTATTTCGTGTCTCTTATACTCTTGGTATAATATTTCTCACTCTGCCATGTGCTTATAGTTTTTTACCAATTTTCAGGAACGGTGCAATTGAGAAATAGCTTTTGAAAAGTCTTAGATGCGAGGCTGCGGAATAGACACACACACAGCACTTTTTATGATATTTTTTCTATGTAACTATCGGCCTTCTTGGTCAATATAGTTTTGTAATAAAAATAGAAGCTCCGATGATTATTTTGGTACCCTTATTTAAATATTACTTCCGCTTGCGTTTATTGATTTGTTTAAATTTTGGCCGGAGGTAACTTCAGTTACTGGCCATCACGATACTTAACCCTTGAGTACGAGGAGCGGGTCGTGACACTCTCTCATGTTGAGATAACATTTTTTTTTTTGTTACAGGAAAATCCTCCCTAATCTCCCGCAGGTCCAAGACAATGCCCGTTGCAGAGATCACCAGGGTGTCCTATTAGCCGTTCTGAGCAAGGAGATTATAACATGAGATAACAATTTCTATAAATAAAAAATAAATAAATAAATAAATAAATAAATAAAACTCATCTTATAATACTAGTTGTCACTTGTGCGATGCACGGAATTTTACAAAGTGAACATAGTAAAATAAAATAAACTAATTATGCTATTTAGTTGTATTTTCTAATATAAATAAAATATTTTTATTTAATTTGTGTATATAAACCTTACCATGTATCATTCAAAAATTTTAATACTTCACAGCATCAAAAAATTTAGAAAATTATCATAAATTATGTAAATCATCACATAACATATAGATAGTAAGAGTTAGTTAAGACAACCAAAAGTGGAGTAACAAAAGCATACTAAAATTATAATTAATCAAAATGACTAACATAGAAAATTTTAGAAAACTATCATAAATGTAAATCATCACATAACAAATAGGTAATAAGAGTTGGTTAAGACAACCAAAAGTGGAGTAACAAAAGCATACTAAAATTACAATTAATCAAACAACTAACATTAAATAAAAGAATTTTATTTTTTTCATTTTTTTTCAATCAATAAGAGATATTATATTAATTATCCCACATAGTATAATGAATTAAATTAAAATAAAATAAATTTTAATTTTAATTTCTATTATATTCAGTTAGTGGTTAAAAAAATTCACATGCTGTTTGGTTTTTTTTTTTTTTTTCCCCTTTAATTTTATATTGATTCACTAAACAGAAATAGATTTGAAAATGTATTAAAATTGAACTGATAAACATAAAGAATAGAAATATTTAAATTATTCAAAAAAAAACCTAACATTTTAAATATGAGATCGCTTGCATTTGCTCAAGCTTTGAATCTACATAAAAAGATATTTAAAAAAAAAAAAGAAGAAATTTGTGGACTAGGTCTCAAAAGAAATGAGTTCCTGAAAATTAATTTAATCATAAGTTATTTCAACATGACAATCAACAACCAAATATAATTGATAATTAAATTTAAAACATAAAACCATATCCAAATAAATTTTGATAATCACTTCGCTTCCAATATAACATCTGCACCAAAAATAATTAAACACAAATAGTCAATAAGTGAAAGAGTCACAAATTAATAGTAGCACTTCAAAAATAGAATGAAATCTCAATTGAATGATACATTATTAGCCAAAAAAGAAATAAATAAAAAAAATACAGATTGTAGAAAAAAGAAAAAGAAACAAAAACATAAATAGAATTTACAGAAAAATAAAATAATAATATTCATTTACATAAACTCCATTTCCCACAAAGGCAAAAACTCATGTAAGTTCATATTTCAAATGTAAAGTTGATACAATTGAAAAAATAAATAAATAAATAAATTCACTTGTGACTTGAAATTTAATGCAAAATTGTTTAGGCACATTGAAGGAGAGTCAAAAAGGGCTCAATATTGATTGCAATTTTTTTTTTCTTTTCAATCTCATGTTCATGGTTCCTTTTTCAAGCACTTGTTTTTATATTGAAAAGATTATACTTAGACAAATGACATACTTGGAATTATATCATATTTAAAATTTACATGGATAATTAATTGATAATTTTTAAAGATAAATAAAGTTCAACTTGAAGATAAATTTTGAAAAGATTTAGTTGAAATATAGGAGAATCTACAACAATCAAGTTCAAATAGAAGATAAACTCCAAGAAAGAAAACAAAAATTTAAGTTCAAATTTAAAGATAAAATAAGATAAACATGAGAAAATATTTTTAATCTTTTAAGATTACTTAAAAAGATCTATCGTTAAATATACAATAGAATAAAGATGAAAAAAAATGCATGGAAGTTTTATCAATAGAATAAAGATGAAAAAATATATATATATTGCATGGATGTTTTATGGCTCCAAATAGATTTCAAGTAAAAAAATGATGGACCTTGAGGGATTACTTGTAAAACTCTATATATATATATTACAATCTTCCCTAGAGAGAAAAAACTAATAAACATTTGAAGTTAAGAGATATAAATTACTAATACCTTAAAAAAAAAAAAAAAATTATGATCACGACCATGAAGAAGAGAAAAAAAAAAACAAATAGATGTTGTTGGGGTTTGTTTCCAATGTTGGGTTTTGTTGGTGGATGTTCAAATTTATATGAAAATTTTAATTTAATAATCATGTATTTTTTAGGTTTAGTATTTAAATTCAAATTTAACTTTGGGATAGAGATAAGGAGCTAAAGATATTTAACATCACATTTTGTTAAATACAAATCAAATTATTTTATTTTTTAAAAGCAAACGTGAATTAGATAAATGCTAACATTTTTTTTATTTTATATATATATATATTACAAGTGAGAATAAGAGTTACGAGAGTTGTGAGTTTTTTTATTATTATTATGTAAATTTATGTGATACAATGATAAACATGTAAGGTTCTATATGCATATTTATATCCACAACTTCCATGAAAGATATTATTTTATTTTTTAAAATATTTTTTTAGATAACAATTGAGAGACGAAGTGAGAATACTTGAATAGTGAGAAGAGGGGTAAAGAGAAATCCCACGTATTTATTTTATTTTTTTAAAATTATGAGAATTTATGATTCAAGTTTTGAAGTCTTTTGACTTAACAACTACATTTAATTATATAGATAGATAGATAAATAGATAGATATAGATAAATAAGTAGACAGATTAAAAGTCAATTTTATAAATGTTTGATTTATTTGAAATAATTTTTTAAAATTTCAAACTGTAATGTTATTTCCCAAAACAAATATATATCAACCAAAAAATAAAAAGTTAAGTACACAACCTTTTCCACTCAAAAATGACCACATTTCTTCTAGTAGTGGGCCCACATGAACCCACACATCATATAGGTCTCGCCATAAAGTGAGAGAGGATTATTATTATTTTTTTAAAAAAACGTTATATTTTTTTGAACATGTTTTAAAGACGTTACATGGGTAACATTTACGGAGTAATAATCAACATCATGTAATTATCAAAATCATCAAGATCATATTAAGTAATAATTAATATCATACTAACTAATAATTAATATCATGTAATAAAAAATGATAAAAAATATATTGTACAATAGTATTGCTTAATTATATTGGATTGCCTTCTAAAGCACTAAGGCCCCGTTTGTTTTGGGCTATAGGGAGGGTATTGGGATTAGTAATACCAAGGTATTACTAAGCCCTTGTTTGTTTGGAGAGAAAGCCTTGGGACTATTAGTCCCTTGGTATTGCTAATACCCTTGGATGGGGGATTGGTAAGGAGGAGGTAGAGATGGTATTAGAAAATAGTGAGGGGATTAGAAATTTTTTTATTTTTTATATATTGGGAATTTTTTTTTAAATATAATGTTTAATTTTTTATATTTTTTTATTTGTTTTATTATTTTATATAAAAATAATTTAACAATTCCTCAGTACTAATCCCCTCACTATCAATCCCCTCACTGCTAATCTCCTCACTATCAATCCCCTTACTAACAATCCCCTCACTATTAATCCCCTCACTATCAATCCCCTCCATGCTATCTCCCAAAACAAACGGGGCCTAAGGGAAATATCTAAGGTTCATGTAATTGAGAATCTCTGTCAAATTGTTTAGCGTAATTTTTATTTACAACCGTGATATTAGCTATTACTTAAATAAACTAAAAAAATAAATTAAATGTGACGTAAAAAAAAGGTAAAGCAGTCTGAGTGAAACTGTCAACTAAACCACATATAAAACATAAATAGAGCAATTTAGATGAACATAAGTTGACATAAAAGAAAAGTAGACCAATCTTAGTAAAATTGTATTTTTTATAATAAAAAAAATAATAAATAAAAAACACAAGTCTAACCAATCACATGAAATATAGATAGGGCAATTTGGATGAACAATGAACATAAGTTACTTAAAAGAAAAGTAGACCAATCTGAGTAAAATTGTATTATAAGAGACAAGTCTAACAATAGATGAATCTGAGTAAAACTGTTTTTTTTCATTTTTTTTTAACCAAAAACTAGTCTAACCAACCATATCAAGCAGAGCAATAGAGAATGGCAAGACATCACATAAAAGTGAAGCAAAATGGTGACTTTTGCTACATATAACTCTACTCACACAGAGCTGCAAATAATGTCCAACTTTTGACATCAACTAATATATCCAAATCTCTGATCCAAAAAAAAGAACTAATATATCCAAATCATTGGGCAAATTAGCATCCAATTGCTTCTTGGATGCACACATGGTTTTTATCATCAAACCTGTGGAGGAAAAAAAAATTAAAAAAAAAAAAAAAAGGGCTAGATTCATAGCCCCCTTCAATGTACCAATCCACAAATCTCTTTCCATTCTCTTCCCAATGACCCACAAAAAAAATGGCAAAAATCACTACCAGTAGATGAACTTTTCATCTACCAAATATACCCCCTCCACTCTCAAGGGCATGTATGTCATATCATCACTATATTATCTACTCTATTCTATCATCAATCACAGCAGATTGATAACTTTAAAAAAAGGAACTTTTCAAATTCAAAGATCAAACCCAGAAGCCGTGTCAAAAGCTTATTTCAGAAGCGCTTCTTGGAGAAGCCAAATCGATCAGAGTAAAACGCTTTTACGCGGCCGAGCAATCGGTCCCGCCGTCGATCGGAACCCTATAACGACCGGGTCCAGTACGCAGCAGTGAAACGGCGCCGTAATTCCCTTCCTTCTCGCATTCGCACACTCCTCGCAAAACGGTCGAGTCGCGATCGAATCCCCAAATCTCTCTTCCGAAAACGAATCGGAATCGGAATCCAAACCCAAATCCGAATCCAAATTCAGAGTCGAAATCGCATTCGAGTTCATCAACATCGCGTAATTCTCTCTCTGAATCTGCAAATTCATCAACCTCTCGTTGTAATTCAAGAACTCCGGCGACGCAATCTGATTGTAGTGCCCTAAATTGTTCAGCTCTGGTTGGTTTCGCCGGAGAAGAAGCAACTTTTCCGGCAAGTAATCAACGAATTCAACCCCACTACCACCACCACCCTGTTTTTGCTTCGGCTTCGGCCTCCGATTCCTTCTCGTCCGCTTCAACACAGCAAGGAAGAAACAGTCGGTTTCCTTGACAACCGCCGCGAAGTTCATCTTGCCGGTGACGGGTATTTTCCGGCGAACCTCGGTAGATGACTTGGGCTTCTTGCAATCAACAAGGTAAATGGTGATCTGGTTCGGAGATATTCCGATCTTCTGGCTCAGACCCGATTGAAAATTCTTGAAATCTTGCGAGGCTTCAATCCTCACGCTACCCATGTTAATTTCTCGCTCCCCGTCGTAGAACACCACCGGAAAATTCGCTCCGCCACCGTCCACCATCTTCACTGAGAGAGAGAGAGAGAGAGAGAGAGATGGGTCGAATAGCTAGAGAGAGGGTTTTATAGAGTGAGAGGAGGTGAGGGGGTTAGGGTTGGGTTTGTAGATTTGATTAGGCGGTGGGGGTATTTATGGGATAAAAATTTATATACAGATTTCAGAGTAAGGTTAGGGAAGCTATCAAATAGCTTCGGGACTCTTATAGGGAAACATCTTTTGAGAAGTTATCGGGTGGTTTTAGATCACTACTTTATTCTTTTAAATTGTGATGGATGTAATAAATTAGACCAATGAAAATTAAGATAGGAGATTACATTTATTTGCCCCAAATGCAGTGTATAATCTCTAGGGTTTGAGTTGAGTACATGCGTGGGCTTCAAGTAAATGGCTGTGTGTGTGTGTGTGTGTGTGTGTGTGTGTGTGTGTGTGAGAGAGAGAGAGAGAGAGAAAGAGAGATGTGGGTTTGTGCTGTTGGGTTTATCTCTGTATGCTAATTTTTATCGCCACGCTCTCAAAATTTTTTGGGTTGAAATTGCCACCATTTATGTTAGTTATTTACGTTCATACCCTGGATTTCAAGCATTGTCCTCTTTGGCAACATCAAGTTTAAGGTTTATTTATGTTTTTTTTTTTTTAATTAAAAATTATAAATAAAATTAAACAAATTATAGGAAAATAATAGGGTAAATGCTTAAAACACTTGTCTTATATGATTTTTAAAATTATATTTTGTGTCGTTATTCATTTTATTAATAAATTATCAAGTCATTTATTAGTTATTCATAATATTATAAATATATTTCAATTAACAATTAAGGTAATTTTATTGTTATACAAAAGAATAGTTAAGAATTTTATTTTTCTATTAATTTTGTTAAATAAAAATTTGTGATAAGTGGATATTTGTAATTTTTAAAATTATATGACGCAATTCATATTTTAAATAAACCTCTAAATAATTTATCCAAAAAATAATTACAAAATGTAAAATTCACCAATAAAATATCAAAAATGTCTTTTTCCTTAATCTCTCTTTTCATTCCTCCCTTCGTCTTCCCAGCCTCCTTCCATATTAGCCATTCCTCCCATATCCATAACAATCTTTTCCTCAATTGAATCCTCCACAAAGCACCAAAAACCTCAAATCGTTTTTCAACATTTTGAACATGAATAGAGATTTAAGGTTTGGAATTTCAATCTACATGGCAATTGTGATGTTGCAGTACTGCGGGAAGTGAGGGTAAGATGTTGCAATGGTACCGATAATAGAGAGAGTTGAGTTGGATGAAAGGGTTGGGGAGGGTTGAGTGTTGGCATCTTTGACTAAGGCGGTGATTGACAAAAAAACAAAAAAAACAAAAAAAAAATAGACTAAAAATTAGGGGTGCAATTCGGGCGGCTTCAGTCGGGTTGGAAGGTTGTCCAAATTTAACTCAAGTTGTGCTGAGATCTGTCTAGACCCAAATTGTAACCTGAGGTTGCCTGTCCAAACCTAACCCGAGTTAAACCCAAGTTGCCCGAATTGTAAATCAATTTCAATTTTTTTTTTTTCCAGCTACATTATTAAATTATTAAACTTTGACTCTATTTACATTTTTTTTTTTATATATAAAAATTCATAAATACTATCAAAACAAATAATTTATATAATGTAAAAAAGATGCCGTTATAGTAGTTTTTATAATTTATGAGTGAAAATAAAAATAAAAAAATAAGATTTTATGTTATTTGTATATATAATATATATTCAATATGATTTAATAATCTAAATTACTTTAGCGAAATGCGCCATACACCCAACTGGGGGTCACCCCCAGTGAGGTGGCAGTCTATTATTGGATAAAAAAAAAACTGTTTTTTTTTTTTTTTTTTTTTTTTTTTTTAAGTTTGAACCAGTGGGGGCGCAACACCTCACTGGGGGTGCGACCCCCACTGGGTGTATGCATCACTGTTGATTACTTTAATATCATGTAATGGCTAATAATTTATATATATTTAATATTTTTATATATCTATATATGTATAATTTGCGTTTCGAGTTATTTGGGTTGTTTGATATCTTTGCCCACGCCCGTCCAAAAAATCGAAGGTTTGGATGGCTCAAGTTGAACCTGCTCAAATTGCACCCCTATTAAAAACAATAAAGAAGATAAAGGGCAAAAGAGTAAAAAAATAATATGCTTTTGCAATTATTTTTTATAATTAAAATTTTCTTTAATGCTTTTGTATTTTTTTTCCTTACACTTTATTCTTTAAATATAATTTCTCTAATGAAATTCATTTGACAACTATTTGTTATTTTAATTAAACATACAAAATTTTTAAAAATATTCAAAATATATTTTTCTTATTTTTAAAATAAATTTTCATTTAATCTTTCATCGATACCCTTTCTGCCCACCACCATTTTCGACTATCATTGTGGACAAAACCCCCATCCTCAACAGTCAACAATCACCATTTCCGCTAGCAGGCAATCACCTCACTTTTTTGTTTTTTAAAAACGTGAGTAAATCAATCTTGGGAATAAACCAATTTAGACATGTTTTGTAAATTGATTGGGCCAAGTAGCTTGAAATGTCATCAACAATAGTGACAAAACAAAATAAAACAAAACAAAAAATTGATAAATGAATTGGTGGAGATGCGGCGGTTTTGTGCAACTGACAGTCATGAGGATCGGCAAATGGTTTTTATTACTTTTTTAAAACTATATACACAATGAGACAGCATGATGCCAAATTTATGTTCAATTTCTTGTCTTTGGCACCACCATTTTAATTGGCTAGCTAACCAGAATGGTCTTCACATTAGGCAGAATAATTTATACTAAAGGATATTTTAGTCATTTTCTAATAAACAATTATTCTCAAAGTAAGTTGTTCCATCTATTCAATAAAATGACATTGGCATAATTTGCAGGACAAAATGGTTCCAAGAAAATTTATCACGTATGTATTTTGTGATTTCATTCACAAGGAGAAATTAAAAGTATAGCGAAATATTTAATACAACTTATAATTTATGAAATAAAAATAATTTAAATAAATTGATTATTGAAAAGCAATGAAAAAAATGCTTTCAACTTTTGTTGTTTGATTATCATATTTTAGTTTGTTGAAACTGTACCAAACAAGTGAACTCTGGCAAAAGAAGAAAGCTGAACTTTGACAGCAATGAATTGGGCAAACACCCTATTCATTTTCACTATGCAACATTTTGCTTCAAATGGATCCATAGAACATAGCATGGAAGTTAAAAAAGGAGATTGGTTCATTAATGGTTGGAGCTTGTAATCTTATGTATGATTTGGGTAAATGTGGCCTAGCAATCCAAATCAGTGGTTTTGTACACCAAGAATGAGGCAGTGCCGATGTAACTAGTTGCCAATGACTTTCCAGCTGAGGTTGGCTGTGAAAATGCTAACTGAGAGCGATCGAGGACGACTCCCATGCAGAAAGTTCTCCTGTATTGAAGAAAAATATGGGACTATAAATTTAAAAAAATCAAAATGGTGAACAGCAGTAAATACAGAGTCAGTCCTCAAGACAACAAATTACAATATATTCAAGTTCATTTGAACAAATTTGAGTTTTTGAGCAAAGTTTAGAACAAATTCTACCTTCAATGTTTTTTGAAAGAGAAAAAATCAGTACCCAACATTTTCATTTGAAATTTTTGGTGAAAATGACAGGTTGTCCCCAAATTTACATCCTCACTGTTCTTTGACAATTACATTAACAAGATGTCTACAAAAATGCAATGTTTTATTTTAGGAGTCAAAGGAGGTCGATGGTACACAAAGTATATAAGTCTAAAGGACTGAACTGCACAAAAATGTTCAACAAAAACAGATAATTCAGAGCAGATCCATTAATAAGGTAACAAACGAACCGAGCCAAATTTTAATATATTTGGGCTTATTTAATAATATTTTAACGAGTTTAAACTTAATAAAAATTTAACAAACCAAGCTCGAACCACGTTGATTTAAGCTTGACTCGAGCTCGAGCCTGTTCACAAATCTTAACGAGCCAAAGAAATTATAAATTCATAATTACGTATAATACTAAAATTACAATTGAAACTTTAATTATATAATTATATATACAATATATATATATATAAACATACTAAAAAAAAGTCAATATTTCACCAATATAATAATATCTACCACTATTATTATATAAATATATTATTTATAGTTAATTATTATTTACATAAAAATAAATTTAGCTATTACTTACATTTATATTATTTAAATACATAAATAACATATTTTTCGTATTTTTCTTACATGTTTTTACATTATTTAATATATAAATAATATATTTATTCTATTATTTAAATAAATGTTTAACGAGCCAATTAACGAGCTGAGATTTAGTATATTTAAGCTTGTTTATCAACATTATAACGAGCTTAAACTCGAGCGCAATAAAAATTTAACGAATTGAGTTTGAACGAGCCTGTTCATGAATGAGACTATTCATTGACAGCCCTATTAATAACAAGAAGTTCAAACGAACACCAATTCTTAATGTCGGAGAAGAGAATGAAACTATGCGAAGAAAAGTAGCCAAGTTCAAGTTCTCTCTAAAGAGAATTGAAAATTAACTGGCATAAATACAAATATGCAATGGTCAATACTTTGCTTAAAACCTAAGTATTTGAAAGTATCTTAGAAAAACATGACTACCAAAATTCTTGCATACTAATATTGTATGGTATGTGATGTTGACAGACATGTACTGGATAAAAAAACTACTAATTGCTTGTTAGTATTCTCTCTGTGGGCCAATATGCCAATTGTTTTTGGTTTTTAAAAAACCGGATTGTTGTTTTTTTTTTTTTTTTTAGCTGTAAAAAAGGGGGATTGGTTGTTGCTCGATTTGATTAGGCATACCGGTAAATTCCATCTAATGGCTAGTGATCGTGTACTCTGGGATTATGGTGCACCTTACCTAAACTGTAGCCGTAGCATAGGATAAGGATGCAGGATTGTGATAAAAGCTAATTAATAAGGTCAGTGATGGGAAGAACTCTAAGCGTGTGGGTTTGTTTTAAAAGATTAGAGAGTGGGATTGAACTATTAGTCTTATCGGACTAATAGTTTATTGTTTGTTTTATTTTTTTTATTTCGGACTAATAGTCTTCCCGGACTATTAGTCTCACAAATATAGAACTATCTGAGTTGGGATATAAATCATGGAATTGATATCCCATAGAATTATTTTGTGAAATGTACATTTTACCCTCCATGCTATTACTTAGCAAACAATTAAAAAATGATTAAATAATCTTTTGAACATTTATAAATTATTTTTTTAGTCTTGTTAATTTAAAATTATATATTAAATAAAAATTTTTAATTATAAATTAAATTTAATTAAAAATAATAAATTATAATTTATGACCTTATAAATTAATTTTTTTTAGTGTTGTTAAAAAATTAAATTTACATATTAAATTAAATTATTTTTTTAGTGTTGTTAATTTAAAATTATATATTAAATAAAAAATATAAATTATAAATTAAATTTATTTAAAAATAATAAATTATAAATTATGGCCTTATAAATTAAATTTTTTTAGTGTTGTTGAAAATTTAATTTATATATTAAATAAAATTATTTTTTATTGTCGTTAAGTTAAAATTATATATTAAATAAAAAATATAAATTATAAATTATAAATTTAATTTAATTGAAAATAATAAATTAAAATATTGTGCAAAAAATAAAATAAAACAAATTTTTATTTAATCTAGCTAAAAATAATTAAAATATTAAAACTATGTTTAATATTGCTATTACTTAATAAATAATTGAAAATGATAAAATAGTCATTTGAGCATTTATCATTTTCCATAATATCCCAAATAAACATTGGATAACTAAAAATAATCCAATCCAGACATCTAATCACATGACTAAACAAACATAGGATACAAATTTAATCTAACCAAATAGTCCCGAGACAATGTAGATTACAATCCCCCCTTATCCAGTCCGTCCAAACAAACGCACCCTAAAGGATAACGCACTATGGCTTCATTTGGAAAGTGGATTAACTTTTTAACATTTTAGTTTTTTTAACTTAAGGCTAAAGCGTCTTGTTTGGGTTGAACTTTTTAATTTTTTTGACTTTTTCAAAGAAAAAAAAAATGAAATGATTATGATCTAAATATTACATTTTATCATCTTAATTTTTTAATTAATTTTATCTTTTTGTAACGATTTTAACTCATGCCAAACAAGGGCTAAGAGTGCACATATTCTGCGACTCAATCCCTTCTAAGAGTGCATAGGGTCTTGGACTCATGGAAACATTGGATGTGGAGGGAAACATTGGCGCACTTCACCAAAGTCTGGTGCGAGAAAATTCCTCTTAAGCAAGGAAATTCTATCCAAAATTGGCTAAGTAGAGCTTATGATGTGCTACTACCTAATATTCAAACTGAAGCTCGAGCCCTCATCCAAGGAATTAATCTTTGGAAGATTTATAGTTTTTCTTATGCTATGTAGGAAATGGAGTCTCACAAATTGGGGGTTACCCCAGCTAGCTCATGCCTTTCCATTCAATATGAGGAAACACATATCCTGCAGTTGTTAATATGTATAAGCCAGATACATTGCTAAGAAAAACTAACTCCTCATCGTGTTCCCAATATGCATATGGTACCTTAAGTGTGAGGTTTAGTTATTTCCCCACTGAAATTGAAAAGTACACCTAACAAGGTGGATTTGAGAGCCATTTAATGGTTTAGAAGGATTGTCTTTGTTAGATCTTGATATACATTGTTGGCTATTCCTCAACAGCTAAATCTTTGGGGCTCTCCCAGTCTAGCAGCCCTCTTGGACAAATTTAAACAAGCTTTCTTAAATCAAGCTCTTCTTTGCATTTATCTTCTTAGCTTCTTTTGGATAGGATGAATTGTTTCTTATCAGCAATGAAACAGTAAAAACCATAAAAAGAGAGGGAAGAGACAGACAGAGAGAGAGAGAGAAGAAAAAAAAAGACAATTAAACAAGCATTTTTTTGTTTTCAAAATTACCTTGTTGCATCAAGTAAATGGCTTGCGATGCGTTTTCTTCTGTTAGAGGGACTGACCCAAATGGCTCTGATGCCACAGAGAGCCGGGACACCTTCCTGTTCACAGAGTATTGCTCCATTTAGGTTCCCTTCCAACACCTCAGAACTAGTAGCAGAAGAGGTTCTTATTACTTCTCTCTGAAAAATCACTTCACCGAATTGAAGGGTGGTTGAATTTGGTTTTGATTCCTTTGCAACAGTACACTCGGGTTTTCCATCCATTGAGCTTGAGAGAACCTTATAAGCCTTCTTTATCGGTTCTGCAACTAGACAACCGGTAATTCTTTGAGAGTCAACAAACAGATACACCTGCAAAACAAAACCTAAAAATTGTCTAGAAGCCCGAGAGAGCACAAAAATCAAGAATAAATTGGAATGGAAAAAAGCAATAGAAAGGAAAACTGTAAGTTCAGTTCTGAACTTACAAACAATCAAATTTCAAAATAAATTGGGATTTATTCAAGAAGCAAAACTCATGCATAAATCGAAAGTAAAATATATGTTTTTATGAATCAAGCTATCTATATGACTGCCAGCACAAATTTATATACAACCCAAAATTGTCGAGAAAAATTACCAAAACTGAATTGAAACAAAAGAATCATGATAACCAAGTATAAGGCACTATTTTTTGAACCAACTATGCTAAGAACACTAAATAATTTCACACGATGGGACACTAATGTGAGACAAATGGTAGAGCCACCATCTGTCTCACATTTATGTCTCATTTTGTGAAAATTCTCTATGCATTTAGATTTACTCTTTTTGAACTCACAAAAAGTACATTAGCTTCTTCAATATTTGAACACCTCTTTCGTCTTAAGTGCAAGCAAAGGGCCTAAATCAATAACCTTACAGTGCTTATGAAATATCCATTCATCTCCAAGCTCCATCTCCATCATTTTTACAACCTCCTGAACCTACAAATACAATAGTTCCACAATTGAAACTCCAAAATCATATATTGCATTATACAATTACATACTTATCTGACAACCCAAAATGTGAATTTGAACCTTGTTCCTTTGAGGAGCAGGATCATCCTCCAACACCAAAATTATTCGCCCCCCTTGTAGTGAAGGCATACAAACATTTCTCTCGGTGCGCCAACCCTATACCATGAGCAAATTGTTTCAACCAAACATCCACTAAACAAACCACAAAAGCAAATTTTTACAAAATTGTTTTTTAAAAAAAAAGGGTAAATTACAAATTTCCCTTTGTGATTTTGAAAATTACATACCGCCACTCAAAATTTCATAATTAATAGCCCATTTTATTACTATATGGGCAAGCCAATTAACTTATTTTAATGATATAAGAAATTTATTTCAATTAATAATTCAGATAATTTATTATTGTATAGAAAAACAATTAAAAAAATCATTTTCTTGTAATTTTTCAAATACAATCCATATTTTAAATAAAATTCAAACGGTATATTTGTAATTTACCCAGAAAAAAAAAAAGATGTACCTTGAATTGAATACCATGAGTGTAATTCTTGTGAAATGTATTGTGAACCTTGTCATCCCCTTCATCACCAGCAGCATATTTGAACCCACATGTGGTACATGTACGCAGAAGAAAATCAGATTGACCCAATTCTAAATGGAACTGGGCATATCTTCTTTTCTTGTTTAAAATTTTCTTAGATACAGTTGATACAGGTTTTGACAACAAATCCCCCAAATCAGAGCTCTTTGGCACTTCACTGATCCAACGAAAAGAACAAGAAAAACCCACAAAATAAACGACATCATAAGTACCAATTATCAGTAAACAGTTTGTATACAGTTGATTTCAAGAAACAGAACAAAAACACTATTTTGAGAGAGAGAGAGAGAGAGGGAGAGAGAGAGAGTACCTATCTGGGTTTGGAGTTCTACGCTGGTAGGTGATGCGAATTTCTGGTTCTTTCTTGTTTGGGTCTTCATTGCCGAATAAATCATCGAAAATGGGAGGTGGGTCTGGGGATTTGGGTGCAGAAGATGAAGAAGAAGACGAAGAAGAGGATTTGAAGAATGAAATGATCTTTGATTGCATATTTTTGTGTTCTGTTTTCGTTTGTGTCTCTCTCTCTCTCTCTCTCTCTCAGCAGAGTTGAGTTTTGGAACAAATTGATCTTTTTTAGGTTTGCTTGTTGTGTTTATGCCGCCAAATAAATTTTGTGATTGAATTTTGGCGCCCAATAGTTACAATTTTCGGTTCGGTTTTTGTTGTGTTATGGTTCAATTTTGTTGGAGGATTTGTACGAGGTTTGAAGGATTTTATAAAAGAAAAATGCTTGGGAGCACTAATTAGTGCTCCCACTAATTAGGTGGCAGTGGGTCCCGCCAGTAATGATGTGATGTTTTGGTCTTGGAGTTGTATTTTTTTTTTTTTTTTTTACTTTTTTAATGCATTAGTTAGTGCTATTAGTGGTGGTGTTTTTAGTGGGATGAATCATTGTTGTTTATAAAAAATCATAAAATTTGATATTGAGAATTAATGAAAAAAAATTATGAAAACTAGTCTATAAATATCTTATTTTCTAATTTTTATAACAAAAATTGTATTATATTGATCACTTATCTTCTAATGCTCAAAGTATTAAAATATAATAATTCAAACAGTTTGATTTGTATTAATAGTGTACAAAATTTTAAAATCGAAACAAACCATACATAATGAAAAATATACAAAAATTTGAAATTATAATTGATTTTGAGCGACCGATTCAATTCCATCAATTTTTCTTATAACCTTTCTTGTGGACATGGATTAATGCTTTGTTTGTTTTACTGAAAAAATACTTTTTACATTATTTTATCAAAATAAATGTTAACAAAAAATTATAATTGTGTTAAGGTTCAAATCATGCAAATCCCATTTTCTTTTGCCCAAACCCATGGGTTTAATGATATTCAATTGTTGTCTTAAGCTTCTTAATTGTTGAGGTCTTGAGCCAATGGCTTCTAGTTGGGACGCATTTCGCCAATCCTAGCATACTACAAGTTAGGGGTGGTTGCGGATCGGATTTGTGCAATTTGCGGTTCGGTTTTGACCCGCCCACATCTATGTGGTTTAGGAAAAAGTCAACCTGCAACCGCCTACAATGCGGTTTGCGGTTTGTGCGAATAGGATTCGCGGATCTGCGAAAGGTTGCATGCGGTTTGCGATTTAGACTTTTTTCTTTAAAAAATTATTTCTTTAAAAATACTAATAGCAAAATCACACCAACAAAACCAATAATTCATCAAAAACATTAAATTAGACACATTTGAAATAGAGCACAAATTCAATTTTTAATAAAACAAACAAAAATATGACAAGTAGAGAGTTGCAGTATTTTTTTATGTTGCCAAGCTTTTTTCTACCAAATAAAAACCCAAAGCTACAGTCACTCTACATAACAAAAAGTTTAAGCATACATTACTCTAAATTGTGGAGGGAAGAAGGAATTTGAACTCCTTAGTCAAAAAAACTGAAGCCCATATCCTGCAGCAAGTTGGAATAAAAGAGAAATCAATACCATTATGTTTGAAAGTTGTTCATATGCAAAGAGCATGCATGAATGCACAACGGTCCAGATTTTTTTTTGTTTTTTAAAAATAAATAAATAAATAAAAATTATATATTCTAAGTGCGGGCGGGTTGTGGCGGGTGCAGTTCAAACCCGCAACCTGCCCGCAACCCGAAAACTTCCTATATTCCAAACCGCACCCTATCCTATCGTATTTGCGAAACCACCCATAAGTGTGCGTGTAGGGTCGGATAGGGTGGGTTGTGCAGGTCGGATAAACCTATGCCCAGCCCTACTACAAGTTGGGGATTTGACGCCTCGTTTAAAAACTTTTATTATAATAATTTTTTGAATTTTTATTAAAAAAATATGCAAAAAAATAGAAAGAGTGATGTCCATTCATAATGCCCAAAGGGTACAACAAATGCAGTTTTGTACCTATCCTGTTCAGCAATTTGTATCTGCCAATATCTAGATTTAAGATCAAATTTGGGAAATATAACAGAATCTTGTAAACTATCTAAAAAATCTTTTTTTTATTAGGAATTGGATATCTAATCCATTTCAGAGCATCATTCAGAGGTTTATAATTGATAACAAATCTAAGAGCACCTCTTTCAATTTCAACATTTTTATTAACATAAAAAACAGTACAACTCCAGAGAGAATAACTTTTCCTGATTAATTTTTTATTCAAAAGAGCCGCTATTTCAATTTTACATAATTCCATATATTCTTTCTTCATTTGTGCAGGTCTAGCCTTTGTTGGAATTTGTTTTTCATCAAAATCAGATTCATATGGAAGAGTGACAATATGTTTTTTCCTATCCCAAAAAGCATTAGGAATGTCACTACATATCTCTGATTCAAATTCTAAAGCAATATTTTTTTATTTTATTTTGTAAAGAAGATTGCTAAAGTTTTTGTTCAATACTAAGATTATATACTTCTTTTTGCAAAAAATTTAATTGTTTTTCTTTAAAAATTATTAAATCTTTTATTTGGTCCAATTCTTTCGTATATGGTTCAGTTATAAATTCAAATACAATATGTTGAGTACTAATAGTTATATGAATGCCTTTAGAATCAATTTTCTCAATTGGCATTAAAAGACATAAAAAGGGTGTTCCTAAAATTAATGTCTGAGACATATTTCTTGTGACGACCGGGTCTTTTCTTTCTTTCTTCGCTCCGTTCTCCTTTTACTCCCGTTGGATTTGAAACGTTCGGAAATAGTTCTCTAAATAAAGTTCTTGTTCTTGTTTTGTTCGGTGTTGAATTTCACCTGTTCCAGAGGATGCACGTTTGGGTTCAGAGTGCCCGGGGGTTGAACCAGAAATTCTTGGGCTACTGGGTCAGGGCCGCACGTGCGGGGCCCTAGGCCGCAACGTGCGGGAGGCCAGGCTGTACGTGCGGGGAGCAGGGGAGGCTGGGCAGTGCATACTGAAATAAATGCACGCGCGTGAAGGAGGTATGAGGAGGTGCCGCACGTGCGGGAGTGATGGCCGCACGTGCGAGAGTAGGCTCCACACGTACGGGAAAAGCCAAGATCTGAGGCTCTGTTTTTCTCTTCTTTTGGGCTGTTTGTGTATCATTTTAATTACATCTCTCTCTCTCTAAAAATAGATCTCTCTCCCTTCTCTCTATATCTCTACCTCAAAAACAAGATTAAACCTTTGATCCTTCACCATCCATTGAAAATTGGTCCATAGTCTTTTCATCAACATTGTAGAGCCTCTTGAGAACCACATTGTGTATGGTGGAAATCTCCTTTCAACACCATCAAAGCTAGGGTTTCATCTCCTCTTTCTTCATCAAACATTGAGATAGGGATTTCTTGAGTTATATATACAAGTTTTGCTATGTTGTTTTTGATTTAAAAGTTTTCTTGAAGTTATGGTGTTGAATCTACTTTGTGAATCAAAATGTTGAGAGTTCTAAAAAGCGGGTTTGAATCTCAATCTTTTATTAATTCTAAAGGGTTTCCTTTTTATTAAACTTAAGGAAAATGGTTTTGAAAGGGGTTTTACCAAGGAAATGAGAAATGTTTTGTCTTGGATGAAAAACCCTAGAAATTGGGGATTTTGGAAATATATGAAAAGAATGCCCATGGATTTTTTCTTTATTGTCTTGTGTCAAGAGAATGGATGAGAGTAAATTTTATCGTATGTTTAGCTAGATAGCAATCTACTTGACCATGTATTGTTGTGATGTGGCAAATGGTTGTGCACCATGGAGTGTGAAAATTGTAAAATCTTGGAGATTAATGTTTGAAAATATCAAATGAGGTCTTAAAGACATCAAATTGATAAGAATTATGCATGATGAGAAATTGTTATTATGTATTGATGGCTTACGGTTATTTTGCGAAACAACATTGGAGAGAGGAAAAGAGAAACGTATTTGTTTTGATATTGTCGTGAATTGTGCTATGGTAGACAAAGAGGATAAGAAATGTTTTGTTGTATACAAATGTCTATACATATACATATTTACATTGATGAGGAATTTATTGCATATGAAAGATTTTGGGACATGAAGATGACATTTACATATTGTTATGTTTTGAAAAGATCAAATGTTGAAAGAACCCATAGTATGGTTGATTGTAGCATTGGCATTAAGAACATCTTGCATATCATGAGGATTGGTTTGAAAAATTGGAACTTCCTTTGAGAATGAAATGTTGTAATTGAAAACTATGGAAATGTTATGGGGTAAATATGTTGGTAAGTCCGGTTAGGGGATGTAGATGAATTGGTAAGTTGGCCTGAGTGTCCGGAGTGAAAGACCAAAAACACGCGCGGAGGAGGTACCACTTCCCTTCCGATTAGCAACCGGTAAAGTGGGGTTATTGGTAGTGCTTATTGAGCCTACTTGCAGACACCAACCTAGGAATTACCTGAGTCGTATTTACCGCCCCTATTGATTTAAAATGGAAAGTTTTCTTTGGAAATTGTTAAGATTGCAAACTTTTATTGAAACATGATGACCATCAAGAAGAACATGATATGAAACTTTCTTTATAATGGCAGTGCATGGCATGGACATGTGCATTTTTCATTGAGAGTTTGCATAACTGTATATACTTTGTAAGAAATTCTCTATTGGGCTTTATGCTCACCCCTATGGGATTTGGTGCAGGTAAAGATGTAGTGATCCCGCCGAGCTGAGGGCGTCGATATGTTTTGAGAAGAGTAGATTACTCTTTTATTTTGTTGTAAATTTTTGTAAAGCCAAGGGCTAACATGTATGGGTCCGATGGATCATTTTGGTGTAACCAGGCTCATGCCTTGGAATTTGTAAGCCCTTGAGGGCCTATATTCATTTTGGTTTAATGATTTCACATGCTATAGATTCATGTGCTAGCTTCGATGAATGTATATTTGCATATGAGATTACTTTTGTATAAACACTTGGAGTTATGTAATAGAATATGGTGATTGCGACCTTCCTGTATCTCTTGTGTATCGGGATTATTATCTTATGATTGTGGGTTGATGTATTATATATATGTTGGATTATTTCGGGGCGTTACATTTCTGATAAGAACAAATGATGTTGATAAACAAATTCCTTGATTGCAGATAAGAACTTCGGACAATTTATATTTAATAATCATTCTGGTACCACTAGCACTGGTTAATGGTTGGATGGTTTTCTCAAAATATTCAGAGGGAATAAGACCTTCTTGAATGCAATTCATGTTAGCTCCACTATCAACAAGAGCTATAGCATCTTTAATGACAAATCTATTATTAATAACAAATATTACTTTTATATACCATTTCTGATAAGTAATTTGGTTTACCAACATTAAATATTTATTTTCAAAGGGGGATTCTTCGGATACTTCATTAAGTTTGGCTTTATTCTTTTGATCAACTAATGTAGAAATTTGTTGTTATAGTTAAGTTATATCCTGCTTGTCTTGTTGCTAATGAGTTTTTAACTCTTTAATCTCTAGTTTTAATTGATTAACTTCTCTTCGGAGATCATTAAGATTAGCAGGGGTTTTAGGTTTAGGAGTAATATTTTCCATTCGTTGAACAACCTCTTTAAAACTATAATAATTAGGTTGCATGTTTTCGTCGGAGGATTCCTGAGATTTTTGATAACAAATTTCAAGCATTTTAAGCTTTAAATTTGGGTCTTTAATTTGATCAATAAGTTTTAAAACATCTCTTTGTTCATCAGTAAGAACATTAATACTAGGTCCTGTAGATAAGCCATTCATTTTAACAATAGCTTTCCAATAATTGGATTCAGCATTTAGATTGCAACATCCATTTCTACAACCTTCTTATACTGGTTCTTTTGAAAAAGTATCACTATCTAAATATAATTTTGCAATTTCATCACTATTTGGATCAGAATTAGCTTCGGAGTCAAAGGAGTTAAACATGAGCTTATAAACCTTTATTTTTTGTTTAGTTCTGCATTTATTGGCATATTGGCCTATTTTGCCACATTTGTAACATTTTGCTAAAGACTTATCTTTTTTCTGAAAAGATTTTGGAGTTAAACTTTTAACAATTGTTTTTCTTTTAGAGGATTTTTGCTGAGGAAAGTATTTCTTTTTCTTTTTATTAGTAGATTTCTATTCTTTCATTTTTCCTGATTTCTTATTTTTCTTCGGGTAAGGAATTTTTAAGTCATAAGCAAATTGATCACAAAAATTCTTCCAATTCTTTTTTACTAGAAAGATTTTTTCTTTTCATTTGATATTGTAATTTTAGATCATTGCAGAGGGACAATCCTTCTTCGATACTAATGGCTATTAATTGACCATAAGTATAATTATTATAAAGAATATTCATACCACGATTTTGGTCTCTAAGTTTCTTTCGGATTTTTTTGGCAAAAAGAGTAGGTAGACCATCAATGAATTTGTCTTTGCAGTGGCCACTATTAGCATCAGTTCTTTGCATTACTTTCATAGAAATAAGGATGTGGAGGCTAAAGATTAGAAATTGATCTTTATAAAAAAGCATAAACCTACCATGAAAAAATTTATCAATTGAATTCTTCACAATTGCTCCATCACTAATAGTTACAACACTTGATGAACACCGACTCTTATTTGACTCGAATCCAATAAGTGCAAGAGAGAAAATTTATGGGAGATGTGAATTACTTTTCATAATTTGTGATACACAATTTTAAATTTTTAAAATTGATTTAGTCTTCTTTCTTTTTAAAAATCATAAATTAAGAGAAATAGATTTTTTTTTTTTAATAGTTATATGGCACACTTTTAAATTTTAAAATGGGTTAGTATACTTTCCTTTTAAATTTCATAAATCATTAGATAGTTATATTTTTAATGTTGAGAAAGTGTTACCCAATAGATTTTTTTTTTAATTTTTTAATAATAAATAAAAATTAATTAAGAAACTTAGTATGTGAGTTTGGAAATAAATAAAAAAAATGTAATTTTAAAAGCTTACTATATTGAATTTTGAAAGGAGCATTATTATAAATTTTGAAAAAGATTTTTATTTTAGTTATAGCATAGATAACGTGACCATTTGAAAGGTTTTTATAAATTTTAGATTCTATTTAATCGTTTATCATATTTAATGACAAATACTTTTAAATCTTGAAATAGAAAATTATATATATATATATATTTAAAAATCATATATTATGGAATAATTAGAGTTTTTTTTTATGATTATAATTAGATTTTAGTGAATTGCTTCCATATTAGTGGCACACAAATTTAAATTTTAAAATAATTGAGCATACTTTCCTTTTAGAAGTCGTACTTTATGGAATAATTAGAGTTTAATTGTTATGGTTAAATTAGAGTTAATCAATCGACTTTTTTAAAAACAAAAAATAATTAGATTTTAGTGAATTGCTTCCATATATAGTAGCACACAAATTTAAATTTTGAAATAGTTGAGCATACTTTCCTTTTAAAAATCATAATTTATGGAATAATTAGAGTTTTATTGTTATGATTAAATAAGAGTTTAACCAATAGAATTTTTTTATTATTTAAAAATCAAAAAATCAAAAAATTTAGTTTGAGGGTTTAGAACTCCCACAAATCTTGTCATTAGAAAGATCCTTTTCCTTATATATATAGATATCCATATCTTTTTTATTTCAAATTTTATTTTTTTTCATAAATATAAATTTTTTTTAGAAATTAGGAAAAATGGAAGGAAGATTTCTAAGACTGTCAAATAGGAAGATAATAATAGAAGAATTGAGAGTAAAATTTTTCATTTATTTTTTTAATAATTAGATTTGAAATATTTTAAATTAGTACTTATCATATCTTTTTAAGTTCTATATGTATATCCATATCTTTTTTCTTTCAAATTTTACTTTTTTTCATAAAAAAGTAATTTTATTAGAAATTAGGGAAAATGGAAAGGAATATACATAAGGCTACCAAGTAGGAAAGATAATCTCTAACTTTGAATGAGAGACCAAGTTTGAGAGTTTAGAAACATTGAAAACTATACTACATTTGTATATATATAGTATAGATTTTCTTTCATTCTATTGAAACTACATTCCTTATATTATATAAAGATATACAATAATATTAAATATTCAAAATAAAAATACACAATAATATTAAATTTTTAATATGATATTTTCCTTTCTTGTTGACTCATCTTCATTGCCTATATATACATATTGCAATAGCTAATCCGTACATATAAGGAACCACTTTCTCATACCACAAAGAGAGACAAAACAATAGCAAAAAGATTCAAGGTTTTGATCTCCCGAATCATCTCATCCTTCTAATTCTACCGCTCCAAAAACCCTTCCAACTTCCCAGAAAATCCTGTCCCTTCATTCCTCCAACTCTCCCCAAACCCCGTCTTCATTGACTACCCATCGGTGACCCCACCCCCTTTCAAACCCCATCGCTCCTCCTTCAAGCACCACATGTCCTCCATCTTCTCATCCGTCAACTGTGGGTTCGGCACACAGTACACCTCTAAAGATGACCTCACCGAATCGCCAGAATTCAAGTGGGACGAGATGCCGCATCACGAAATCTACAACTCCTCTATCTCTGGCGATTCCAACAACGACCTCTTCGCTTCTCCTCCGCTGCACACGGTGGCGAAGAAGAAATGACAGAGTAAAAAAAAAACAATGACACGACACCGTATCAGCACTTCCTCGGCCGACAGTGGGTTGTTTGGCGACGAGAGAGATGAGCAAGAAAAAGAGATTGTGACGCTAGTTTCGTTTTCCCGAAATCACAAGTAGAGGATGAAGGGAGCGAAATGCAACGTTTCAAAAAGGAGGGAATGTGTGGTTGCCGGAGATTGAGTCACCAGTGAGGTTGTCGGGGTTGAAGAAGTTGATACCGTCATTTGCGGCGGAGGGAAAAGTGAAGGAGAGCTTCGTGGTGAAGAAATCGGAGGACCCATATGAGGATTTCAAGAGATCGATGATGGAGATGATATTAGAGAAGCAAATGTTTGAGGTGAGAGATTTGGAGCAACTGTTGGTGTGTTTTTTCTCGCTGAATTCGCATCATCATTACAGGGTTATTATAGAGGCTTTTACTGACATTTGGGAGACATTGTTTTGTAATACTAGTTGAATTTTCACTCATCATCATCAAGTTTCTTTCAATGTTCTTTGAAGTTCTTGATAATTGTTAAAAGGAAAGATTAAAAAACAAATTTACTGGCTCTGTGTTATTAATTATTAGTATCTATGATTACTAATGTGTTGATGGGGATGAATTTGGTCATGCATGCTCCTTTTTCCGTTTGTTTGTTTGCTTTTTCTTTCTTCTTTGTTTTTTGTGATCTAAAATATTTGACTTTAAAAGGGTTCTTTTTTTTGTTTGTAGTGGGATTTGTATTGAACATTTAAAATTTCAGGTCTATTATATTAAAATTCCTAAAAAAATGTTAGTTTAGAAAATATTGCTAAAAATTAAAAAAAAAATTATATTTTTATTAGATTTGACTTTAATTGTCTCACTTTAGTCACTAAAAAAATTATGTTCTACTTTGATTTGTAAATCCAAATCCAACCTAATTTCAAAATTATCTTTACTGCTAAATCTACCAAATCTCAAAATTTAATTTTATATCCGACGGACCAAAATGAGAAATTATTGTAGGTATGTATGCGTCATTCGTGAAGATGTTGTAAATCCAAATGTGGAGGAAAGTAGTGGATTTGAAAGGGAGATTTGATCAGCCCATGGGGTGACTTAACGAGGGGGTGGTCAATTGGGTGTGGATAGGGATGGCAATTTCAACCCGGCCCGACGGGGACCCGATCCCCCGACCCCGATTAGAACGGGTTTTCCCTGAAAATTATCCCCATAGGGCCAGGGATGGTATAAAAATTGAATCCCCGACTGTTTTCGGGCTAGAAACGGGGGATAGGTTCCCCATTCCCAGCCCCGACCCCGACCCAGTCCCACCCCGAATTATCCCCGCATAACTCCCCGAATATTCCCCATATATATATATATGTTTGACTCTGCCTCTCACTCACATGCATTTCGTTTCTCTCTCTTATAGTCTCAGCCTTTCTCCCTCTCCCTCTCTCTCTCTCTCAGCATAGTTGCTCTCACGGCGTCGCCGTCGTCCCTCCATCGCCGATCTCCCTCCTCCCATCACCGTCGATCGCCGTCGTCCCTTCATCGCCGCTGTCCTCCTCCTCCCTTCCCATCTCCTTCGTCCCTCTTCTTCATCATTGGTGTCCCTCTTTCCATCATCATCAGAGTTCGTCGCCTCTCCATCACAACCGATTGTTGTCGTCTCTCTCTCTCTCTCAATGTGTTAGATTTTTTTATTTTTTACATTTGAGCTCAGATCTGTTCAATCTATTGAATATATATGTTAAATCTGGTGTTGAATATATATTTGAGGTCAGAGCTGTTGAATATATATTTGAACTCAGAGCTTAGATCTGTTGAATATACATTTGAGCTCAGAGTTCTGTTGTTGTTGTTGATGATGATGATGATGATGATAAACAAATATGATTGTTGTTGTTGTTAATGAACATGTTGAATCTTTGTTGTTGAATGTATATGTTTGTTGTTGTTTTTTTTTTTTTTTTGGGTCAGGGAATTTTCGGGGTCAGGGAAACCCGATCCCCGTTTAGGGGCAGTGGTAGACTCCCCGTCGGGGATCGGGGCCAGGGATGAGGAAATTTCTATCATCGGGGATCGGGGACAGGGAGTGTGATCCCCGACCCGTTGCCATTCAGGTGTGGGCTCAGAAGGTGCATAGGTGGGGAAGAGGATGGGAAAGAAGGAAAAGTGGAAGTAGAGTAAAATAGATAATATTTTAGTAAATAATGTGGTCACTCTATACTATATATATATAAGTAAATGTAGTGGGTTTCTTTAGACTTTCAAAATGTCATGTTCTCTCTCCTATATGATAGTTTCTTAAGTCTTTCTTACTTTATTTTCCCAATTTTTAATTTTTAAATATGATAAAAAGTCAACCAAAAAATAAAAAATAAAAAAATTAAATAAGGATATGATTGGTTAAAATCTATTTATATCTTTATTTTAATAAGTCACATGATTTACTCATATTCCTCTATTACATATTAAAAATTAAAAGTTTTGAAATAATAAAATTTAAATAACGATATGATTTGTTAATCTATATCTATCAAAAGTATATGTATCTAAATCTTTAATTCGAATAAATCATAGGATTTATTTATATATTTTCTCTCCTTCTATCACATATATTATTACCTTTCCTTTCTTGTTTCATTATGTTTTCCATTTACTCATGCGAGTTTCTGTTAGTCAAGCCAATAATAGCTTCTTCTTTTTTTCTTTTTTTTCAGTCAAGCAAAGAGCAACTTCTTTTTTCTTTTCTTTTTTAATTTTATTTTTCTTACTCATTTGACCAACCATGATAGCTGTGACTTTAACCATCATTTTTATGCTCAATTTTTTAATGTTATTTTCTTTATTTTATATTATATACATCAACTTGATTATTTATCATACACCATTGTCAGTCATGTAATCATGATCATCACCAACATCATCGCCACAAAATTGTGGAAAGAGACCAAGTCCATCGTTCGCCACTGCCATTGGCCTCAATATGTTAATGATTTGGATAAGGCATTTTGGATAGTAAAGGCAACGAGCTAAACTAAAGTGAGTAACAGGGTGCAATTTTTGTTATTATTAATTTTTTGATATATATATGTGTGTGTGTAAAAAATATAAAAATTTATATGGAAGTTGATAATTTTTTAAGGTGATTATGAATTCAATGAGAGCAAATTGTGCAAAATTTAAAAATTTTAACATTTGGGCTTAGCCAAGTTTGTTAAATTTAAAAATTTTAACATTTGGGCTTAGCCAAGTTTGTTTATTTCAAAATTAGTCAAAATTTATACATTGTATTCCTTACATATAATATTTTTTATTTAACTATCTAAAAAATATTTTTTATAACATGATGTTTTCGCTAATAGTTTTGATTGTTATCTTAATTTCATAAATTATAAATTGATATAATTTTTTGTACAATATAAAAATAACATGAAGTTTGTTTAACAACTATAAATTCTATGTATAACATGGATTATATCATAACACAAGTTACCACAAAAAATTGTGTAATAACTCATTTTAAATTATAAGGTCCCCGTGCATGGCATGGGTTAGCACTAGTTGTAGTTATGATTTTTTTTTTTTGTCAGTTAGACATTTTTTGGTGGGTTAGGAACCAAGTTGGAAACAAGTTTTTCTTTAGCACCCAAAGTGGAAAAATGTTGCTGAGTAAATGTGTAATTTACTCTATTTCCATCACAATAGTATAACTATTGTTAGAATTTAGACCAAAAGTGAGAAGAATATGAACTTAAAGAGGGAATCCTTATTTGAAATTGGAGAAAAATGCTATAAGTATAAACAAGTTCTGGATTAATTAGTATGATTTTTTATTTTTATTTTTCAATGTGCTTAGTGAAACCTATGTATAGCATTCACTTCAAGAAAATACACATTCGGTTACTAAAAAATTAGTTGCCAAAGCTTCATTTTTGGTCGCCGAAAGTCAATGGCGACTAAAAATTTTAGTCGCCGTAGTCGGGTATACCTTGTCGGCGATAGTATTGGAGACTAAAATTTGTTTGGTTGCTAATTTACAACTTTAGGCTACTAAAAATTCATTAGTCGCCGAAAGTTTTCACATAAAAATGAATTCAGCTATTGGCAACTAAAAGTTTTAATCGCCAATAAATTTGTGTCACAAATAATAATACATTTAGTGACTAAACATTTTAGTTGCTAATAATAATATATTTAGCAACCAAATAGTTTAGTTCTCTTTAGTTTCCGCGACTAAACATTTTAGTCGCCAAAAGACTGGATATTTTCATTATTTTAGTTGCTGAAGGATGCCGCGTTCTTTCGTGACTAGAATATTTAGTCGGCAATAGTTTCTTTCCTCATTCTGATTTGTTTTGGCTACTAACTATTTGGTCGCCAAAAATCTTTTGTTTTTTTTTTTACTACTAAATATTTAGTCACCAAAAACATTTGCCTGCATTTTTGGCTACCAAAATATCTAGTCGCCAAAAACTTTACAATTTATTTCTTTTTTTAAATTAATTTCTCGACCATCTGTATTTATTCCATTATTAGTGCAACATGTACCCTGTATATAAACAAAATAATCATTGAATACTAATTATATTAGGCACCATTCCACAACGCGCACACATTTCACTTTCAACTATCCAAAAAATTCATTTTTAACGTCAAATTCTAAATGTAATAGAAATTCTGTACAAACCAAGTATAATCCAACCTCAAAAATATAATTCCATACATAACAGAGGATTAACCAAATTTAATATCCAAAATGTAATCTGTACCAAGCCAAAAGAGAAATTTGTACCACACCAAAAAAATTAATCTGTACCACACCAAAAACTAATTTGTACCTCGTCCAAAGGTAATTTGTACCACACCAAATTTTAGATATGTACCATGCTAAAAAAGAAATTTGTACGAACAATTCTAATCCTAAAAACAATGTCTTTTGTACTTGTAAAAAAAGTCGTATCTACAACATCGTGCCAAAAATCGTCAGTAAAAACAAAATTAATCATTAGTATTAACCAAATATTGGCATATTTAAAATTATAAATAAACCATATAAAACTCAAATTTACTTAATCTTTTCAAATTAATCATTAGTTTTGCATACTCGAATATATATGAAAGAAAAATATGTAAAACTCGAACGCATATATTAGGCAACCAGCAATCTTTTACAAGTAATCATTGTCCATAATTAATAATTATTTCTCCATTTTTGGGCCTCGAACGCCCTTTTTTCGACTAAGTTTAAGACATTCTCGACTCTAACTCCCAACTTACGTATCCTATTTACGTACCATCTGTCCTTACAGGTCATATTTGGTACGGGAAAGCTGTCGTTACATCCCAATAGTGGTTGGGAAGCCCCTCGAATGTTTTTTTTTTTTGAATATGTTTTAGAGATTTTCGACTCTAATAAAATACTTACGTATCTTATTCATTAGGGGTGAGCAGCGGATATACCGATCCACCCAAACTAACCGAACTGAACCGATCCGCTACATTTTGGACGGATGCATGATGACGAGCGGACAGTTGCGGATTGATTTTTTCCAATCCACCTAGTTTTGGACGGATGACGGATTTGAGGTTCCTTTGGCTGCAACCGAACTGCCAAACCGCAAATACCCGTAATAGTTTGTAAGACTTTGTGTTTTCAATTTATTTAGATATTCTGTTTGTATTTTCAATTGAAAAAGAGTTTAAATATTTTGTTAAATATATTCGGTTGAAAAAAAGTTTTCAACTTGAATATATTTTTTGAATTGAAAAAAAATAAATGTATTATTTATCTATATTTTTTGGTTTTTAAATCTAACTCAAAAAATAATAAATTAAAAAAAATGATATATGCTGGTTAGTTTTTGTTTCCAAAAACAAATATAGATGTAACAATACAGAAGCATACAATCTCTACTACTGCTCTGTTCATGATTTTGGTGGTTTGAATTGTTTTTATATTTTAAAAACCACAGATTGTAATACTTTATGTGGATGAGGCATGCAGTGATTGTAATACTTTTTTAAGTCATTGATTGTAATACTTTTTTTTAATTTTTTTTGAGGAAGGGCACAAGTTGAATTATGTTGCAAGTTTATAAAATTTTAAACCGCCAAACCGATTCGCATCCATCTGTCAATCCGCCAATCCGCTCAATCCACATCCGCCGGATTGGCGAACGGATGCGGATTAATTTTCTCCAATCCGCCAATCTAGCAGACGGATTACAGATTGGCTCCGTGGCCGTAACCAACAAGCGCCCACCCCTACTATTCATTGTTAAAGCTAACAAATTTTAACAAAGTATATATGATATTAATAAAAAGAGACATAACAAACTATGACATGATTTTGCTGAATTAATAAGTCAAGTATTTTGGTTCATTATCATATCCAAATCATAAAAGCAAATACATCAAGATTCGACATCAACATCTATATCAAAATCACTTTGCAGGTCATATTCTTCTTCTGTGTCGTCACCCTCCCTTATTAATCCATCTTCATCATCACAGATGAAGGCATCATCTATAACACCCTCGGCTTCTACACCTCTAAGAGATTGCAAAACTAACACACATGTAACGCCCCCAAATTAATTATACAATTCAACTCCAAACATCTAATACAAAGTGATATAAGTGAAATAAGAAGCTTTCATTAATTGGAATTAATATACAAAAGATGACACATGCAGTGTCTATTCATAAATAGTTCACCCTGAAAGTAGTAATAAAGAATGAAAGCTAAACAGGTATTTATATGCTCTAAAGGTTTACATCTTTCGAAGGCTTCACTTGGTTACAACAAAATGAGTCAGAAGCTCAATACACATAAAGCCCTAGGCTTGAAAAGAAAGTAAATACAAAATGAACAAAAGTGAGCTTCAGCTCCACAGTCCTCCCAAGTTAAGTTCTTAGCGGGGGCATATCACCAACACCTGAAAATGGTTTTTGCTAAGTAGGGTGACCCAAAGCCCAGTAGAGACAATCTAACACAATATATGAATCTTAACAAAGATATAAACATGAAGTGTATATACAATGCCTATAACAAATTCATTTACAAATCTTTCGCAAACCATGCCATGCCAAGTTTTACATCACAATCCATGTTATCTTAATCCCCTTTTTGATTCAATTCATTTTATCTCAATTCATGAGTTATCTCCATTTATTACAAACAACCAACTGAGGATACAACTCAAAAGTTCTCAAATCAATCTAGTCATCACACAAACACTTCTATTTGCCATTTTACGAAAATTTCGTTCGCGGGAATCGACACCCATGTATACACAATGTTTTCGGGACTTCCACCCTGGATGCATAGGCCAACTTAATTCAATGGAGTCCATCCTCTTTCTTCTCCCAAACATAGAGTATATCCCCTTTCTCCTATCAAACATCATACATATACCATATATATAAATCATAATCATATTCAATGATAATAGCTAAGAGATTAGTTTCAATTCGTCTAATCCTCATACAATTTCTACAACAATCATAGCTATCCTTCACCGATAGCCCAAAACAGATATCTCTAAACAGATATACAATCTCAAAGATAGATAAATTATCCAAATTTTCATAAGTGAGAGGTAATACATATCGAACTCCACCATTTATATAAACATTCATCCAATTTCATGTTTCCAATACCAATTTCATTATTTATGCAAAATAATTATTTAAGAAGTTTTAAGGCAAAACCCCATTTTCGTCCAAAATTCCTCTCAAGTACCAAAACCACTAAAATTCTCAAAACACATCCCATCTCTATTCCCATAATCATCCTTTTGCATTTACATTACAAAACCCCTCATTTGATTTTACAACCCAAACCCTATGTTTGCTCAACATCATTCCAAGTTTCAATATTTCTTACACAACAACGAATAACTAAGTTAAAACTCATAGAAGAGTGTAAAAAGTCTCTACCTCAAGTTTAGAAGCCGAGAGAGAAAAAGGAGACACTTCAAACATGTCGAAACCCAACTCTATTCGGATGAGAACGTAGCTCTCGAGATGCTCTATCTTTTTATCAAAGAGGGTAAGGTGGAGAAACCACTAAATCTAGGTAAAAAAGTAGAGAGGGAGTGAGTTTTAAAGAAAGGAGCTCTAGATCTAGGGTTTTGAGGAAGAGAGTGATGAAAAAAGGTGCTGCTGTGAACTGATACACGTATAGTCCGTTCGAGCGCAAGAAGTGACGCTCGAGCATCAGACATAATAAGTTGTTTCGCTTGAGCGCAAGAAGTGACGCTCGAGCGTCAAAACACAAAACAAAAGGGCATTACCGCTCGAGCTCCAGAAATGACGCTCGAGCGCAGAATATACACATCCAGTAGTTTTGTAGACAATAGACCAACTCTCGAGCGCCAGAAGTGTCGCTCGAGCGCCACTCGCTCGAGTGTAGGAAACGCCGCTCGAGCGTAGAATACACCCTTCTAGTAGTTTTGCAGACCTACAAAAATGCTGAGAGTTTACAAAGCCCGCTCAAGCGCAAGAAATATCGCTCAAGCGGAGAAGCAAAATTCTGGGCAACAAAGGTTTGAAAACTAAGCAATCAACATGTTCCAAACACAACCACTACAATCTAATCACCCAAATTTAAGGAGATACAATGGAAGCAAGAGGTGAACAACAACATGAAACCATGAAACCCGAGTCCGAGATACAATAAGGGTCGGGTCAAAATCGAAATCGCTATAACACAGTTTAAAGTAGCAACTGATCTCTTTAAGTTAAAAAATTATCATAGATTTGTTAGAAAATGAAAAAAGAGTGGGGAAAAAAAAAGAAAAAAGAACACCAAGTTCTTTAGCAAAGGAGCTGCAGGTTTAATTAGGGATACTACTACCATACATGCCAATAAGTTACCACACCAAGTAATTTCTTACGTTCAAGAGGATAGACAACATTAGAGTAAGATTTTTACCTTTTTTTTTTTTTATTAACCACATAAAACACTAAACCTTTGGCAGTTTCAGATCTTACCTAACAACTACAATAACTGTAACGCCCCGAAATAATTATAATAAACTAACCATAATGATAATTAAATAGTAACATAAATCAGAGTACGATATCCTTCAATTTCATGAAACTCAGTTGTACAAAAGAGGTGGCACATGCAAATATACATTCATAAATCCTAACCCTGAATCTATAGCATGTGACAACAACAAATTAAAATGTAGAAGGTAAACAGATAATAAAAATGCCCTGAAGGCTACAATTTTCCAAGACAATGCTTGGTTACATCAAAAGTGAGTCTTAAGCTCAATACATATAATGCCGTAGGCTTGTACAAACATTAAATACAAAATAACAAAACTGAGCTTTCAACTCCACCGTCCTCCCAAGCTAAGTCCTTGGTTGAGGCATCTCACTAACACCTGAAAATGGTTTTCCCATATAGGGTGAGCCAAAACCCAGTAAAAATAATCCAACATAACATATGAATCTTAACAAAGATATAAGGGTGAAATACATCTACAATGCTCATGACCGAAATGTTTTACAATTTCTTTCCAAAACAATGTCATGTCCAGTCTATATCAAAATTCTCAAAGTCATGCTCTTTACAATAGAAAACAAAGGAGAATTCTCAAACCGATACAACCTTTCACAGATATTTTGTCCGCAAGAAACCGTCAAACGGCACCCATATAAACGTAGTCTATACAAGCACTACTATTGCCATTGTCGGCAGGAATCGGCACCCATGTATACGCGTGTTTTTCGGGACTTTCACTCTGGACACACAGGCCAACTTAATTTCGTGATACGCACCTCTTTCCAACATTCACCCATTTTCTCAAATTCACATACATATGCAATATATTAAATGAGTAACAATGTTCAATGCACAAATGAGAAATTAGTTTCAATTTACCTAATCCTCATGCAATTTCTACAACAATCATAGTTATCCTCCACTGATAGCCCAAAATAGATATTTCTAGACAGATATATAAAATCTCCAATACAGATAAACTTTCCAAATTTCAATGTGAGTGATAATACATTTCAAACTCCACCATCTATATCAATATCCATCCAATTTCACATTCCCAACATTAATTCCATTTATTTATACAAAATAAATATTTGAAACATTTAGGTCAAAACCCCTTTACTTCCAAAATCAAATCCAAGTATCAAAATCAACAATTTTATCACCACTCAACCTCATTTTCACTCCCATAGCCATTTTCCATACAACCATTTGAAAACTCCTCTTTTGATTTTAAACCAAAACCCTAAGTTTGTTCAAAATCCTTCAAAACCACAAGATTGTTCTATAAAAACAAATAGCTAAGTTAAAAATCATAAAAGAGTGTAGAGAACCCTTACCTCGAAGGGTAGAAAACCAAGGAGAGAATGGAGAAACCTCAAAGAAGTCGAAATCCAACTTTGCTCGGATGAAAACGAAGCTCTAAGTGAGCTCTACCTTTTTCTCAAAGGGAGTAGGGTGAAAAAATCAATGGATCCAAGTGTTTTAGAAGAGAAAATGTGATTTTTAGATAAAGAGGGTCTCAACTTAGGGTTTTAGAAAGTTTAGAGAGAGAGAGAGAGATATATATGAAAAAGTGATGTAAAATGATCTTTTTACGAACTAATATATGCACAGCTCGCTCGAGCGCAAGAGTTGTTGCTCGAGCGATCAGACACAATAAGTTGTTCCACTCGAGCACAGAATACACACTCCCAGAAGTTTTACAGACAAAAGACAGTCACTCGAGCGCAAAAAGTCTCACTCGAGCGAAGAACACTACCTCTCCAATATCTCTACAAGCCTGCAAAAGTACTGGGAGCTCATAAAGCTCGCTCGAGCGCAAAAAGTTTCGCTCGAGCGAAGAGGCCAAATTCTGGACAACAACAGTTTGAACTAACTAGCAACCAACCTGTTTCAAACGCAACCAAGACACTCCAATACTCAAACTTAATGAGAAATAAGGAGAAACACGGTATGAATATCTAAATAAGACAAATGAAACCCGAATTCAAAACATCAACAGGTCAGGTATAAACCAAGAACGCTATAACCTCTTCCTTTAAGGAATTTCATCCCCGAAATTTTAAATCAAACATTAAAATCATGTTTAAACCAATTACAACAATGATAATCAATCAATTCCAATATCATGACCCATCTTTCGGTCATTCATTCTTATCAACATAATAAATAAGTTTTCAATACTGAATATACAATTCACATTTTCAAAACATATACAATATTTATATTACATCAACATCATAAAAGTTTCAATACATGGTTAAACATTAACAAATAGGTCCGGATACTTCTCACGGACTTCCAACTCACGTTCCCAAGTTGCTTCCTCGACTCTGTGACGTCGCCACAATACTTTTACCAAAGGAATTGTCTTGGCTCGCAAGACTTGGTCTCGAGTATCCAAGACTTTCACCGGTCTCTCCTCATACGAGGCATCCTCATCTATCTCTAAGTCGATCCAATCCAACACGTGCGATGGATCTGACTCATACTTCTGAAGCATACAAATATGAAACACATTATGGACCCTGGAAAGCTGTGGTGGTAAAGCCAAGCGATAAGCTACCTCTCCAATCTGCTCAAGGATCTCAAAAGGTCCAATAAATCTAGGAAATAACTTCCCACTCTTTTTAAATCTCATCAAATCCTGCCTAGGTGATATCTTCAAGAAGACATGATCTCCTACCTCAAAAGACAAAAGTCTCCTCCTACGGTCTGCATAACTTTTTTGGCGACTCTGGGCAGTAACCAACCTCTTACGGATAAGTGAAACTTTCTCCGTCGTTTCCTGGACTAACTCTAGATCCAACAAAGGTACATCACCCACCTCGGCCCAACACACAGGGGATCTACACGGTCGGCTATACAAGGCCTCAAATGGTCCCATGCCAATTCTCGACTGGAAGCTATTGTTATAGGCAAACTCTATTAAGGGCAAATGCCTCTCCCATGACCCCTTAAAGTCAAGAACACAACCCCAAAGCATATCCTCTAGAATCTGATTAGTGCGCTCTGACAGCCTGTCAATTTGAGGATGATATGCGATGCTAAAAGTCAATCTCGTGCCCAAGGTCACCCATCTCACACCAAATAAGATCGGAGATGATGATGAAAATGAAGAAGAACAAGAGTCCAAGCTCTACATCAATGGCGATTGGGCCTTATCTTCTTTCAATCTTCTCAAGAATCTCTCAATTCTTTCTCTTCACCATGTTCATATTCATATTAATATATATATAATCTGTGAGTTGTTGATTTGGGTGATTTGTCTATATATCATCATCACTAGGTTCATGGTGATAATGATATATACGTATGTATATTCATTTTCATTTTCTAGATATATGTGTATGATGGAGAGGACAATGAGGGTTGCAGAAAGAAATAAAAGAAATGAAAGAAAGGAGAAAGAAGGGTTGAGTTGGGTTCTAACTTCTATGCTTTTTTTTTTATTTTTTATTTTATAAATATGTTCAATTTTCTCTGGTTTGGTGAAAACAGAGACAGAGAAAATTATGAATAAATCAGAAAAATTTTGAACCAGAGAAAATTAGTCAGAAACAGAAAAATTTGTGAGCAAAATTTTAACCTAGAGAAATTTTCAAACACAAAGAAAATTAGAAAAATTGAGCAAACGAGAGAAATTTTGATTCAGAGAAATTTCAAAACATAAACAATTTCTCTGTGTTTTAAAATTTCTCTAGATCAAAATTTCTCTAGAAAAATGTTGAGGGACCTCAACCACTATGCAAATATTGCATGTTCTTTATCCTATAAACTTAATACCAAATACCTTAAAAAAATTGCCCAAAAATAAAAATGTAAGCAAAAATGTTGTAGAGTTACATAATTAATTTTAATTATATTTGGATTTAAATTGAGTGCCCTTATACATTACAACAAAATCAAACACATAAATTAAAATAATTGAAGAAAATAATATGATGAAAAATAAATGGGATTGAACAAAAATCTTCTTCAAACTCCTGGTCTCTTTGAAACCACTTTGAGTTCGAGGGGGACCATTAGTAAATATAATAGTAAATATATCTTTTATATATATTATATAGTAACATGTATTATTTCCATAATAGGATAAATAAGATAAACGGGGAAAAAAAGCAAATTAAATAAAACTCTAATAATAGAAAAATTGAGAGTAAAATATATTTTTTTATTTTAATAATTAGATTTGATTTATTAAAAAAAATTCAAGTTCAAATTTGACGATATATATAAAAATAAGATAATTGTGAGAGAAAAAAATAAATTAAATAAAACTCTAATAATAGAAGAATTGAGAGTAAAATATTTCGTTTATTTTTTTAATAATTAGATTTGAAACATATTAAATTAAAGTTTATCATATCTTTTTTAGTATATGTGTATATCCATATCCTTTTTATTTCAAATTTTACCTTTTTTCATAAAATATAAATTTTTATTAGAAATTAGAAAAAATGAAAAGGAAGATTTATAAGACTGCCAAGTAAGAAAGATAATAATAGAAGAATTGAGAATAAAATATTTCATTTATTTTTTTAATAATTAGATTTGAAATATTTTAAATTAGAATGTATTATATCTTTTTGAGTTCTATATGTACTAGTATAATACCCGTGCTATGCACGGGTTAAAATAAATAACTAAAATTATTTTTAAAATTTATTTAATATTAATTAGCTCCCATATAATAATTATATTTACGATAAAATATAAATATATTTCATCTCGATGAATTTCGTAATTTTTGTTTTTCAATTTACCAATTATCTCATATCTATTATGTAAAATCAATTACCTTATCAATAAATCAAAATTGAAGAATAAATAAAAAAATAGAAAAAAATATAGAGTATCAGTGACCCCAATCTTCAACCCACTCCTCAAATAAGATTTCAATAATTTCGATCCTGCTAGGTTGCTAGTTATAACCTCTGAAACAGTCTTATTAAATATTAGTTAATTATATTTACTAATATTTTAGAGGTTAGACCAATTGAACATTTTGCAAACCCTATAGCCATTTTCTTAATTTGAACTCCGTATAGATCATTTTTAATTTTTGATTTTTTATATTTTTTAATTGTTTTATATTAAAAAAATTTAGAACTAATATACTACACAAATAAATTAAACTGAATATGTATATAAAACAATTTAACTCTAGCCCATAGGCCTAGAGTATTTGAATGATGTATTAGACTATTTTAATGGCTAGTATCTAAATCTCAATATTTATTTAGTACGTAACTTAAGCTAGAATGATTACTTGACTTATAGTTAGCATGGTTCAAATAAAAGGTAATGCATGTACTATATGTAAATTTATAAAAAAAAATTTCTCATTTATTAATAAATTTATGCATAATTCACATTTCAAATAAGAATTTTATAAATTTTTAAGAGTTAATCACAAACTTTAAAAAATAAAATAAAATAAAAATAAACATGATACATTATAAATATGTATGAAATAACTTTATTAATAAACCATTTTTATTAAAAAATTCTATACTTAATCAAATAGTTCTTCTAGCATTTGAAAATTTAATATTTATGAGTAAATTTAATATTTTCAAATACTCCAAACATTTTTCACATTTAAAATTTATGAATAAATTTATGTAATTTTAAAATTTTATACTTTATTAAAACTTTTAGCATTACAAAATCAATAATTAAGTTTTATCAAATATGCTTTAAATCTAATCATCAACCTATTTTTTAAACAAAATTTTGACAAATATTTATTTAAGAAAACTATCCACATATTAGTGCACCATGTTCACGATCATTATTAAGCTTATGTAACTTAGGCCCTAATCTAAATGCACCTTGTATTTTTTAAATTTTGTTTAATGTTTGGCATGACACATAAAATGGTTATAAATTATAAGTAAAATTTTAAATTATTACCTTAAAATAAATTGTAAATTTATTTGGTGCAATATAACTTTTGATAATCTATGTAACATTTTTATTGTGTAAATATACATAATGCCTCAAAAGTTATTACCAAGACAAAAGATATGAAACTCTTATATTCATATGTATTTAAGGATTTCAAATATTTCAAATAAGTTTTAAAAAAAGGAGTTACAAATTGTAATTTAAAAAACCTCTATATTTTAGCCAAATAAGCTATAACAATATCAAATAAATTATAATTTAAAATTACAACCAAATAAACTATCACACAATAAAATGTAATATAATATAATATAAAAATATAATAAGTATAACATTATTTAAGAAAAAGTGTACCAACTATAAAATCTGAAAATTAAAAGCAAACCTTATAAAAATTTTGAAATATGAAATCATGAAAATTACAAAACATAAATGCATAAGTAATATTATAACCATACGTATCACCCAAAAGAAGAAAAACTTCCAATGAAAATTTGTTAATAGATATGCAAATTTTCTCAATAGCCTTTATTATCCATATTTATGTACTTGATAAATATAAATTTTAAACCGTTGAACCTCAACTAAAGATATTGGAGATTTATTTTATAAAATACACTTAGATTAAATAAGCATGCAATAAATTTTTAGAAATTAACATAATTCTTAGATGCATAATAGAAATAAGGATGTCGGAGGCTAAAGATTAGAAATTGATCTTTATAAAAAACCATAAACTTACAATGAAAAAATTTATCAATTGAATTCTTCACAATTGCTCCATCACTAACAGTTACAACATTTGATGAACACCGACTCTAAGTTGACTCGATTCCAATAAGTGCAAGAGAAAAGATTTATGGGAGATGTGAATTACTTTTCACAATTTGTGATACACAATTTTAAATTTTTAAAATTGATAGTCTTCTTTCTTTTTAAAAGTCTTAAATAAAGAGAAAATTAGATTTTTTTTAATAGTTATATGGCACACTTGTAAATTTTAAAATGGGTTAGTATACTTTTCTTCGAAATTTCATAAATCATTAGATAGGTATATTTTTATTGTTGAGAAAGTGTTACCCAATAGATTTTTTTTTTAATTTTTTAATAATAAATAAAAATTAATTAAGAAACTTAGTACGTGCGTTTGGAAATAAATAAATTAATTAATTAATTTTAAAAGCTTACTATATTGAATTTTGAAAGGAGCATTATTATAAATTTTGAAAAAGATTTCTATATTAGTTATAGCATAGATAATATGACCATTTGAAAGGTTTTATAAATTTTAAATTTTATTGAATTGTTTATTATATTTAATGACAGATAATTTTAAATTTTAAAATAGAAAATTATATATATATATTTAAAAATCATAAATTATGGAATACTTATAATTTTTTTTATGATTATAGTTGAATTTTAGTAAATTGCTTCCATACTAGTGGCGCACAAATTTAAATTTTAAAATAATTAAGCATACTTTCCTTTTAGAAGTCGTAATTTATGAAATAATTAGAGTTAACCAATAAATTTTTTTAAAAATAAAAAATAATTAAATTTTAATGAATTGCTTTCATATATAGTAGCGCACACATTTAAATTTTGAAATAGTTGAACATACTTTCCTTTTAAAAATCGTTATTTATGAAATAATTAGAATTTTATTGTTATGATTAAATAAGAGTTCAACCAATAGAATGTTTTTTATTATTTAAAAATCAAAAAATTATAAAATTTAGTTTGAGGGTTAGAACTCCCACAAGCCTTATCATTAGAAAGACCCTTTTCTTTATATATATATATAGATAGATAGATATCCATATCTTTTTTTATTTCAAATTTTACTTTTTTTTTCATAAAAAATAATTTTTTTTAAGATATTAGGAAAAATGGAAAAGAAAATTTCTAAGACTGTTAAATAGGAAAATAATAATAGAAGAATTTAGAGTAAAATATTTCATTTATTTTTTTAATAATTAAATTTGAAATTAGTATTTATTATATCTTTTTGAGTTCTATATGTAAATCCATATTTCAAATTTTACTTTTTTTTTCTTAAAAAAAATAATTTTATTAGAAATTAGGAAAAATGGAAAGAAATATTTATAAGGCTGCCAAGTAGGAAAAATAATCTCAACTTTGAGAGTTTAGAAACATCGAAAACTATACTACATTTGTATATATATAGAGCATAGATAAATTTTCTTTCATTCTATTAAAATTACATTCCTCATATTATATAAAGATTACAATATTATTAAATATTCAAAATAAAAATACACTAATATTAAATATTTAATATGATATTTTCCTTTTTTGTTGACTCATCTTCATTGCCTATATATACATATTGTAATAGCTAATCCGTACATATAAGCATCCCCTTTCTCATACAACAAAGAGAGACAAAACAATGGCAACAGGATTTAAGGTTTTGATCTCCTGTATCATCTCATCCTTCCAATTCTACCGCTCCAAATACCCTTCCAACTTTCCAGAAAATCCTGTCCCTTCATTCCTCCAACTCTCCCCAAACCCCGTCTTCATTGATTGCCCGTCGGTGACCCCATCCTTTTCAAACCCCACTACTTCTCCTTCAAGCACCACGTGTCCTCCATCTTCTCATCCGTCAGCTGTAGGTTCGGAGCTCGGCACACAGTACACCTCTGAAGACGACCTCACTGAATCACCAGAATTCAAGTGGGGCGAAACGCCGCATCGCGAAATCTACAACTCCTCCATCTCCGGCGATTCCGACGACGACCTCTTCCCTCCTCCTCCACCGCACATGGCGACGAAGAAAAAACAACTGAGCAAAAAAAAGAAAGCGACGACACGACACCGTATCACCACTACCTCGACCGACAGTGAGTTGTTTGGTGACGAGAGAGACGAGGAAGAAGAAGGGATCGTAATGCTAGTTTCGTTTTCACGAAATCACAAGAAGAGGATGAAAGGAGCGAAATGCAATGTTTCGAAAGGGGGGAAGGTGTGGTCATCGAAGATTGAGTCGCCGGTGAGGTTGTCGGGGTTAAAGAAGCTGATACCATCGTTTGAGGCGAAGGGGAAAGTGAAGGAGAGCTTCGCGGCGGTGAAGAAATCGGAGGACCCATATGAGGATTTCAAGAGATCGATGATGGAGATGATATTAGAGAAGCAAATGTTTAAGGTGAGAGATTTGGAGCAGCTGTTGGTGTGTTTTTTCTCGCTGAAATCGCGTCATCGTTACAAGATTACTGTAGAGGCTTTTACTGACATTTGGGAGACATTGTTTTGTAATACTAGTTGAATTTCCACTCATCATCATCGAGTTTCTTTCAATGTTCTTTGAAGTTTTTGATAATTGTTAAAAGAAAAGATTAAAAAATAAATTTACTAGCTTTGTGTTATTAATTATTAAAATCTATGATTACTAATGTGTTCATGGGAATGAATTTGGTCATGCATGCTCCCTTTTCCTTTTGTTTGTTTGCTTTTTCTTTTTTTTTTTCTTGTTTTTTGTGATCGAAAAAAAATGGGTCTTTTTTTGTTTGTAGTGGGATTTAGGAATTTAATATAATAGACCTGAAATTTTAAATGTTCAATACAAAATCCCACTACAAACAAAAAAAGACCCATTTTTAAGTGAAATATTTTAGATCACAAAAAATAAGAAAGAAAGAAAAAACAAACAAACAAAAGAAAAAGGGAGCATGCATGACCAAATTCATCACCATCAACACATTAGTAATCATAGATTCTAATAATTAATAACACAAAAGCCAGTAAATTTAGTTTTTAATCTTTCGTTTTAACAATTATCAAGAGCTTCAAAGAACATTGAAAGAAACTCGATGATAATGAGTGGAAATTCAACTAGTACTACAAAACAATGTCTCTCAAATGTCAGTAAAAGCCTTGTAATGATTACGCGAATTCAGCGAGAAAAAACACTCCAACAGCTGCTCCAAATCTCTCGCCTCAAACATTTGCTTCTCTAATATCATCTCCATCGTTGATCTCTTGAAATTCTCATACGGGTCCTCTAATTTCTTCACCATCGCGAAGCTCTTCTTCACTTTACCCTCCGCCGCAAACAACGGTATCAACTTCTTCAACCCCGACAACCTCCCTAGTGACTCAATCTCCGGCAACCACACATTTCCTCCTTTTGAAATGTTTCATTTCGCTCACTTCATTCTCTTCTTGTGATTTCGTGAAAACGAAACTAGCGTCACGATCCCTTCTTCTTCCTTGTCTCTCTCGTCGCCAAACAACCTACTTTCGGTCGAGGAAGTGCTGATACGATGCCGTGTCGTCGCTTCTTTTTTTTGCTCTGTCATTTTTTCTTCGCCGTTGTGTGCAGCGGAGGAGGATGAGGAGGGAAGAGGTCGTTGTCGGAATCGCCTGAGATAGAGGAGTTGTAGATTTCGCGACACGGCGTCTCGTCCCACTTGAATTCCGGTGATTCGGTGAGGTCATCTTCAAAGGTGTACTGTGTACTGAACCCACAGCCGACGGATGAGAAAATGGACATGTGGTGCTTGAAAGAGGAGCAGTGGGGTTTGAAAGTGGATGGGGTCGCCGACAGGCAGTCAATGAAGACGGAGTTTGGAGAGAGTTGAGGGAATGAAGGGACACGATTTTCTGGGAAGTTGGAAGGGTTTTTGGAGTGGCAGAATTGGAAGGATGAGATGATTCGAGAGATCAAAACCTTGAATCCTTTTGACATTGTTTTGTCTCTCTTCGTTGTATGAGAAAGTGGTTACTTATATGTACGGATTAGCTATTGCAATATGTATACATAGGCAATGAAGATGAGTCAACAAGAAAGGAAAATATCATATTAAATATTTAATATTATTGTGTATTTTTATTTTAAATATTTAATATTACTGTATATCTTTATATAATATAAGGAATGTAGTTTTCAATAGAATGAAAGAAAACCTATACTATATACTATATATATATACAAATGTAGTATAGTTTTCGATGTTTCTAAATTCTCAAACTTGGTCTCTCATTCAAAGTTGAGATTATCTTTCCTAGCAGCCTTATAAATATTCCTTTCCATTTTTCCTAATTTCTATTGTAAATTATTTTTTTATGAAAAAAAAGTAAAATTTAAAAGAAAAAAGATATGGATATACATATAGAACTCAAAAAGATATGATAAATAATAATTTCAAATATTTTAAATCTAATTATTAAAAAAATAAATGAAATATTTTGGTTGATGTAACGTTGGCCAGTCTTCCTGCTACTTAAGTTCATTCACAAGGTTTTTTTAGGGATTTTAACACTTGTTTCTTGCTGTGTGTGAAAGCCTACAAAAAGGTTTATCAGACAAGTTCTGAAAGTCAGTTCAAAGTCGCTTTGCTTCTCTCTCTCTCTGCGGGAAGTGAGAGATGAAAAGCACAAATATCAGTCTCTTGAGACTGGGGACACACAAAATGTTACAGTATCAGGACTCATTAGGCATTGCCCATTATTGATAAGAGGCTGATTCCAACGTCAATTTTGCTTCCTACTCGGTGGCCTCATCCCCAAACCAACGAAAAAGTCATATACCTTCCCTTACAGCAAATCCATACATGTATCCATTCATGTGTATATATTCATATTTTGTGGGGTAGTGAATTAAATTTAAGCCCTTGACTATTCATTGTATGTGAAGTCCGTACGTCAATCACATTTTCAATGCTTCACTTAACCTATTCTTGATCAATTTTTGAATCAATCCGGACAATGGGCCCAAATGTTGCAGGACAGAAGGCCATATGGCCCCGTTTGTTTGGGATTATAGGGAAGGGATTAAGATTGATAGTGAGATAAAACCCACTATATGGGATGTTTGTTTTGAGAGATAGAGAGAAGACTCCTAATCCCTTAGATATTAGGATAAACCTTGGAAGGAAGATTGGAATGGGAAAGATAGAAGTGGTATTAGAAAAATAGTCCTAAGGACTAGAAATTTTTATTTTTTTATTTTTTACATGTTGGCCTTTTTTTTTTTTTAACATTAATGTTTAATTTTTTGTATTTTTTATTAAGTAAAATCATATTGTTTTTATTTGTTTTATTTTTTCTAGTTTTTTTTAATTTTTTACATGCTAGGCATTTTTTTTTAACATTAATGTTTAATGTTTTTGTATTTTTTTGTTTGTTTTATTATTTTATATAAAAATAATTTAACAATCCCTACACTAACAACTATCATCAAAACAAATACAATTTTACTTAATCCCTTCACTATCAATCCCCTCACTAATAATCCCCTCACTATTAATTTCCTTACTATGAATCCCTTCCATTCTACCTCTAAAACAAACGGAGCTGATGATTGAAATGGTTGCTGAAAAGAAAACAAGGAAAGGAAAGAGAAACCTATGAGATATTTGTTAACAGCTCGCTACAGATTTATCTATTTAAACAAATAAATTCTATTTACAGTCAAAAAATATCAGTCCTTCCCTCTCTTCAAACCAGGGGTTTTAAATATGGGCAGTTATGTATTGTATAAGCCATTAAGTAACAAGATTTTGGACTTCTGATACCATTATTTACTAATATATCGACCAATACTGTCCGATTTCGACCACTACATAATTGTATCGCCGATGTTTATACATATCCCTACGCTCTTGTTTAAATCTATGCTCCTGACCCTACATGCTAATAACCAAAACCCACCACAATTCCATTTATCCTGCGGAACTATTAAATTTATAGGTTTCTTTTTAACCTGTAAAAGTACAATAGAAAATCATGTGCCACATAAATAAGGAAATTGATTAACCACAAACAAATAGAAGAGAAGGAAGTAGACTTACTGGGAAGGTTTCTTAGTACAAGTACACTTTTAGATTGTCAGCTTTCACTGATTAGAGTGTTTAGTCGATCAACTGCAGACTGTATTTTGTGCCTTTCTTCAAGGACCATGTTGTCTTCCTCAGATGACTGCATTATGATCATGTGGAAGAGAATTAACTTACATGTGCATGGAAACACATCTGATGACTAGTTGCTAAAAGCATAAAAATGGTGTTGGGCTATTTAGTCACTAGCTGTTCAAAGATAGAACTGATGTGCTGCAACAGTGCAAAAATCAGATTTAATTTGGTAAGAAAAGAAAATAACTCCAATAATTGAAGGCAGTGTGAGCATGTTAATTAACCAAACAGTGCAATATTTTAAGTACTTACCCTAAGAATGAAGCTACTTTGGGAAATCTATGTTTTGGACATGCTCAGGAACAACTGCTTTTGTTAGAGAATGAAATTTAGCAGAGGGAGGAAACTGGCAAACAAGGAAGTAGTGATTACATCAAAGTAGTGACTACCCTTGTAAATATCCTGACAATCATGCTCCACTAAAATCTCAATAACCTTTATTTTCTAGTTCCTCAAAAGTTCAACTCAACTTAGCTCAACTGGACAAACCTTGATCCCTGTTACTAGGGTTGGAAACATAAAATTGTCTCCTCTAATTGGATCCATACATAGCCATAAACTTGAGTAAGTTCAAAGGTCTGTGTCCTTTATCTTGACATCAATCCATGCCTCATTTGGCCTACTTCCTTCTAAACTTTCAATTTAGATAAAATTACTCTTTTGTGACTTTGCATCAGTTGGGTTGCTTGCACACAATATAATACCATCTTCATCGGCTTTACCTAAATTGATATTCAACTGGTGCCAGTTTTAACTTCCTACAGATGCATTCACTTCTTATTCTATCATCTCGTTTAACACGTTTAACACCTTTGACTCATCTTAACATCTTCATTTCAACAATTACTCAATTTTTCAAACATATTTCTTAACTATCCAACTTATATTCTAAGAAGCACAGACACAACCCAACACAATAATTTTCAAAAAATGCAAGACACAAAACAAGAGGGATATGCACAAAATATATTATTTTATATATTTATTACATGTCATATATAAAAATATATCATCCAAATATAATAAAAATGCAACATAATACTAATTTATTATAAATCTACATTTTTTTTCGAACGAACATTACTGTTTTTCTTTTATCATTGTATCTTAAGTTAATTTGCTCAAATTTATAATTAGTTTCATGTGTGTTTAAGCGAGAGCATGTTGCCCCAAGTGTCAAAAGTGTGTTTGGGTCTACAAAAATTAAAATAATTAAATAAAAATTAATATAACACGTTTGGAGAAGTGTCTGTCAGGAAGTGTCCGATGATTGTGAGTGTCCAACATGGATCCAATATGGATAAGACATGAACATGTTAGTCCATGCTTCTTAACTTATATCATATTAAGCAGTCATTTGATTTCATTGTAGCTAATAAATATACATTTTTATCATCAACAAGGCATGCTGCTGTCACTACATAAGGGTCTACAAGTATAGAAATATGGAACATTAAATGAATTCTGGAAACAAACCTTCCAAACTTGGATTATTATATTATAGATCAAGTTCTAGACTATATAATTTTATTCTCCTTGAAATAGAAACATATACACAAAGCTCAGTTCACTATAAAAAACAAAATGAGCAAATTTTAGATAATGTTTTGTTGCCTTAAAACGAAAGATAAACTTTAAAGGTAAATAGGACGACAATGATGTCTCTTGCTTTAGGTGCAAAATCATACCTGTACCACAAGTATACTCTGTAAAATGAAGTCAATATCTGCCTTGCATGATGAAAGAATTTTCCAGACTTTAACATCCTTATGCATCAGTAGGACGACAGAAACAATTGCAGTTATCCTACTCTTTTCAGTTACCAAAGATCCCATCTTCCTTAAAACAAGATTGAGTAGTTTGTTGCTCCTATAAAACAAGACATAGCAAGGCAGGAAATAATATTGTCTTGTGCTTCTAAGGACTGGGATGCGGGATTCATCATCATCTTCTGGAAAGCACTGCATCAGAAGTAGAAAGATTCAATATTAAGTGGGTATTGTGACAAAAAGTAGAGGCCAAAGAAGTGGCATGATAAAACAATAAAACATTTCCCGAAGATATACATGCCCATAGCTTTTGCTTGGGGCCCATGGAGCACCAAGGACCTAATTAGAAAATAAACTACAAAGACTAACCATGATCTTTTTTTTGGTTGCAAAGTTTCAATAAAAAATATGCGGGAACAATTCACAAAAACCAAGCACCAAAAAAATGTGGAAAATATTTTGAGGATTCTTTACATCTGGAAAACCAATGCCAGTAATTGATGGATGACAAATAAATATTATACTAGCAGATGTTGGTCCAGGGGCATGGAGGAGCCTTGGTAACCAAAAAATGTTTGTTAGCTCTAGGCCATAAGGTCACCACCACTTTTTTCAGATTAAGACCGGTTAAACAAAATGCCTTGCCAACATGGCTCTATATGGAGTTTTCTCGATTGAGCCAGTTTTTGTGTTCTACGTGCTACAATGTTGAATAATCTGTAACATACTCACAGGTTAAAGCTTGAAGACCTTCAACAAGGGTTGTATCCAAAACCAACGTAGAAATTAGAGAATATATACGATGAGAAACCTCTATGGAACTTTGCAAAATAGACAGTCAGTCACTTTTTGATCAACAAAAGCGGTGTCTCTTGATAGCATATGTAACAGTGACTAGGCCCAGATGATTATTTACGAAACCTCTAGTCTCCACATAGTCTTTGTACACATTTTCTCGAAGTTAAGGAATTTAGTTCTTGCAATCTGTCCCACCAAATGGTGGCTATAGCTATAGGAAGACTTGGTGACATAGACGGGGGTCAGTGAATAATGGCCTTGTTGCTCTGATGGAGAGGAATCTATGATTCACTTTTTGGGAAATTGTAACAAATAATTTCAATAAAATATTTCAATTTCTTAATTTACTATGTTCAATTCAATTCTATGTATACTTCTATCCATATCATAATTGAACGTACATAAATGGCTGTACTGGTGCTCTTATTTGAAATAACAACTATTCTAGGACGTTTTAAGTGGTGCTAATGATTTAACGTTTATCTTCCTAGAGTTTCAAGGACCGCTATTACTTGTTAAATTAGGCTTGGGATGAACAGAGAAAAGGTAATCTGGAGGTAAAATTATTTTCTTTTTTTTTCTTTTTTCCACCCTTGGGTGGAGAGAAGGAACCATTCTAAATTGCTAGAATCTTAAATAATAAAGGTGTTCATGAAAACCAACACTGCCAGCTAAATTAGACAGAATTAGTAATTTGATATGATGAGACAATCCACAATGCTCACTGTAATCTTTATAAATTGATTGCAACAAAAGTTCAAGGAGAATAATTACTTACAGACACAACATCAATTAAATATCCTGGAAGGAAATTGCTTAGATTGATAATACTCTGTTGAGAAAATCTTGTGGGTCTAGCGTCAAGTGTGACAAGCATCCTGAGCAGAGCACATAAATTGTCCAAAGCTGGGTTCAGTGTCTGAAATAAATAAATAAAAAAAGGGGACGGGGCTACAGTAAGAAGTTTATTTTTGCAGACACATCAACAGTAACAGAAATAAATAATAATAATAATAATCAATGGAATCAGTGAAATGAGGAAGAAATAATACAATATAGAGTCTAAAAACGTAGTAAACAACAGATAATGAGACGAGGGTGATTGAGTTAACTCACTATCTGGTCAAGAACTACTTTCTCTAGTATCTGGAAAACAAGACAATAATCACCCATCTGTAACAAGCAAGAGCAGATGACACGAGTGATTGACTTAAAAATTCCACAATTTGAGATCTCATCATTCTCCAACATAGGACAACTCCTTTCTGCATAACACAAGCCACGCGTCATAGTAAATATAACCAACTCATTAATTGTAGATCTATTTCAGAAGCAAAAAAATTCTCTCTTAAAAGAAATTATAAATAGTGATATTGGTAGATGGAGAAACAGGAAAGCATATTTTTCTTCTCCTGATAAAGAAGACAGTTATGAAGTTTCAACCACATTAGACATACAATAACTTTGCTTATAACCATAGACAACTGACAGAAAATCTTGTTTGCATGGAGGAGTTCAATATTTATAAGCAAACTCAAGGTCGAGTTCATTTTCTCAGTCGGTTTAGCATTTAATATTTATTGTATTTTTAATTAGAGGTTAATTAAAAGCTTTTTAATTTATTTCCTTTTTCATAGGGATTCCAGTTTCCTGTTTTTATTAGGGTTTCAAGCTTATAAATATTAAGTTTTTTGGCATTGTATTTTTCAACTTTGGAATAATATTGAGTGTTTAATGCTTTGGCCGTTGTATGAGGGTTGTGGCCCTTGAGCTCTTCCTCTCTCTTCTTTCTTGTCTTTCCCTATGGTGTGTTACATCACACGGATAGTAACTTTATTGGTTTTGCGTTCTTTGGTGTGTTAACACTGAAGATTCTATTTAGAATACAGAATGCCTCAGGGAGAGATGGATGAACCTCAGTATTAAACAAAATAAGAGCAAACAACTAGGGTCTTCTTATTTAGGAATTTTGAAGCTCCATTTAAAAATAAATTAAGTGAAGAAAATTGGAGAGAAAGGAGAGAAAAAGAGTTTAAAAATCATTACATTAGAGTCACCAGGCTTCATCACAGGAAAACAATCTCATATTCTTCAAGGTGTTATCACTTAGAAATACAAGGAAATAAGTTATGTGTTGAAATGGGAAAGATAAAAGTTTATGATATAACTAGAGATTATGTGAAGACTCCGCAGGAACATGGAATTAAAATTTTAAGAAAAAATCTAGAGCACAAAATTAGCAATCTCTGCTTATATGGTGGAGATTGTTGATATATGGTGCCATCTAAAAGTTGTAAGTAATAAAGAGCTTGAGACGAATGACTACTCATCAGAAAATATAAACATCCCACCAAGAGATTACCCTCTCATCCAAAACTACTGCTTCTGTCACAAAATTACCAAATTACCATTTAGTAACAACACAAAACTGGCAAGGGAACAATGCCTTCTACCAACAGAAAATTTTATCAAATTGAATTCATGCTTACAGCAGGCAACAGAACCCATATATGAGAGATATCACTGAAAAAATAACTGGGTGACAAGTAACTGTATCCAACTTACCAGCATAAACTTTGAAGCATGAGAGTAAGGTGACAAAGAAACTAATGTGGTCGGCAATTTGAATATGTCCAGCTTTATAGGACGAATGCAGAACCTCTATGATTCGAAATATTACAATTGGTTCCAAACCATCATCTGGAATAAATTGGGAAGTAAGGTAATTAGACAAAGAATAAATAAATAAACACGCTCAACAGAAAAACAATGACATAGTTATAGCCATCTTAAAGTGCCAATTTTTTAAGTTGCATTGCTATCAACAACAAATATATTCCCGAACTTGGATTTTTCCTCACCAACATCAATTTATTAAATAAAAATGGATAACCTTGCTAGTACAGTATAACACATTTAGTATTCACCTGTTTTTCAGCTAACTCCATGGGCACATTTACCCTTAAAATGAGAGAGACACTTTTATGTTGTAAATGCGGTGTTTTAGTGCTACACAAACCTTTCAATAAATGGGTTGTTGATGTATTTAAAAAATAAAGCCACTTGCAGTTAAAATAATGGAAATAAAAACATGTACAGCATAAGTTGACACACATACAGGATGAGTCTAAGCCATTATTTGCTGTCAGTACTGAAACCACGCATCATACACCCAGCATCAAAATGACAGAAATGGAACAACATAACCTTGTCAATGCATCAAAGATAATCCATTATGAAATTTGTCATGGTGTTTGAAACAACAGATGTACTCACATAAGCAGCACCAAGCTAATGACTTGAGCAGAAGGGAGTCCACATGAGAGAAATAATAAAGACAGCAGATAGAAAACTCCTGAGCATCTCTATCGAGTTTAACAAAAGGACCATAAGATATATTTCCTGCAACACCAAAAGTCACCAAGAAGTAAACTAAAAGTTCTCTAATCTGCATACACAAGTATATTTGGCCAATACAAAATTTTCAGACTTAATTCTTACTTTCACCCATGCAATTACAGTAAAATTCTGCCAATGAGTCCTGCATGTTGTCATACTCCTGTGCAAAGAAAGTGTTTGCAACAGCACATTGTCCCAGCCGAAGTAGAAGACTCAATACACTCTGCAACGAGCATTGCAACCACTCAGGGAAAAAATACCCATGTGATAATTGGATATGAAAACTAGTATCTAGGATGCTAAGATTCTAATGTCATCATCTCCAATTTCTAGAGAAGATTTTAAACAAGCACTTGTTAGATAAAGTAAATGCATACCCTGGAACGTAATGGGTGTTTATCATCTAACATGATTAGCAGCAGAGGAAGCTCTCTCATCCAAGTAATCTGATAGTCTAACAATCCTGGATCACTTGCATCTAGCTGCATTAAGCCTTGTCTCTGTGATTTGCATAAAAAAATTGGATTTTAGAGTTGAAAGTAGGAAAGAACAAAGAAAGAGAAGGAAAAAAAAATTACTCTCTACATGAGAACAGCCAAATGAGTTTGTCTTGTCCACCAAAGAATGTCAAAAGAAGTCAACATAGATACAAAGACACAGACTTGTGATGTTTGTATGCAAACAGCCAAAGGCTTTACAAGAATGTAAAACGTGGATAACTGTAGACAATACCATAAAATATAAAATATAAATTTACAAGTATAGAGCGCATTGTAGAACTATAAAACCAAGAGCTTACCGGAACCAGCATTTCTTCAATTGCAGAAAGGCAAGCCCATTTCAGTGAAGACTCTAGATTGCAACTTTTGAAAGTCTCTGTAAAAGCCTGCAATTGAAGTACCAACCATTCAAAATTACAATTATAAAATTCATAATTTTTTCAGGAACTCCAACTTCTTAGAGAAAAGATCTGGAAGTACAGGATCACCAAAGTTCTTAAACAGATGCCATCATCAATAGAAAAGAAAAAAATTTGAGATGAGAAATGGCTAAGAATAGCCCCTAGTACCCAACTTATTTGAGAAAAAATAATGCAAACCTGTAGAATACGAGACTTCCAAAAACCCACTACTTGCAATACAAGTTTCGGAATAAAAGGAATTAGTGAAAGTAAGTGCTTTTCATGGAATGCTTTACCAGACTGTGTGCCACTGCATATCTGCAATTAACAAATACCAGGTTACCTTGAATTACTGAAAGAAAAAATCATCCCAAAAATCTCTTAAGTATAGAGACCAGATGCCAAAAAGGAAAAAAGAAGAGTAAGATTTAAAGCCTTGAATTAGCACCCATTCCACATCCACCTCAAAACAGATGATATAAATTGACAGATCATATTAGATTTAGGCTGGCCTCGATCTGGGAACCAATCATTCAACAAGCACCCTCTCTATTGAGACCAGCTTGCATTAAGATGGTTGACAGATGGTTCAGTGTTGAGCAATCAGACTACGTACGATTATGGCATGGGGTCTCTGATCATTAGATTGCAATAAGGACACGAGCAGATAGGTAATTTCATATGAGACATTTGTGACATTGCACAAGAAAATTTTGGTTTAATTTTGACTATTGTATATGTTTTCTTTAAGTTAGAGAGTGTTTGGGATTATCTAAATAAGTATACTTTTTGACTTTTTACGAAAAAACATGAAATATGGGTTGGGTTTGAAGTGATGTGACCCAAATAAGATGATTGTGACCCAAATAGGATAATATGCTAAAATAGCATGTACTATTTTAGCACATGTCAAACACTCCCTTAGTCTCATTACTTAAGTTAGTTCACAATTAGGGTGTTACCGTAATTTCAAATCATGGGCTTAGCTGCTTAGGTGGTTTTAATGACCAGTATTTCTTGTTAGTGGTTGCTTGGTTGGGAAGTGTATATGCTTTTAGTTTAGTATCATTAAAGTTAGTTAGCATATTTTTGCTAATATTTATTATACGCATAGGCCAAAATCCGGATTATGCCCTTGTGGTTTGGCCATGGGGCACTTTACCTCCCCAATTTTTAAATATATGCAAATTCATCCTCACATGGTTTAGGGCTAAAGTGTTACCATTACGAATTCCATCCAAATTAACAAAAATTGTGACATGAGCCTAATTTGTGAAGGCACAGATCTCTCTGTCTGTGTGTTGCCCAAGAACCCTAAGTTTCATGTTCATAACATGAAGTTTGAAATTTAGTTGTAAATGATTTGCTCTTGCATACCACTTCACCAAAACATTTCTTCTTCATCATTGTTCATTTGAGGTATGTTCACATAACCAATTTAATTTTATTGGTTGGTAACCTATGAAACATGGATACTTCGAAAAACAAGTTGTACCCGTACCGGGTACTTACCGGCATATAATACTTCATATGGTACTTCTGCACACGTACTGAATACACAAAACATGTACCCAGATTTTTTCTACTTAATTTTTGACGTACTCAAACATACCTAGTATATACATAAGCCATATTATACCTCAATCGAAACAATATTTTCTTCTACTTCAAAGATAAAATTCCTTTCACTAGACTTCTTTTTTATTTTTTATTTTATACTTAGCATGATTTTAAAATTAAGCTATGGTTATAAGTTATTTAATATAATGGCATTTAATTTTGGTTTATACCTTTACTTTTGGCATTAAATGTTAATTGTAGGTTGAAACTTAACAAATTAAACCATTTAATCAATTTTTTCATGACTCCAAATTAAAAATAAATATTTTTTTTACAAATGTACCAAGCCGTATCTATATCCTTTTTTTTTTTGAGATTTTATTGTATCGATGTATTTGTATCATACCAGCACTCGTACCCATGCTTCATAGCTGGTAACATTCAGTTCATTTTTTCTGAAAAATTCCATTGTTGGTTGAATAATTGGCTGATGTGAAATTGGTTGGAAATTTCCATAGTTCACTGGAAAAATTCAAGACGCTTGCTAAACTAATTGGAATGGAGTCTAGAGCAATGTTAGTTAATTTGATGGCCACTGATTTGATGAGCAATGTTTACCTTGCACTGTATATTCACTGGGCTATGTTGTTAGGGTGGTTCAATCTGGTGGTGGTGGTGGTGGTGGTGATGATTGTGACCCAGTGGAGAGAAAGACGCTGTTACAGTGAAGAGGCTATATTACTTATTACCAGGTAACCAATTTTTATTAGCTGCTAGAGAATAGTTTTCTCAATGCGTAGCGATACACAGGAAGTGTCACAAAAACAAAAAGTCTCGGTTTGAAATTCCAAGATCACAAAGCCTCTAGCGCAGTTAGCGACATCTCCATGTTCTCAAATTACAGCAAAACAATGACAACTAACATGCAAATGCTCTTTCCACATAGTTGGTTCCAGAGTCTTGAAATAAATAATGAGTATATTAATAACTCATCTACCTGTTTCACTCAACTTCCAATCTTAAATTCATGTGTTGCCGATAAAGGCTTGACGGATTCTACAGAAAAAACCTTCAAAGAACATGAAATTCAATAGTTCGAGTACCATACCTCTTCAGAGAGAGCACATGCAACGAATTCAAGAAATTTTTCTAACAAAGCGGCAGGACATTGCCAGTCAGTTGTGTGTAAGAAGATTTCTGTAATTATAATATTGACGGCGAAATATTTATCATCATCCTGTTTCAGAAAATAGAAAGAAAAAAAATTTAATTCATGCTACAATGACAGGGAGTGCAGTTAGAAGAGTTTCTATTGCAAAAATACTAGAGATCCCTAATGAACTACACACTAACTTACAAACTACTCACAATGAGGTGTGGACCCCACACGTCATTGTCATCATTGTGAGTAGTTGGATTATGTATAATCTATGAAGCACAGACACCTCTCCTCTCCAAAGATCACGTACTAGTGTCCAAAACACATGTCAAACGCATACACTGTCGGACACACTGGAGGAAGTGTCCCATCTTCTTTTTTTTTTTTTTTTTTTTTTTCAAGGGAACATTCTGGGGACACATGTTATCCCCCTTTTTTCACCAGAGTAGCATATGCACGGCTGATAACTTTGCTAAAAATAAATATTGGACATATAATAAATATATAAATATCCAAATGTATAACATATATTAAATATATAAAATTATATGTTTTGCATATGGCCCCCGTGTGTTAGTTATTTAAATTCAAAGGAAAAACTAAAGAGGGAAAAACACTATAGGAGCAATAAAAAACATGATAACATCATATTTAATACAACCGTACCTTTCCTGAAAGGTGATGTGTTGGGTTGAGGGGGAACAAATCAAATAACTTCTTTAATGATGATGGCATGATAGTTTGACCTCGTATGGTTGCATCGAATCCTTCATAAGGCAGCATAGACACTTGTAGCTCATGCTGACTGTTATCGATCCCATAAGCAAAGAACCTGACTACAAGGTCTATGCTCTGAAGTATAAATAGCATACAATCAAACGATAGCACATCAAGGTGTCGCATAGTATGAACCAATCGAATAAAATCTTGGAAACAACTAAGTAAAACGGGCATAAGGTCCTTTAGTTTCTTTTTGATGACAGAAAATCCTACAAAGCCAAAGATAGCAGCAGGTAGAACATTAAAATCATTATTATCTCACTTTATCAAAAAATAAAAAATCAAAATCATACAAGAAAAATGTAACCCAAAAAGAAAAGTGCAAGGACCATCATGAATTACAGAAAACTTCATGGTGCTGGTCTAGGACCTAGGTAGTCCAAAAAATCATACAGATTCAAACACAGAAACATTAAAATTCAAAAATTAAAATGACCTGAGAAATCTGATGCAGACAGCAGTGGAAGATACAATGGGAAAAACGTTAAAATTCAAGGTATAATGTCCTTTCACTTACCAGCAGCATGTTTAGGAGTGTCAGACTCAAAAGCATGTAAAATCCCTTGTGCAGCATCATCCTAATACATAAAAAGATCATTATATACCCAGAGTGTTCTATGGTTTTTGTGTTTTGGCTTTGATACCAAAAAGAATGAAAATAATTATTTGGCTTACCTATGAATGAGGTAGAGCCTTGTATTTATAATGAAACAATATTACAAAATAGGAAACGAAGATAAAAAAGGTATTAAATCTGTGATTGACACAATCACAGATTTTATAGACACTACCATAATTACAATATCACTCTTTCCTAATTCCAACACTACCATAATTATAATATCACTATTTCCTAATTCCAACAGCTACTGATGCAAAATAGTTGACATGCTGGACAGGGGCATAATGATTTACATGCAAATGGCACTACAGTGTCCATTCAAAAAACCATAATAAGAAATTTACTCCGAGTTGTCAAAAGAGGATTATGCCCTAACCATACCAGCCAGGAGTGAAAGATTATAAGGAACTAACAACTCAATTCAAAAGAACTTTTTTAACTATTCGGCCCTGTTTGATTGCTGGATTGGGAGGACGAGAGAGAGAGAGAGAGAGAGAGAGGAAAAAAACATAGGGCCCCCAATTGTTCCCTAGTCCATGGTTTGGTTGGCCTTTTGTTGCCTGGGATAAGGCCCCCTGGATTTCTTAGTAATTGGGATTGTCAGTATGAGCTTCCAGATTATTTATTCCCCTCTTCACCAAATAGCAAATTATCTGAATTAAGCAGTGAGTTAAGGGCTTAATGCTAATCCCAAGATACAATTATATTTTATAATATCAAAATAGTAAGACGTTGAATTCCACATTCTACATTATTGGAAAGGAAGTGTGAACAAAAATTCTTAACATCTATTTTAAAAAGGTCATATAAGCAAATAAATTGGAAGTTTTAAAATTTAGAATACTAAAAATCTAACAAAGGATCCTAAGTTATCTTTATTTTATCATTGGATCCTAAAGTTATCTTCTTCATGCATGCAATAGTATCTAACTTATAGTCACGTGTCCCCAAGTTTCTGAAGCGTGTCTGGTTCTAAAAATAAAAAATAATGACGACACATTTAGACTTGTGTCCAACACATGTAAAGAGTGTCCAACGAGTGTCCAATGCGGACGACATGTTCTTGGAAGTGTTAGTGTTCTTGGCCCACGCCTCTTTCCACTAATTTGAATCCTCCCTTCCCAGCATTGTCTTCAATCTACAGATCGAATGTCGCCCACTCAAATTGAAAGAGAACAGTCCCACAGAGAAACACATCAATACTCACAAACATATTGCAAGAACGAGGAGTGGTCAAAGGGAAGGCTATTTGTCCTACTTTCTAAGCAAGTCCAGTATAGTTCATTTACTAGGAACCAAAAACAAGCTACATCTACATTACAACAAAATTGATGCAAGCAAAATATGAAATTCATATGGAAACATCACATTCAAGTTCAGCATCTTAATATCCTAGACTAGAAGTGGTGAAATTCCTCTAAATGTTAATAAACAAGATCAGGCAAAAATATGAAAATTTGACAAAATAAAAGTAGGAAACCAAGGCTAAAAAATGAAAGCTTCGAACAACTTCTTTCAAACAACATTGTGTTACAAATATAAATGAAAATGCACAAACTAAATAGTCCTCTAGGTTGACAGCAAGAAAGTACCGTTTCACATGGTGAATCATGATCTGCCTTATTACTTGGCAACAATAACAAGCAGTGAACTAGCCCTGCAAGAACATTCTTAAGCTTGCCCTTGTCCTGTAAATAGAACTGATTCTTTCGTAACACATCTTCGTAGTTTTGGAAAATCTGTTGATGGCGTATCAAATGAAGAAAACTATTACAAACATGAGCTCCAAACACAAATCAATTGACAAACTAATTGGACCAGTCACAATATTTGAGTAAAATAATAAACAAGAGGGAGGAAGAGGAAAAAGAAAGAAAGAAACAGAAAGGAAAGGAAAATAAACAAACTAATGGAATCATTACAAACATTACCACCTACAACAGTTGTAATAGCAAGAACAAATTTCAAAATTAATAAAGAAAAAACCAGTATCTACTTCACCAAATTCACACATAAAGAAACAGCCATAGTATTCTTTTGGGTGAATCAATTGAGCATATGATAAAGAAATATACAGCTCGAGTATTGTTGACTTGAACCTTAAATACTACTTTAATAGAGAAAATCACAAAGTTTGGTGTGCCTCAGAGGCAACTACTATCAAGAAATGGAAGAAATAATAAATGCATATGTCAACATCAAGTAATTAATTAACTCACAACTCTAATATTTTACCGAAACAAATAATTTAACTACCTTTTCAGAATATAAGGAAAAGGACGATGGGTAGTACTGAACAACAAGGTCAAAAAATTTGAAAGCCATCAACCGAACATCAATTGCCAAATGTGTCATTGCATTGAAAATATATGCCATCATCAGTGAAATGAACGGTCCTTGATTGTCCTGCATAAAAAAGGCACAAGATCAGCTACAATGGACAGAAGATCGGCTACAATGGACAATTGAAGAAATCAACAATAATAATCAAACAATTAGAGGGAATGTCTTCTCAAGATCTGCTCTCACTAGAGTCAGAAAACCTGCAGATGTAATAAAAGTACGAAACACACAGAAGCTAAAGGGTTGCAAACCGAGTGGAGTTCAAATTTTGACTTTTGGAAGCGGGCACCCATTTCTGAGTTTTTGCTTCACTAATGCACTCTCCCACATTAAATAAAAGCATCAGCCCAGCTAGTGATGTTTTAACCTTTTCAAAATTTTGTTTAAATTTTTAAACATGAAGAAAAATGGCATATATTTCATAGATTCTCTGGCACTGTGGAACTGCCTGCAAGGAGGGTGCTTTGGTGTTTGGGGGACGGGTCCAAGAGGGCCCAGTGGACAAAATTCAGGATTACACACACCAAAATAAGGGGGAGAAGACCTTATACAACTTAATAGTATACTTGACTATAAATTTTGGTGCACAGAACATGACCCATTGACCTCTCTAAATCCAAATAAAAAAATCATTATCAATTATGAGTCTGAAACATCTCACCATGGAGTCCTCCCATAATGTTTTTAATCAGTATATATTCACAACCAAATACAGGACAATAGATATCAAGAGCACATACAAATAGTATAAAAGGTTTCCTTAAAAACACAAAGTTAGACAAGAAAGGGTCTTGGGCCACTTGGATGTGTACTGTATGTTTGTTAATTGAAAAAACAAATAAATAAATAAAATTCTCTGTTGGCTGTTTTAGACTAAATTAGACACAGAATAAAAACATTATGTATTAACTATTGAACATAGTTTATGAGACCAAGTGCAAGAAGAATTTAGCAAGGAAATACTGAATTGAGGAAATGCCAGACCTGGCATTTACAGCAAAGGAACAAGAATCAAGAATTACCTCTTTACAGGTAGGGAAAATCACTGACTTAAGAAGTTGATATAGTGTTTCCCGAACCAGTTTATCATCATCACTAATGCGTTCACGCAGCTTCTCTATAACGGCAAGTTTATGCAATCTCAACTCTGTTGGGTATTTAAGAAAAATATCCCTAATGCCGATCAAAGCATCTTGGAATAAAAAGAGGAAGTCGTGTTAACAAAATGGCCAATCAATATAAAGAACCTCAAAAACAAGTCTCTCAAAGGGGCAGTTATAATAGTGAATTACTTCAAATTCAACTTAACACAGTTAATGACCTAATAAATCACATAATAATACAGCGGATACCTACATGCAAAAATCAAATTAAAGTCATACAAAAACCATCAGTAACACATTGGACAACATGGTAACGCAAATAACAATGACAATGTAGCAATTTTTATTGCAGACAAATTGTATAATTCACATTATTTAAAAATTATGATAAGTAGTTTTTTCAAGATCACAACAATAATATTGAACTGAATGAAATTGTAGGGTAGTTATTGTGGTGACTAGAAGCTCTATAGTTTAGATAGGATATCTACTGAATGTAATCTTTCTTGATAATAAAAAAAAAAAAAAGAAAGAAAATTATTTATGTTTTTTTTCTTTTTTTTGGGCTGAGTGAATAACATGCTAGGGGGCAAGGGGACAACAATGGAGCACCAAAAAAGAAGCAAAGCAAGACAAAATGGAAACCATCAAAACAAAAACAGATAAAGCTAGAGGACTGCATCAGCAACATTCAACTTCACAGCCTTCTGACAGCAATGGGAGCCTCTGCACCAGAAAGGGACCCTGAAAAATTGATCCTAGAAGTCCAAGCACCCAACTCATGCACAGCTTGATTTGCTTGTCTAGGCCAATTCTTCTTTGAAGCTAACAGCAGATTAATGTCACCCACCAATAATGGTATCAATAGACCAAAAAGAAAAATATTTCATGTCAAAAAAAGGGATTCTTTTTCAAGCAACCACTTCATGTATAATATCCCATCAAATGAATAGCCTATCAAGAAAATATTCCTTCAACATAATGTAACCAAAATTATATTCTTCCAAGACAATAAGAAATTTCACAGTTTGAAAGAGGCAAGCAAGAATAACATCTCCAAGGAAGGGATAAGCATCAAGCTTGCGAGAATCGAATGGTTTCAGCTTCCAATCCACAAATAGTATAAATTAATAAATCAAACACAATAAACACAAAATATAAATGGTTTGGCAATGTGCCTACATCCACGAAGATCAAATCCACTATGCACCATAAGACTACAAAGCTCAAAGCCTCTGGGCCAATGAGTGGGGCCTCCACAAAAGGCCCATTACAAAAAATCTAATTGAACAGTAAAAAATACAATGCACCCTATGAAGCACAGACACAGACACAGGACACGGTGATTTCAAAAAAATTGGGATACAAACACGGCAGGAGACATGACAAATTTTTTTAAAATTTATTTTTATATATATTTGCTATGTAGATTAATATTATGTTACCAAATAATCAAAATTAATAAAAACTAACATTAATTCAATATATAAATATATATATAAACCACTATATTTAAACAAATTAATAGATTATCTATATTTGGACATGCGTGGCCCCGACGTGTCCCCGGAGTGTCCCCCAACAAAAAAAGATAATGTGTGTCCCAACCATGTCCCCGGCGTGTCCCTGTGTCCCTGCCATGTCCTCTGCAAAAAAAATAATAATAATAAAATTAAAGAGACAGGCCATTTGGTATGTCCCGTACGTGTCCCCGGCATGCCTTCGTGTCAGACACCACTATGGCTCCTATTTTGAAGTATTTGTGCTTCATAGAATACACCTCATAACAAAAGGTAAGCTTAAGCATTACTATTCATTTGTAGGTCCACAGGTACATCCATCCAACCACTATTATAGCAATCCTTTACACTAGTATAGAGTTCTAGATTAATAAAAAAATACCTTTTCGAACTTTGGAATTGTGATGAGATGTTTGCTGAAGAAGCTCTTTCAATGTCAAACCTTTTTTGCTCACTGCCAAACCCGCCTTTTCTGATGCTACACTCTGCTCAGGAAGGATAATGGCTGCTCATAATCCACAAAATAGCGCTTTCTTTAGGAATGTAATTCTTGTTCTTTTCAACAACATTAATTCAACTCAAACTTGTTGGCATTTCACGTAAACAGAAAAAGAAAAGAAAAGGAAAAAAAAAAGGGAGTTCAGTTGTTATCTAATATATATATACTAGACAATTAAGATTTGCTAAAATTGTTGCATTGTTTATCAATTTTTTTCATTTTTCCTTTCAGACATTTGGAACTGGGAATATTACTCTATTCCTCTTATTGGTATAGAATCATCTATCATGTAATTGAAAAATATGCCATGCCACTTCAATTCTATCTAGGAAAGTTCTATCATTTGAACGTTGACATTAAACATAAATGACATGAACTTAAACAACATAGGGAGCAAATATATATTCTATCTATACTATTATCTTCTATATCTATCTATACTATTATTTATGTGAAGGCTAAAGTTGGTATTGACATCTCATTTTTTGGATTTCACCAAAATACCCCTATATCAGTAGTTACATGGCCAGCAATGCACTAAATTCAGGGTTTTTTTCTCTCTCTTTTTTTTTTTTTCTTCCAAATCTCTCAACTTTTGATTTTTCCAAATTCATTTCAATTCTCATATTTTGAATTCAATCATACAGTTTACAATCTTATTTTTCTGAAACAAAATGATCATATGCAGAGTCACTTCTAGTATGTATGTATGTATCTATATATATATATAAAGCATTTGAAGTACAAAAAGACTTTACCTTTGGATTTGATTTCAGTGTTTGTAGCATTTTTTGGCGGTGGCAATTTCCGACCAATTTTTCGCTTTATTTTCTACGAAATAAAAAATAAAAAATCAATAAATACAGTAAAAAAAATTAAAAATCAATTTTTAAAAATTAAAAAAAAAAAAAAAAAAAAAACTCAAAATAAAGAAATTACTTTGAAGTCGACACCGCGCTGTTGCTGCTTCTTTCGGGGAGCCTTAGGCCTCACCATTTTGCACTGTAATTAAAACCCACATGAAAACACAAGCAAACTACATTAGCACTACAAGACTACAACAATATTATAATCTCATCATTCTGTTTGATTGCCAGGAAAATAGTGGAAGGGAAAGAAAATAAAACAGAAAATAAGTACAGATATCGCAGGGCGAGGAAGAAAAGCGGAGAAGAATAAGAGAGGAAGCGTTGGCAATTGATTACAGTGCTTGGATGGCTTATTTAAACTATTCTTCTTTCCTCTTTGTTTTTCTGTAAGGTTAGGGCTTTTTTGCTGTGGTCTAGTAGGCCCATTAGGGTTTTTGGTTCAATCGAGCTGAACTCGGGCATGTTTGGTTATCCACATGAAACGCTTGGGCTTAACCTGCAGTCCTCAAAAGGATCCTGAGGCCTATCATGGTTTCGCTATGCTATTTTTTTTTTTTAGCTATGATAAAAAAAAATTTAGTTATGGCATTATTTTACTTATAACTTTTTTTTTTTTTTTTTTTTTTAACTCAGAAAATTGAAGGCTCCATTTGGTGGAGCTCTCAAACTTTAGGTCTACCCTTTATTTTGAATATGGTGTTTGTTTATAACTTTCAAAAATTAATTCAACACTCATTTTTGAAAACTCTGTCGAAGGCAGAAAAATTTGGGCTAACCGGTCGTCCCCCAGACATCTAGTCGGTTGACCGGAATAGTGCACAAATTTTTTTTTTTTTTTAACAATTGCCACCTTTTATTTTTTATATTTAAAATTAAAAAAAAAATCAGAATTTTTTTAAAAATTTTATGAGCTTTGAATAGAATTTTGAGTTGTGTATTTGGTTATAAGTTGTAAATTTTAATATAAAATATCATATGCCACATCGAAAATTCTACACTCAATTCAAAACTCTTTTTAAAACTCATTTACCAAACAAATTTTTCACACTCAAATCATAATTTCAAAACTCACAAACTCAAAATACAACTCTATTCTCAAATTATATTTAAAAAATCCTACCAAACGTTACCGAAGTTATTCTATTTTTCTTTTAAATATACACTATAGTGTTTCCCAATGAGGATATGAACAGTTTGTTTTGTATGACGTTTTTTATACTCTCTCCATCCTAAAATATTAGTTTATTTTGAATAATTTAACTCTTTTTGGTAATACAATTATTGTATTTCAAAAATAACTTTACAAAACTACCATTTGATAGTAAAATTATTACACTTCAAATAATATTATTGAATTTAAAAGAAAGACAAAATAAAAAAATCATATTATTTTAGTCCTTACTTTTTAAAAAAGAACTAATACTTTGGGACAATGAAAAATTAAACAAGTGACTAATATTTTAGGACAGAGAGAGTATATCGTTTATAAAAAAAAATTAAATCAATTTGATAATTGTAACTTATTCATTTTATCAAATTTATTTTTTTTAAAAATAAACGACAAGTTTGTTTTTTAAAATATACTATCTTTTATTTTTAAGAAACATAATAAAATAAAAATATTAAGAGATTTGTCATAAAAAAAACAGTTTCACTTATATTGTTCTATTTATGTTTTATATGATTGATTTGTTGGAAAAAAAAATGTTTTTTTGGTGACTTTAATTAAATATTAAAGTGGGTCTCAACCATCTATTGAGTTGGGTCTAAGTGCGTCTAGATACTTTGCAATGAGATCTTTACACCACAAATAGAATGGCAAAAAACCATTGAGATTTAAATGAGAAATTGCCTCATGAAGTTAGCTTCACGAAAGAGGTAATGAGGTTTGTAACTTCTAGCTTTATTACAGAGTTGAATAGAGCATTAATGAGGTTTGTAACTCCTGCATTAATGGGATTTGTAACTCTTGCCTTTATTGCAGAGGTTAATGGTGCATTATGACCAGCCATAAAGGCTGAAGGCTTCTCCTCTCTCCCCGATACATGTATAAATTGAGACCTTCCTGTCAAGTCTCAAACACAGAAATTGTTTCTTCTATTCTTTAGTCAGTTTGCCAGAAAGTTCCTACAGTGAGAGAGTACTGCCACTGTTTTTGTTCGCTAAGCTAGACAGAAAGTGCTTCTGCCGTAGCTGGTTTTGACTGTCGTATCCTGGGAGACAGACGCCTGAATTCCTCAAGCACTCGACCCGTGAGACGGCGAAATCTGTTTTAAGGAAACTGCTTCCGTGCAGACTTCGGTTTCGTCTCTTTACCCTTTTATTGTTTTGTGTATTTCTGTTGAAATTTAGTTGTGATTATTAGCATATGTTCTTGGTATATAATTTGATTTCTTCATAAATCTATTTATTTAATTTCACAATTTGAACAACATGATTTTGTTTCCATAGACTTATTGTTGGGTTTGTGATGTTTTCTCCCCCTCTGGCTTGTTGTTTTGTTAGAATATGGATGATAGGTGTTTTGAGAAGTAAATTAAAAGTTAATTTTTTAATTTTTTTTAATAAAAATGTGTAAAAAAAATAAAGAGATAATATAACTAAAAAAAATTTTAAAATCAAAAATTAGCTTTTAATTAACTTGTTTGGCCAAGTTTGGGATATTGAGAAAAAGTTAAAAAGTCAAAAAGTTATTCAAAAAGTTAAAAAATTAATACTATTTATCAAAAGTCAATAATTACGGCTGCATAACTCCCAATCTTAATTTTCTCTTACAATCCAATTTTTACAATTTTTTAATACACATTTTTTCATAAAAATTCAAAAAATTAATCCAAACATCCATATTTTTCTCCTTAATTTTTTAGTCTAAAAAGACAAAAAATACACTTATTTAGGACATCCCAAACAACCACAAAGTAAGCCAAAAATCAAGGAGGTGTAGGGGCAATGCGGGAGCATAGAAGTGTCGGCATAATTTGTTATTTTTAGAAGGAGATGGTACTAAGGAAATGATAAAGTATATGAGAGATAAAAATTAATTAGCAATGAAAGTGGAAAAAAGTAAAACCACGAAAAATGATATATATATATATAAAGCTCTTTCTTCTTTATGGCAGGTCTTTTTCCTTTTTTTTATCTTTTTTTTTTTTGAATAATTTATTATTTGTGACATATATATTGAGTAAAGGTTTTTTTATAATTACGTAAGTATTCTTGGTCAATTATGAAATAGTTTTTTTCATAATTACGCAAATATTATTGATCAATTATAAAACATAAATATTTTATTTTTGAACAAATTACAAATACACCCATAAAGCTTGTTTAAAATATGAATCGGCCCTATAATACTATAAATTATTACTATCGTTTGTTATAAATTTTAATTTAACACAATACCCAAGGGAAAAAATATATTCTCCTATGCAATAATAAATTATTAAATTGTTTAGTGAAAAATATTTCTCATATCATGAAAAATTGTTAATTGACTTAATGATTTATTTATTAACAAAATGGTTAACTGAAAAATATTTTTCATATCATTTGTTAATTTACTTAATGATTTACTTATGAATAAAATTAATCATTTGTATGTATATATGTATTTTATTCTACTTCTTGATTAGTTCAGTGACTTACCTCAGTAGTTTTTTTTTAGATAGGAGAATTATCTTAATATTTGTTTTATATTACACACCATAATTTTATTTTTTTTATTAAATTCTGAAGAAATGTTAAAACTCATAAATTCATCCAAAATAATATAGTAATAGAATTGGAGTCGATATCATTAAATGTATAACAAATCAAAAAATGATACATATATCATATCACATAATTCTATCATATATCTAATGATTTATTTTATTCAATTTCATAAAATAATTTTACTAAATTATCAAAATATAAAATTTAAACATATTATAATAATAGCCCGTGTCTTACACGCCCATCTAAACTATGAATTTTCTGGTCTTCTGATTCTTATCACATCTAACAAATAAAAATGTAAATTACACGAATAGTTCTCAATGCATTCTAATTTATTTCATTTAAATATCTAGTTTTTAATTTGTATCAATTCCATCTCTAAATTTTACCCATTAATTCAATATGACCCATTTTCGTAACTTCAATTAACTCTATCGAAAAATGCTAACATCATGATTACATGAAGCTTTAAAAAATTTATTTATGCCAATTAAAATTGATTGAAATGGTACAATTGCCAAACACAATGTTGGCCCCGTTTGGTAGAGTTGTGAGAAAGTGATTATAGATTATAACTGTGAGCATAAGTTGGTAATCTGTTTGGTGTAGCGGTGTGATTATATATTTAAGCAGCAGAGTAGTGTTTGGTAAATAAGCTGTAAAATAGTTTTTTGCTATGTAATTGTCATTTTTGCCCTTATGAACAGAAAAAATGTAATTTTGTCATTTTCCTCTCTTTAAATTTTGAAAAAGTTATTTCGTTAATGGAAGTTGATTAATTATTACCTAATTTGGTACATTTTTACATTACTTCAAATTTATTTTTTAATTTTTTTTTTAATATATTGAGTTGACAAGGAAAGAAAAAAATGTCATTGTAACAAAAATACAATAAATTACTATTAAGGCAATAAAAATAAAACTTCCTAGATATTTAAAGATCTCCTAATTTCGTCTACAAATTGACATACAAATATTATGTCTCCTCACTTCCATCTTATTATCATCACAGTCAACATCATTTCCATTGCGTGCTTGTTGAAACGAAGATCATCTCTCTTCATTGGGCACATAATTCGTGAATCTATCATAAGAGTCAAATGTAATATTGCGGAACTCACTTTGTCGGATGAAATTATGAATTGCCATTGTTGCACAAACAAGTTTGACTTGGGTCAGCCACTTGTAATTTGATAGGATATCTTTTATCATCGGCCATCTTGCTTTCCAAACCCCAAACGTTCTTTCTATTACACTTCTAAGTGATGAATGTGCTTGGTTGAATTTTCTTGTGCATTTTGAAGGGGTTGACCATGTTCAAATTGAGCTAGATGGTATCTCTTTCCCTTCTAAGATGCAAGATATCCTTTTATATTTGGATACCCAGCATCCACCAAATAAAACTCCTCTATTTTAAAAAAATATATATGAAATTAAAGTAAGTAATTATAAATATAAAAATAATATATGGAGATGTAAGTATGGTGCATTTACTATAGCAATCAAATCTAAAATAGTTACTTCCTTGTGGTTTTGGAAAATTATAACTAGGATTCCTAATTATATCCAAGAAGATCCGAGTATCATGTGCACTTCATTCCCATCCTTGTAAGCAAAATGTGAAATACATATCAAAGTCACATGCGGCCATTATGTTTTGAGTTGCATACCCCTTTCTACCTATTAAACGAGATTACTTATCTGGAGATATATATGCTTTGATGTGTGTTTTGTCAATTGCTCAAATACAATCCTATTACAAAATAGTTCATAAAATTATTTTTAGTCAAAGATTATTAGAAATATCCTACCCACATTATTATATGTAACACCCAAGTTCCACTTATAATAATTTTTTTACCTTGAAATGAGGATAATATTTGCGCTTGCTTTGAATATATGGATGCACACCATTTCTCGGTTGAGGTCTTATCTAATCGATAGACATCATTGTAACAGCTTTTAACACCTTCTTGAAGCATTTTGAAATTGTCTCACTGGAATGTTGAAATATTTCTTGGATATTTCTGTTTCGAATATCACCGCCAACAATATACAAAAATATTGCAACCTGCTCCTGAACCAAGACTTTTCGTCCAGTTTCAAGGCCATACTTTGTCTGTAACAAATCACACAATTGATAAAATATCTCTCTTTCCATTCAAAATTTTTTAAATATTCTTGTATGATTCTCTTCTTGTAATTCTACCATCCACTTCCCCCCTGTTAAACTAGATGTCCTACATGGTTCTTTTATCAAATAATTTGTCGCATATGTCACTGGAACTGTTGCCGCTGTAGCTAAGAGCATATTATTATTATGTTGTTGGGTTTGCAATGTGCTGCCTTCATCTTCAGTATCTTCATCATGGTGATCATCATTCTATTCGTTATCACTGTTACTCATCTTCAAAATACGTACCTATTTAAAGGCTTAGTTACTATTACAAGAATAACCTTACTTTCTTGTAATTAGATTTTAGTCTAAATTTAGCATATAAATCATCATGACTTCAAGCAAAATTAAGAAACATCAAATTTTAGAGAATAAATTAAACTTTTATTCTTATAGTTTAACTCAAATTTCACTTTCAATTTTAGTAATTTAGTCTATACAATTTTACTCCAATTTTAATTAGGTTATTTCGTTCAATTTGGCTCAAAATGTATAATAATGCACTAATGAAAATCTCACGTCACTTTGACAAATATCTTCACACATGCATAAAAAGAAAACAAAAACGAAAACAAAAACGAAAACAGAACAAGCTACTGAAGTTTAAAGATCCATATATTACACAATATACTAGGAACAAAATAATAGAATGGTTTGGACTTTGGATCAATTACCCTTTCACATTATTTTCATCAAACGTATATAAAGAATATATACAACTAAGAAAAGGTCAACCAACTAAAATTTCCACCCAACTTTACATGGCTCTTTGAGTGAAAATAATATAATTTTTTTTAATATCAAATTTTGAAATGAAAAAAGACCAAATCCAAATTTTTTAATTGCATTCCGTTTACACAACATGCAATAATCTTTTTCCACAGATCCTTCCATATGAACTCAAAAAAATTAATTAATTAATAAAATGAGGAAACAAAACTCTCCCCATAATAGAAGAAGAATTAAACTTCCAAAAACAAAAATGTATAAAAACAGAACAAGTATAAGATCAAAAAGCAGAATAAAAATTTGCAAACTAAATAGTTGACTTGTCAGCATTTTTGCAAGATATATAAATTAGAACCAATAACAACATACAAGTTTAACTTCCTAAAATTTTACCTTCAATGAACATAGCAATACAACAGCAACAGATTGAAATTCAAACCAGAAACAGCTCCAAATTCAGCACAGCAACAGCAACAGCAACAGATAGAAATTCAGCACAAAAAATAAATACAGCACAACAAGCATAAGGCAATTCAACCTTTCTGATAATAACACCAGCTACACAACATCTACATATATATAAAAGTTGTCACCATTCACCTACCATTCATATTCAAAATTGAAATCAACCATTCACCTAACATTCAACCAGCCAACCATTCACTTACCATTCAACTGAGAAAATGCCACCTACCCAAATATTAATAATAAAAGTCCAACATAGTCAATTAATCAAAGTCCAACATAGTCAATATTAATCAAAGTCCAACAAAATATTAATGAAAGAAAAAAAATAATGAGTCAAACACAACAGTCCATAAGTAATAATAAAAGTCTTAATAAAGGTCTTAAACATTGATATTACTACAAGAGACTTGGACGGGTCGGACTGATCCACGCTTCTCCAACTGATATCCGGGTGATCAAGCCCACCAGAGAACCTGCACAAGAGTTCAACGGGGAACAAAGAGTCCCCCAGCGAACTCTCCGACGAGCAAGTTAGAAAGAGAAGTGGATTGTAGAGATAGATTAGAGATAGAAAAGCTTAACCTTCTTTCCGTCTTCGACCTTTGCTTATACCCTCTGGTAATCATTTCGTTGTTCCTTCCGACCTGTCACCTTGGCCGAAAGTCTATGCTCTAGCTTACCTTGTTCATGGTGAAGACGTTCTGTCCCGACGGAGAGGGCTTGTCGCAATAAATGCTGTGAAGGGCTTCATTAATGGCGATGTGCAGTTGTAATAACTTTGCAGATCTTTGTCTGCTTATGTGGCTTGCCCTTCTCTTGACATGTGTCTTGATGTCATTGGTTCTTATTGCTACATGGGGCTTCGCGAGTGCTGGGCCTTAGTATTTGAGTTGTGTATTGGGCTCTAAATGGTGGGCTATGATCTTTATGGGCTTATCCATGTCAAACATGAAATAATTACGAAATTCAGAAAGATCCAACTTTAGAAACAATTAGCCGCGATAACCTGTGGTGGTCTTCTCCATCTCAACCTCCAACTTTAGAAACCTCAACCAAACTTCATCCATCGGAAGAGTCATGAAACACTCACGACGCTTGTCTCGTAAGAACAATCTGGTAGCCCATACATATAGCTCATCATCCGGGGACACACCAGGGATGCTTTCTAACTTCGCCAAACATTCTGCAATTGAAGGATATCTTGATAAGGTCTATGTTGAAGTTGTTGAAGATGACTCAACCACATTGACTATATGATCAAGTGTCTTGTTAAATAGAGCTGCACCAGTAAATTTTTTCTTTGTCTTGCTCTTGGTTGATGAACTATCAGTGTTTGATGGGTGTTTTTTGTTTAATTCGGAAGGATGAACTACCTCCAAATCAACATCATCATCAAATTCAACATCATGTGGGGTCTGAAATTCCTTTAGAGTCTTATCAGTGTGAGGCATAACCCCTGAGCTAGGAGTGTATGCCCATTCTCCTATAGCAGCTGCATCTGAGAATAGTATGTCTAAGTTTTCAACGAATTGCAACGGCATCCGGCGAAATTTAGCAGCATCAGGATACCTCTGCAACAATTACAAAGGAAAATTTAATAATTTCAAGTAACAAAATTTGGTCTGTTTAAACAAAAAACAAATATAATATGTTCATCTTCAGCAATTCATTCACCTCCAATTTCTTGGTCCACGACTCATCAGATGCAGATATAGCTCCAGTCAATGTATCACGGCCTAAGCCTGTCTCACCCCTTAACAGATTATTCCACAAAAACCAATCTTTTTTCAACACATGCCAATGGTTTTTCATTTGTATTCGTTGGTATGCTTTTCCAGTCATACTTTTAAACTTAGTTATTACATTTTTCGACCTGACCCTATCTAAGTGTGTACCAGGTCTGTATTCAACCTTCACTTACTCAACACAAAACTTAATAAAAATTTCATTTGATTTTGCATCCCAATGAGCCTTAACAGATGGTACTTGAGAAGATTTTCCTTTGTTCTTCCTATTTTAGATTGTGTTTCTTCTTGGGTACTCATTCTATGAAAGAAAAAAAAAATTCTTTAACACATACTCATTCATCATTGCTTGCATTAAAACATAAGATTAGTACAAAATAACCATACATGGAAACTAGGATAGACATATCAACATTGATTGGATACACAACTTAGCACAAAAATACATGATCTAAAAGCCACCTACAATCATTTGAAAAGTAATGCAACTAACAGAACAATACAAATTGTGAGCAAACCCACAACAAGTTGCTTCATAAATGTTAACGATTGCTCAAGCATTTGGTTCTTGACTTTTAGTCATACAGTCTCGATGTTTTGATTTTGATAAAGATTTGTCTCGTTCATCTGCCTCTCTACCATCCTCATAGAGTTTAGGGTACACCACCTCCAAAATTAACAATTTCTCTTCTCACAAATGACATACAGTCTCCCTTTTGATGGTTTCTCAAACTCAGTAACCTTTATGGCAACTCTTACACCACAATCACATTTCAAAGCCTCATACCTCAAGTCCAAGGTCTCAACACTGAAAGAATAGTTACTGGAGGATGACATGCATCTGCATCAATTAGGAAGACATAAGTCTCTTAATGAAATCTAGAACACAATCCATAATTGGTTGAAGTTCTGAATCTTTATCATTATGTTTAACTGGAGCATGCTTGCTAATAAATTTTTGTCAAAAGTAGTCATAATTGGTTAATGAACTATCAGTTGCTTAGACATTGGTCTACACCTAGCTTATTAGTTTTATAATTCCATGGGTTGTAAATGAATGCATTTATTCATCTTTTTAGTGGATGGACTCTTTATTTTAATTCTCTCATTTTCCCTTTCATTTATGTTTTTGGCATTCAATTCAACCTATCTTGCTAGTTTATGAGTTGCTATTTTGACCATACATGCAGCTTTAATACCTGATCCCATAAAGGCCGAGCTGTTGCAAAGAATTCGAACCTTCCTGGTTTCAGCTGCTCATTGATATACTAGCCATGTATGGTATGGCTCATGTGGTTAAGGTTTTAGGAAGTCATAATCTTCTTGTTGATTAAAATCTATTGGAAGATTTGTCTGGCATGCTTTTTGATTGATTTAACCTCCAAGAAAGTCCATTTAAGAAAGTTTAAGAAAGTCCATCAAACTGTAATAGCTACTTTAGAGTCTGAACAATTATGCTTGTAATTTTGTAAACCATACTAAAATCTCAAGTGACACTATCAATTTAGTTATTTAACTATGACTTTTAGTAATCAGGTAAGTTCCAATACGAATGAAGATTACAATCCTTTTACTTCTAAATTCTTCATAATATTTATCAGTTTCTTGTAGTTGTTCTTGTTGTTTGGATTGCTTATTTCTGCACATAAAATGTTATTTGAGGTATAATTTGCATAACAAAAAACTTAAAAATTGTAATGAGGTTAACTTAAAAGAAACCCTGTCATGATGAGTTTTTTGCTTTAACTGGCAGTGCTTAAAAACACCTCAGAAAATGATAAATCAGTAAGCACAATAGTAAACAACACCTATAAGGATGTAAACAATGAAGAACATGGGTAAAGGCCACAAAGAAGAGATCTCCAAGGCTAAATAGATACCAATACATAGCAGCAAAGATATTATTGTACTAATTGGCACATAAGGTTGAGTAAATTGTATTGAAAGACTACAAGCACTCAGACACAAAGAAAGTTGAAATCTGTAGTGGGAAACAAATGTCCTCAATTTGTTGTGATTGTAATGCAAATAGAAATGTGAAAGGGAGGACTGGATAGGATGCAAATTAAATGTTGTAGAACAGATGTGGATCTTCAACATAGAATAGTCCACTGCATTATTTTTTTGGTCACATACAATAAATAAAATTAAATGGGTGTTACCACATGATATTTGAACAACTGTTGTGCTATTCTTCGTGTCAAAATGTAATATTTATATTGGTAAAACTGGATAAACATAAAACATTATAATCTAAACTATAAGAGTACCAAAACACTGTTTCTGTTAACCTGTTTCTTTGATGAAAAAGGTTTTCATTAGTATATTTTCAATATTCCTTCTAACATGGAAATTCCGAAAAGAAATTGCACAATTGTATCAAAATGTACCAACATTTGTAGCTAGATTTTCAAGTATCATCCATTCAAACAGATCAAAATATTTAATCAAAAAAAGATACCCATCAGTATGGCCAAATTGTGGGTTTATTCTTTACAAACTCCAGGAAACGGAATTCAAACAAATTGGCCAGTATCAACATGTTCATTCACTAAATTCTCTTCAAAGCACAAAAAGAATATTTACAATTAGAAAAGTAATAAAATGAAAACAATTAACAAACATAATTTAATTTTGAAGCTAGATGCTCTCATCATCTCAACATGAAAATCCCCTAATTTCTTTTCAAAATTCCAAAGATTGATAATTAAAAAAATTCAACAAGCAAAACTCACACAAAATAATTATCTCAATATTTAATCAGGAACATTTTTCACCACCTGAAAATGATATTTCACTTCTTCCACAATCAAAAAATAAAAGGCCGAGCTCATTCATGGAAGCTAACAAAAGCAAATCCTCAACATGGGTTTGCACTTCACCTCAACTAATAACAGATCGTAGTCAAAAGGGGGTTTTCAACCCTAACCACAGAGTAAAGAAGAGAGAGAAGACACCATTTCACATAACCAAAAACAAAACCCTAATTGAGTCCATACATGTATCACAATCATGAAATCTTACCTTTTCGATGCAGATAAACGGAAAAACAGGGGGACGATCGTTCTTGGAGAGGTAGACGACGGTTCTACAAGCTCGATCTGCTGTGATCAGAGAGGTCGATGACTATTTTCGTGGGTGTTGGTAGAGCCTCTTCTCGGTTGCCAGAAGAGAGGAGAATAGGAGAGAAGAGTGTGAGAGGCAAGAGTTAGGGCAAGAGAGATCCTCAAACGGGTATATATAGTGGCATTTTCGTAAATAATGGAGATTAGGAGGGGTATTTAAGTCATTTCACCCTCCACACAGCAGCTACGCGCTTAAGCTAAAATGATAAGCATCCCCTGACCAACTTTTCAAATAAGTTGAAAATTAGCTTTATTTAAGCTATAAGTTGAACCAAACACAAGTTTTTAGTTTAAATTAAGTTAAAAGCTGAAATAAGCTGCTTATAAGTTCTACCAAACACCACCGTACTATCATAGCATCTCAAAGGAAGTAGGCAAAAGAACATAGTGAGGCATTTTTGCTAGTGCAATTGATTTTTTTTCTTTTTCAATGGGCTTTGTATTAGAAGAGGCAAAATGTTCATTTTAATTTTGCCTCTCCACAACTAGTTAGCCTTCTTTGAGAGACAAAAAGGTTTTCCACTAACATTGCTTCAACCATCTAATCAAATACTATTCTTTTAGTTGGTTTTATGTTTATATATTGCATCAAATTGATTTGGTTTTGTGTTTATATATTACCATTTAAAAATATGATTGTTTGAAAAATATTTTTTTTAAAATAATTTAATATATTTTTGAAAAAAATAATTTAATTACATATTTTAAAAAATATTTACAAATGTCACGTCAACATATGTAGCATGTCATAAAAAATAGGGTAAATTAGTCAAAGGTCCCTTTCCCATTTTTAATACTGGAAAAGATCCATAATACTATTTTATGATGTATAAGATTCCTCAACTCCCGATACCCATCTATCACAGAGAAATTTGATCCCTCAAATCAAACTGTCGATCCCTCTCTTTCTCTCTCTATGCTCTTCTCTCCGATGAACTCCACCTCCATTGCTAGAGAGAGAGAGCAGTGGAAACCCTAACGACTCTTGAGTAGAGATTGGAGCCCTAGACGAAGACAATCGAAGCAAAGAGTGATGAGATGTGGATAATAAAGAGCAATTTCTTATTCATAGTGGGAACAACGTGTGGAATATACATAGCTCAGAACTACAATGTACCCAACATTCGCAAGCTTGCCAACACTACCATTTTCATGGCCAAACACATCGAAGAGAAGTACCGGAAGCCCAAGAAAGGCGATGATTTACACTTTGTTGGTTTACAGGTTTCTTACTCATCCAATCATTTTTTTTCTTCCACTTTTTCATATACAAAACAAAACTATGCAATTGAGAGTTTTGTATTGGAAACTTAAGAATTCAATGAAATTGATTGTTAGTTAATTTCAATTGCTTAGTACATATACATATATGGATATTTATGGTTTCTGTGTATAGGTGTATGCATAAGATTATTATCGTATGGGATTGAAATATGAAGAGATTTGCTGCTGAAATTATCGTTAAAAGAGTGTTCCTTTGATGATCACTATTGAGATTATTATGGTGGTGGAAGCATATCATTTGTCAGAGAAATTTACAAATCAGAAAAATTTTTGCAAACCAGAGAAATTTTAATGTGGAGACCACTACTGAGATTATTATGGTGGTAAAAGCATATCATTTGCCAGAGAAATTTACAAACTAGAGAAATTTGTGCAAACTAGAGAAATTTCAATTTGGAGACCACTACTAAGATTATTATGGTGGTGGAAGCATATCATTTGCCAGGGAAATTTACAAACCAGAGAAATTTGTGCACCAGAAAAATTTGTGCAAACCAGAGAAATTTGTGCAAATCAGAGAGTGGGAAGTTCCGATTTCTTTAGGAAGTCCAGAGAAATTCTCTGGATTGAAATTTCTCTGAATCGATATGTGAGGGACCTTAGACATTATAAAAATATTGGATGTCCTTTATGTTATAAAATCTTAATACCAGGACCCTAAAAACAAAATCTCCTAAAAAATATTATTTATTCATTTATCTATGTTTATAATATTTTTCTTTTAAAACTTTTGATTGATTAACTAAAATAAAGAGTAATGGTTGTAATACACGCTAGCTTAATTAGTTAGGCAAAATAAAAATAGCACTTTTTTATATACTTTTGCAAGGCATTTTGTCTCTTATCCTTTGAGTTGCTGCCTTGCTCGTGAATTAATCTATAAACTTACAACATAAAGTGCAATCCAGATCAGTATAATAGCCCAAAAATATTGATTAACAACCCAAATAAGTTACACAAACTGCAATTTACACTAGTAAAATGATTTTAGTCAGGTTCAAGTTGTGTTTAGCTTGATAAAATTTAGTTAGAGATGAACTAATTTTGATCACTTAAATTCTTGTTAAGTAAATAAATTAAATTTAAATATTTTTTAAATTTGTTACTTTAATTAAAATTAATTGGAGATCCTTTCAAAACACAATATATTTAAAATTGACTAAAGCCCCTATCTAAAAAAAAAATTGAATAAAGCTATAAGTGTTCTTAGAGCACTAGCTAATAAGAACATATAACTTGGTACTCCAATTCTATCCAATTTGATCTCTGTAATTACAAAAAACAAATGCAGAAAAAACTAGATGGGTACGAGAGGTTTGACAATTATTTTATAATTATATTTTTACTTTGTAAAACAAATTTAAAATTTAATAAAAAAATCATTTTTTTTATTAGCTAGAAATAAATTATTATTTGTTAATTGTAAATTGTTTTAGCCTGTTTCTAGATGCCTCGGGCTTACCTCTAATTCATGATTTAGACTAAATGATATTTTTCAAGTCTATGGGACCACCATAAATTCTATTTTGATGAACCAATCATTTTGTGGAGATCTTTATACATATCGTTCATAAAAAAATTAATTGTATGATAATATATATGGAGAAAATTATTTTATATAATTGATTCTATTTGTAGCAACACTTTTAGCTTTTCAAAATTTAACATAAAAATGTCAAGTTTTACTAATTCAATCAATAAAATACAAATTAAAACATATCACTATGCATGTTGCAGCACCACAAATTAATTTTCGGAAAATGATTTGGAGCCCTAAAACTGTCCCCCCTAATCCCCCTAGGCAACTATTTCCTTGTTTTTTTTTTTTTTTTCCTTGATATAGAAATTAGGGGGATTAGGGAGAATTTTTTTAGGAGGATGTAGCAAGACCCTTAATTTTCTTATATGACCCACAACTTTTCCACACACCCATCAGTTATCTATGGTTGTTTGAAGATTGGTTGCTATTTGGAAGGACCATGGGCATTTTGGGTCCACACCCACATGCCCCTAGTTGATCCACAGCAGTCTATGCCTCTGTCAGCAAATTAAAATCACAAAAATTATAAAAACAGGCATTACCTGTAGTACTACTACTGTATAGAATGAAAAACACACAGTTCTTTCATAAAAATATCATCAACATCCCCACCTGTCAGGTTCCTTTATTGTGTTGCGCGAGCATTGAAAGTTTTATTTTATTTTTTCATATAAATATATATATATGAAGAGAGTGAGTGTGATGGAGAAATTTGGAAACCAGGAAGACAAAAATCAACATATACATTAAACTATAGACAGCAAAAAATGAGTATTTCCCACTTCTTATGGAAGCAAAATAGTCCCGTTTGTTTTGGGGTTTAATAGATGGGAGGGGATTAGGATGGAGGTGAGATTATTTAGTGTTGTGTTTGTTTGTAGAGTTAGAGAGGGGATTATGATGGAGGAGGTGATATAGATAGAGGTTGGAAGGGAAATTGAGATGGAGAAGGTGGAAATGGTATTAGAAAAATAGTGATGGGATTATAATTTTTTTTATTTTTTTTATATTGGGAATTTTTTAAAAAATATTAATGTTTAATTTTTTACATTTTTTTATTTGTTTTATTATTTTATATAAAAATAATTTAACAATTCCTACACTAACAACTATCATCAAAATAAACATAATTTTACTTAATCCCCTCACTATCAATCTCCTCACTAACAATCCCTTCACTATTAATCCCCTCACTATAAATCTCCTCCATTCTACCTCTGAAAACAAACGGAATCATAAGGTGTTATCCTTGTCAAAAAAAAGAAAACATAAGGTGTTATCTCAAGACTATTACCAACTCATATCTGCCAATAAATAAGTTGCGATAGAAATGATAGTTCATCCATAATCAAAACATGTGACACAAATGTGCACGTCTTTTTCTAAGCTTCCATTATTTCATAGCCCTGTGTTCTCAATTGTATATGGTCCATGGAGGGACCAGGTACTTACCTTCAAAGTAATTCGAACGCAAAATTATCCAAAAATGTCTATGTCAGACAGTGGCCCCACCTTTATCTGTTTTTAATCTTTCCATTGAATTATTGTCTGACCTGGACTTTTCTGGATGATTTTTTGGATGGTGTTCTGAAGCTCGGGGTATGGTTCCACTACCAAAGTATATGAAGCTAGCTTATTCAAACATGCAAACATGCCCCATTAAACACATTGGGTACCCACCCAAAACAAAAAAAAAAACACATTGGTCCTATCATCCAAACAACAAAACAAAACAAAAAACACACATTGGGTCCTAAAGGGTTATGTCATATCCCCCATGTATAGCCAAAAATAACAAAAATAAAATAAACACAAGCAAACAACGTGTTAGGAGAACCTAATCTAACATAACTCTTTTATGGTACATTGGAGGGAATGAAAATTGAACTCGTGACCTCCTATTCAGTTACACGAGCTCTGGCCATTGGGCTAGCCCAATGGATGTCGTTGGCTTTTGATGAAATGGGGTATTAGGACCATCTCTATAAAGGAACTACACCATTTATAATGCAATACTTATTTCTAATAACTCAATATCCGGATCATTGGAAGGACTAATTCGGAATCATTTCCACTGTCTAGGGGCTCAATTAAATGCCCCGTATGGACTTGTCTTAATAAATTATTTACACTTTGAAGAGTTTTAACTTGAGACCATGCAAATAATTGATCATTGATTACAGTACATCCAAGGTTTCAAAAAACAGTGTTACGTAACAGTTGCGGTGGTAAGCGTTACCTATTACACCTGCTTTTGCAGTGTAATGAAAATTCACATGTATAATGGCTGTTTCGATATTACGTAACAATCTATTACACACCGTTACAATATTCTAAATATCTTCCTTTCTCCAAAATAAAAATCTTAAAAAAAAAGAATGAATACTCAAGTGATCTAAACTCAGAAAAAAAAACCTTGTTTTCTTCATAATTTATTTTTTAATTTTTATTTCATTACATTAGCATATAAAACAAAAAATACATAAATAGTGATTGAATTTGTTTTTATAATCATTTCATTTAATATTTAATTGTAAATATTTTTTATTTTATTACTATAATGTGCTATTTAAAAAATGTCTTTAAAAAAACTAGCAGCTCAAAAATAATTTTTGCTTATGGCACCATTTTTATTTTTATAATCATTTCATTTAGTACTTTATTGTAAATAATTTTATTTAGTTAGCTATAAAGTGCTAAAAAAATGTCTTTAAAAAAAAAAAATCATTAGCTCAATTTTTTTTTTTTTTTTTTTTGTTTATGACACAATATTTTGTTTTATAATCATTTCATTTATTAATTGTATATATTTTTTATTTAGTTAATTCAGGTATTGGTCAAATTTTTTTATAGGCATTTAAAATCAATTATTTTTAAAATCATTAACTATTGAAATAAAATATAAAAAACTCCTTCTATAGTAATTTAAAAATATGAAATATATTGAATTATACTTAAAAACTAACAAAAATTTATCAAAATCTATTTTAAATCCTAATAAATGAGATTTTGGAGAAAAAAAAATATGCGTATCTGTAAATTTTTTCAAATTGTGCGAAAAATTAAAAATTTACGGTTTCAATTGCCGCAATCGTTACGCTACGACCTTTACACTCTACAACCACAACCGTACCAACGCAACCATTACGACCACCGCAACTACTTTTTCGAAACCATGATTACATTCCTACAATGTGACAACCCCCATGACAAAATATGTATATTATAAAAAAATAAAATAAAAAAAGAACAAGCAAACAAACATCCAAACTCAAAAGATACAGAATTTACAGGAAGGGGGGAAAAAAATCCACACAACTCACAACTGTCATTCATTGTTCTCTATCTACATCTCACAGCTGAAACTTCAAAGCAAACAAGCATTTTCAAGTCTCCAACATCAACCACCAAGGCCAACACCACTACGATATGCTAACAAAATCAAATTTCAAAAACATAATAAAAAACAACATGCTATTTACATCTACCACACAAACGTGTCACGCGAAAAGCAGGAAGATTACCTCTTCTTATCGACCATCAGTTGAAGTAAACGACTCCGCGAATCCAGTAGGCTTTGATGGTATACTACTCTTGGTGTCCTCTAGGTCCAAACAAGAAATGTCCTTTCCTTCCGCTTCTTGCCAGCCCTTGACCATTTGGTTAAGTGGGAGACTGTAATCAATACCACAATACTCCTCTGTGTCATCATCTAGTGGTTTCCATTTCTCAACAAGGGGGCTCAGGACCTTCACAGCGTGGCCCATATCGGGTCGTTGGTTTGGCTCTCTTGCAGTGCAGTGACCAGCAAGTTCTGCAATGATGGAGATGGTATCGAATGTTTCTTGTTTGACATCGACGGATGGGTCAATGGCGGTCATGAGCTTGCCTTTAGTTGATTTGATTTTCAAGAACCATGAAGCTAGGTATTGGTTTTCCTCAGGTCTGTCCTCGTCAAGTGCCATCAATCCAGTTAATAGCTCCATTAAAACAACACCAAAACTGAAGACATCGGCTTTGGTCGTAATTTTACCCATAACTGCACCAATTGAAATGTCACAGATAGAGTCGGTATGATTTTAAACTGTAACTCCAGCATATACCAGAATGAAAAATGAACACGCATCTGAGACATCATTGCCTATTCACTTCTGATAACTATTTCAATGTTCAAATTTATCAATGGAGTCCTTTGGGAAAAAAGGGAAGCTATGTCAGAAAATGAAGTTTAAATTCTGGCTTTTTGTTATTTCAACGAAATCTGAAAATGATCTTGTGTGGAGAAATTCAATGAATCTTGAATTACTCAATTGAAAATATGATGAATTTCCAAATTGAAATGCAATGTAAAAAGTTGGAATGGGGTCACTCAAATTCAGAAAGCATCCAAACAAAATGTAAAATTGATCAATGGAGCCATTTGGGAATATGGCATCCATTTCAGCATTAAAATTTTGAATTTTTACTATTTCAACAAAATCTAAAAGTGATCATATGTGAAGAAATTCAGTGAATCTTGAATTACTAAATTGAAGATGATGAATTTCCACATCGAAATGCAATGCAATGCAAAATCTGAAATGGGTCACTCAATTTCAAAAGGCATCAAAATAGGACTAGAAAGAATGATCACAAATTCATTTAGGTTGTGTTTGGATCTCGGATTTGGAAATGGAAAGGAAAAATGACAAAAATTTAGCTTATATTTCATTCACATTTCCCTCTCGTTTTTCCTTTTCCTTTTCCTTTCCAAATCCCTCCTCAAATCCATATCCAAACACACCCTTAGTGTTTTCTTAGCCAAACGCTGTTCATGGCTTCAAACTTTGGGTCAAGCCTCAAATTCTTCTCTAGGTCAAAATTGAATTAGGCTTTCAGATGTTTATAATCACTACGTACCACATAGGCAAAAGAATGTAATACAGAGAGCTTACCGGCATATTCTGGTGCCAGGTATCCAAAAGTCCCTGCAAGCTTGGTTACCACACACTTCTTGCCATCAGGAACGAGTTTCACTAATCCAAAATCTGAAACTTTTGCTCTAAAATCATCACCGAGTAAGATATTCGACGACTTAAGATCTCGATGTACGAAGCTCTGATGAGCAAGACCATGAAGATACTCCATCCCTCTAGCCACATCCAAGGCAATATTCAGCCTTCTCTTCCATGATAAAGGTTCCAAATTCAAGCTCTTCCAGTGGAAAAGGTGCTTGCTGAGAGCTCCTTGAGGCATATACTCGTAAACTAAAATTCTCTCGTTGCCTTCAATTGAATACCCAAGAAGAGATACCAAATGACGGTGGCGAACCTTTGAAAGAACGGCTATTTCAGCTTGAAACTCATCCAAAGCTTTGCTGCTAATCACACCAGCTTCCATTCTCTTCACTGCTATCTTTGTTCCATCATCCAACTCTCCTTTGTAAACTACTCCAAAACCACCGCGGCCAAGCTCATTTTCAGAGGCAAAATTCTTAGTCACATTCTGAAGAACTTTAACTGATATGACCAAGTTTCCAGACTCAATGATACGAGACTCACCTATTCCACCACCGTTTCTGCTCCCAAAACCACTTCCCGTAGAAACACTTCCATTAGTATTTTTCGCAACTACAATCTTAACCATTTTATCTACATTGGAAGGGTCACTAGGGTGAATCACAAAGGAAGTTGGAGCTTCAAAGGCATTCTTTCTTTTCTTACAACAATAAACCGCTAAAGGAACAATGAAAAAGACAACCAGGGCTGCAAAACTTGCAATAGGGACCACAATCACAACTAGTTTAGACGTTTTGGATCTTTGCTCTTCAGTTGATTGGTTAGGAATAAAGGGATTAAGCGGTGAAAAATGATCATTAATAGGGGATTGCGAACCCCCAGATGGCGGGTTGTTCCTTAGCCAAGGGGTTTCTTCGGACTGATTAGAGTTTAGTAGAGGATTGTCAAATAAGACAAGTTTGACAGAGCCACTGAATTTCGGCAATGGAGCAGAAAGATTGTTGCCACTTAGATCCAACAGGGTCAAATTTTTCAAGCTAGTCCAGTTTTGTGGGATTGGACTGGTGAGACGATTAAATGGAAGCTTAATTTGAGTAAGGGAACCTAGCTTTGCTATTGAACGACTCAAGGTGCCACTAAGATTATACTTTGGCAAGTCTATGATAGAAACCTTCTGGTTGGCACAACTCACTCCCAACCATGTTCCCTCACAAGGGTCATTACCGGTCCACGAAGAAACAAGTCTTGGCGGGTAATTCAACCCATCAAGAAATTCTAACAATGCCATAACTTCAGGGGCACAAGGAACTCCCACATCAGATTGACAAAAGTTGTTTGAATTGTAAGAGTAATTAACAGATTTGAACCTTGGAACAGGACCCATAAACTGATTATTGTTCAAATCTAAGTTGTCTAACTCCAAATCTGCTAAGCTATCAGGTAACAATCCAACAAGATCATTGCTATTCACATTGAAATCCTTCAAAGAAGTTAAATTACCAATGTTTCCAGGAATTTTACCTGAAAATCTGTTGCCATGAAGCCATAGACTAGTGAGTGACACCATTGATGAAACTACATCAATCGGACCAGTCATTCCTCTTCCAGATTGTCCATTCAACCATAGAGTCTGCAATGTCAAGTTGCTAAAACTTGCTGGAATAGTCCCAGAAATCCGATTCAACGCGAGTTTCAACGTTGTGAGCAATCTCAAATTTCCCAAAAACTCAGGCAATGGACCAACCAAACTACAATTCATCAAAGAAAGAGTTGTCAATTGAGCTGAGTTTTGCAACAGAGAAGGCAGTGACCAACCAGTTGTGGCATTGAGAGGGTTAAAATCCAATGCCAAAACCTGCAAATTGACAAGCCCATCGAAGAAATCTGATGGAATCGAATCGAAATTGTTATAATCCAAATAAGCAAATTTCAATTCAGACAACCCACTAAAAGAAGGCAATATTCCATTGAATTGGTTCTTTTGGAGGCCTAGATTGATGAGTTTAGTCAATTGATTCAAGTTCTTAGGCAAAGGACCTTTCAAACCCATGTTCCGGACTTGAATCTGAGAAACCCTATTACCAATACAGAACACATGGTTCCAACTTGGAGGACCACATGGGTCATCCCCATTGGGAGGCCAGTTCAAGAGCTCTGGGTTCTCTAATCCTTGTCTGAACTGGTTGAGAATTTCAAGGTCATGTTGGTCTGTAACACTAAAAACAACTGAAACAAGAGAGAAAAACAATGCTACAACAAGAAGGCTTGTCTTTTCAACTTCCATGGAAGTTTGAAACCCAAATGCCCTCTAATGGCTGTTTCTTGAAGTATCCATCTCAAATCTTGCAAGGAAGAGTGAGAGAAAGATGGGTTTCAGATCAAGAACTCTAGAGAGAGAAACAATGGTGATGACTGGACCGAGAGACACTGACAGACTCGTTTACTGTAGTGTTGACAAAAATTTAAAACATGTGAAGAAATCAAAAACAAATTGTAGATAAGCTTGAGAACCAGTTGTGAAAAAGCAGATTGTTGATGAGAAAAGCATAATACTGCAATAGAGAGTGTAGATGTGAAATTCAGAGTGAAATGAAAGAAGGAAAGCCATGTACATGCATCAGTCTGTACATTTGCTTTATCTAATCCCAAAACTTGTGGAATCTTGTATGATGAATGACGTGTCTGGTTGTGGGTAATTATTTTAATATTTTATAATATCATGAGCGGTAAAAAAAAGTGAATATAAGATATTATATTAAGTAATTTGAGAATATAAAAAATATATTAAATGATGATTAATTAAAGAGTACGAATATGTAATACTTCGAAGAATAATTCCTGGTAGCTCGAATTCCCTGGCTCGAATGTGGCTCGATTTTCCAAAACGACGTCGTTTTGGCTCGACCGCTCTTCCTTTGCTTTCGTCTTCTTCGTCGATTACAGAGGAGAGAGAGAGAGAACGAGAGGGAGAGAAAGAGAAAGAGAGGGAGAGGGAGAGGCCGTCGCCGCCGCCGAGCGCCGATCGCCGCGCCTCCGCCTTCGCCGTCGTCGCAGGTAGCAGGTCGTCGTCGCAGGCAGCTCGTCGTCGAAGGCAGCAGCTCGTCGTCGCAGGTCCGGTGCCGTCGCAGCCCCCTCCGCCTCCGCCCCCTCCTCCCCCATTTTTTAGGGCCCCCTCCAGTCCCTCCCCCCTCCCCCCTCCTCCCCCTCCCCCTCCCCCTCCCCCCTCGCCTTCGTCTGCAGAAATTCGAGCCACGTTTGGCTCGAAAAGTTTCGAGCTACCAATCAGTTCTCTACTTCGAAAACATCCTATAATTATCCGTTGTCGTATAGGTTGAAAGAGTAATATTAGGACATCAGATTTGCCAATATTTTCACTAACAAAAATATTTGAGATACTTATTTTATTATTTTAAAAAATTATTATGTGTCTAATAAATATTAAACTTTTATGATGTAGGGTTTAATTTTAATGTCACATTATTAAAAGTCATTTAAGAATAATAAATTAGGAAATGTAATGTTATTGTTCTATTGAATGTCTTATATGAGTGTAAGTCTCACATAGGTGTAGGTCTCAAACCTATATGTGGCATTTAGTAAAAATATTGATAATTTCAACACATTTTTAAATTTTAAATTTTAAATTTGGATATGTTTTATTTTTTGACTTTTTGATTTATTATAAAAAAAATATGTAAAAAAAATATTAAAGAAATGATATAATTCAAATAAGCTAATAAATTACTTATTTTTTTGTGTACCTAAAATAAGCCTAAAATTTTAGTTTAAAGTTAGTTTTTCAAGTTAAGGCAAGTTAACAAGCTTCCAAATTCATTCACTCTATTTGGTTAATAATTTTTAAAAATTGTTTTCGAGTGTTTTATTTTTAGTAATTTTTTAAACAATAATACCATGCATATAGAGGACTAAACATAAGACCAAATATAGGAGTTATTCATTCGAACGATTGGCCAGAGCTTGTTGACTGCGACTATCATCTTGTCAACCATGACTGTCATTTTGTTATCCGATTGACCACTTGATCATTTGGCTGATCATCTGAATGAACAATTTTTGTGTTTAATTATGTGTTTGATTATCTATGTGCGTAGCATTATTATTTTTTAAAATATTTTAATGATTTTTTTAAAAAAACCTTTTAGATTCTTTTAGATATATTTAAAAAGTAGAAAATTTGTCAAATTTTTGTTTTAAAAATTCACTAACTACAAAAGAAAAAAAAAATCAATACATTTTCATATTTTTTATATTTATTATTATTTTTAGATTTCTTCATAAATATTTTATCTTTTTAAATACATTTAGATTACGTGCATTTAAAAAATTAAAAAAAATCTAAAATACAAAAAAAGTTTATTCTTGTTTGGGAATATGTTTTTTTAATAATTTTTTGGCTAAAATATGAGGTAAAAAAATTAATATGTTTGAAATAATTTTTTGATTTTTTACAAAAAAAAAATACAAAAAATAAAGAGAAAAAGGAAATCTTTTGACTTTTAGTATAATTTTTTTAATTTTTAAACTAAAACAATTGTACGCCGAACGATAATAAGTTGTATAAATTTAAATTCTAAATATATTTTTAAAAAAAAAAGTATTTTAATTTGACTCCCAACTTAATTCCGTATTTCTCTTCTTCCAAGCCAACAATAAAGGCTAAAACCATAAATACACATCAATAAAAGTTGGGTTAATTACACTAATAGTCCCTATAGTTTGGGACTTGTGTCACTTTGGTCCCTGACTTTTCAATTGTGACACATTTGACCCTGAATTTTGAATCTTGTTCCAAATAAGGACAATTGAAAATATTATTAGATTTTTCAAGGGTAAAATCGTCAATTTGATAAAATATAAACTAATTTGACAAAAATAAATGTCAAAAAAATATTTTTAATTTTTTTAAAATTATTTTTATCCACCAATGATAAAATTATGTAAAATTAATAAAAATTACATGATTAATTTTTTAAAATTAATTTTACATGATCATCATCCAAACATATAATAAAAATTAATTTGGTAAAAATAAATAAATAAATGTCTGAAAGATTTATCAATTTTACATAATTTTATTTTTAGTAGGTAAAAATAATTTTTTAAAATTCAAAAATATTTGTTTGACATTTATTTTTTTCAAATTAGTTTATATTTTATGAAATTGACAATTTTACCCTTGAAAAATCTAATTATATATTCAATTGTCCTTATTTGAAACAAGATTCAAAATTCAGGGTCAAATGTGTCACAATTGAAAAGTCAGGGACCAAAGTGACACAAGCCCCAAACTATAGGGACTATTTATGTAATTTGCCCATAAAAGTTTAAAAAAAAAAAAAAAAAACATATGTGGAAAAAAATGTTCCCATAATGTTGGCATGAGAGCCAATTTGTGGCTCCTCTTACTATTTAGGGGTTATTTGAGATGTTCTAAATAAGTGTATTTTTTAATTTTTTAGACTAAAAGGTTGAAGGAAAAAAGATGGTTATTTAGGATATTTTTTTGACTTTTTACGAACAAATAGATATTAAAATATTGTATAAAATAACAAAATTACCATTTTACCTCTATGCCTTATGCATAGTGACAGTGACTATTGAAGGAAGCAGTACGGAATGCTTTGGCATGCTTTCGATTTATATATATAGGATGAGGCTTTCCTTTAGTCCTTCATCGGACTGGAAGGGCTTACCATAGGTCTCATTTCAATAATCTGAACCGTCAATGTGTAGAACTCGTCAACTACTATATACCTATAAAAAATCACGTTGATCGGATATCGATAGCTATGTGATCAAATCAGTTTTGTATAAAAAAAAAATAAACGATTAAAAATAAATGGTTGAAAAAAATCTGATTTGATCACATAACTATCGCTATCTAATCAATGTGATTTTTTAAAAACATATAGTACTCGACAAGTTCTACACATTGAACGGTTCCAATTATCAAAACGGGACCTGTGATAGGTCCCCACAAGCCGAACAACACCGTTTTTTGTAAATTTTTGTGCAGCCGATTAGGTAATTTGTATCATCTGGTTCAGACTATACCATCACGTCAACGACTTTTTGGGTTGTAATTTTTTTTTGTGTAAATTTATTTTTTTGTATATTTTTTTGTGTGAATAATGATAACTTTTAAAATAATTTTTTGACTTTTTATATTTTCTAAAATATACCAAACCAGCCTTTATTTTCATAATTTTAGTGATGATGATATATATTAATTTTTTTGTGGAAAACAAGTTTTGAGCGATGATTTTTTTTTTTTTTTTTAATTTTTAAGAACGGTTTTATATCAAACTGGCCGGTTCTTGAAATCTGTGACCTGTTTTTTTGGCTTCTTTCAATTTTGGATTCTCTTCGAATCATTATCTTATTTCAAAAAATATATTGTATAATTTTATTTTATTTTCCTCATAAAATACTGTCTGGTACCTTTCTTCAATTAACCAACTCTTTAATGCCAGGTCTGTTTATCTTGGATTTGAAGTTAAATTTCAGCAGAAGTGATTGGTAGCTCAAAAAAATAAGGGCTCGAATGGTCTTTTTTTTTTTTTTTTTTTTGGTTTCTTTTTCAGTCTCGATTGGTAGCTCAAATTTAGGGGAGGTTCGAATGGCTCGAGGTGCTAAAATGACGTCGTTTGAGCACCTTTTTTTTTTTTTCCTCTGTCCTGATCAGTTCTTTTCTTCTTCGTGATCAGTTCTTTTCTTTTTCCAATTAATACAGATCTGTTTTAAGTCAGTCCAAGAGATAGAGGAGAGGAAAGAGATACAGATCTTTTTCTTTTTCTTTTTTTGAACTGTCGAAGCATTGCATTAAGAACCAAAGGAACTTACATCAAAAGCAATTAAAGAACTAAAAGAAGCAGGGGGGGAATACATTCCAAAGAGGAGGAAGAGATTTTGAGGCTAGGGATTTAGCCAAGAGAAGGAGATCTGAAGTTGAGAAGCCACACTTCTGACATCACGAATCCAAGAGAAAGAGATACAAATCTGTTCCACCAAACCCAAAATCAAAATCAAAATTCCAACCAAACCCAAAATCAAAATCCAAAATCAAAACCAAAACCAAACCAAACCCACATAATCAAAACAAAATCAATCCCAAACCCACGAATCAAAATCAAAATCAAAATCAAAACAAAATCAATCCCAAACCCATGAATCAAAATCAAAACAAAATCAAACCCACTGCATCTAGAGTTGCTTACCTCGCGAACATGGTACGGGTTGGGTTGTGGAGTGGTTCGCGATCTTCGTCCATGGCGGTTCCATGGCCCCCTCTCTTTGTTTTCTTCTCCTCTCTTCCTCCTGCCTCTCTCGTTTCTCTATTTCTCTCTCTTTCTCTGAAAGAAGAAAAAGAAGGAAGAAAGAAGGAAAAAGAACCACACAAAAAAAAAAAGGGGTCAAAACGACGTCGTTTTGACTCTCGGGGCATTCGGGCCTCTTCAAACTTCGAGCCACGAAGCTTTATTGTTTCTTTTTTTCTCCTTGCCTTCTACCAACACAGTTTCCTCTCCCTCTCCCCTCCTCTCTCTCTCTCTCTCTCAAACATAACTGAGTGAAGTTTCAACCTTCTGATCTGTGTATACAAACAAACCCACAAACAAAATCAAAATCCACAAACAAATGAAAACTGATTAACAAACAAACAAACAAACCCACAAATAAAATCAAATCAAAATCTACACACAAAATCAAAATCAACAACTGATCACAAACAAACCCACAGCAAAAATGATCTGTGTATATATACAAATCAAAACCAAATCAAAATTATATACAAATCAAAACCAAATCAAAATAACAAACAAACCCACAAATTGTAACAACCCTCGTCACTGCTTACCGATAAACTACTAATTACCGCTAAACTGAGACTGATTATGAGAAGTAATTGAACTGACTGAAATACTAGACTGACTGACTGAAATCTGAAACTGATTGATTGACTGTATCTGTTTACATGCATTTTCTATCTGTTGATTGTTAATTGATCTGGTCATGTCTTTGTGTTTAAATCGCTAATTGAAGGCCTTATCGGCGGCCGAACCGGAAATTGATTAGTGCTTTATGATCATCATAATTTTTGTGATTTTATGGTGTAATTATCTGAAAACTGATTTGGTATGATTAAATTAGATCAATAGTGACAAAACACAAGATTTGGACTTATTTACCAAACTACCCCTTAGGGGACCACTATACCAAACATTGAGAGACTTGATCTTGCATTGCACAAAACATTTCCTCAGCCATATTTGAGAGCTCAACCGACCTAGAGAGAGAGAGGGAGAGAAATTGAGTTCCTCCTTGTGATTTGCTTGGTGAATTGAAGAAATTGAAGTGTGGATTGTTTAATTGAGCTTCTAGACTTGTATTTGAGGACTTAAGGTAGAAATTTATCCCCTCTTTTATGTATTTGAGTTGTTCTAGCATGATCCATGATGATATTAGCGATCTAAGTCAAGATTTAGTCTAGTGATATTGAATTGAAGCTCATTCCATGCATGCATGTTTGTATTGGTGAGTTTAAGTTGTTTTCATGGCAAAATGTTACATGCATGCTCATAATTATGTTTAAGACCATGATTTCATCTTGTTCTTGGAGGAATTGGCTCATTGGAGCATGCTTTGAAGCTTGTAAATTGTTTAAAGTTCATGCATGTTCATTTGAAATCATGTTCATGAAATTTGGGTTGAAATTGGATTTAATTGAAACACCCTTGGGCTTTGATTTATCAAATTGAACTTTGAAACATGTCATACTATGTTTTTATAAGTGTTTTCCAGGTTTTCAGCCCAAGAGGATCGACTTTGGTGCATTTAAACTTGGTTTTAAGTTTGAAGGTGCAATCTGGGTTTTCCAGATTTTGCACTCCCGCTCGAGCGAGTAAAGTGGAGCTCGAGCGGGGAATTCGAGCATTCAGACCGTCACAGCTTATTGGACATTGTTTATTTACTGTATTGGCTTCCGCCAGCCCCCTGTACTCTGTTTTACTGTCTTACTGTTAAGCAGGCCTTCAGTAATCTCGGATTACTGGCCGGTTACGGTGCTAAACCCATAGGGGCGGGTTTGGGTCGTGACACAAATCAAAACCAAATTAAAATAAAAAACAAACCCACAAATCAAAACCAAATCAGAGACACACATAGATTTGTTGAGAGAAGAGGGAGGAAGAGACCCACAGTCGTGCCATTACCATCGCGTCCGCCGTCCATCACCATCGTGCCATTGTCTCCGTCGCTCTGCCATTGCCTCCTCTCTTCTTTCTCTCTTCTCTATTCCCTCTTCTCCTTGTTTCAGAGAAGAGAGGGAAAAAAAAAATCTCCTATTTCAAAGAAAAGAGAGCAAGGAGAAAAAAAAAGAAGAAGGCAAAATGACGTCGTTTTGCAATTCGGGGCAATTGGGCCGCAATAATCTCGAGCTACCAATCTTTATTCAAATTCCAATATCTTATTCCCAAACTTTGAATAGTATACTGCCATTTCCAAATAAAATATTATCTGGGTAGCTTTATTTATAATTAATTAAATTTGTATTGTATGGTCTAAGCCTCGTTTGTTAATTATATATTTTAATCAAAAAATTAAAAAATTATTAGAAATTATCACATTAATTTCTCTATTTTTTTACATATTTTTCATAAAAAATTAAAAAATTAGTATAATAATTTATTCCCAAGCGAGATCTACGCCACTAAAAGGTGAGAAAGTGGTACGTTGGTAAGTCTCCAAAAGAGATAAAAGCACATCAAAATTATGAATAAATTCCACCCACTTGCAGAAGCTTATTCAATTATATTGTTCGAGTTAGACCAGTTTGTTGGATTACTTCGTTTAATGCGTTAGAGTTGAACTTTCATCCAATCATTGTTTGATTATGGTTTAAGTTCGATCATATATGTTGAATTTTTTATTAATTGTTTTTGGATATGTTTTGTTACGTGTGATTCATAATGGTGTTTGTTTAGTCGTTTGTAAATATGAAAGTTGAATTTTATCCCCGCTTCTTATAATTGCTCATTGTAAAATGTATTTTTTTTTATTTTTTATTTTAATGATTTATTCATAGAATAAGAGTAAAATTTTACTTTAGTTTTTCGTGAACTCATAGTGAAGATATTACTATTAAAAATTGAAACTTTTGCGACGGTTTTAAACGTCACAAAAGGTTTACATATCACCGTACTTTTTGCAATGGAGTAGCGACGGAAAATGGGAGGTAGTGGAAGGAGGGCGTGACAAAAAGTATTTGCGACGGTAACAACCGTTGCTGTCTTGTAGCAATGACTAATCAATGGTTTTTGCGACGGTTTAACTTGACACAAAAAAGAAAAAAACAAACTTCACTTTTAGTGACGATGTTGGTTGCCGTTGCCAAATTTTTTTTAGCTATAGTATTTGATGTCGCGAAAAGTATTATTAGCGCCGGTCTAAAACGTTGCAAAAAAAAAAAAGAATTAAATTAATATTGTATTTGTGACAGTTTAAACCATCACAAAAATATTATTAGTGACAGTCTAAAACGTCGCAAAAAAATAGAATTAAATTAATACCATATTTTGCGACAGTTTAAACCGTTGCTAAAGATTTGAACTAATATGTATATGTACTAGGTTAACCTGTCGCTAATAAAATGTAAGAAAATGATGATTACATTAGCGACGATTTATTATTGTCACAATAAAATTATTTTCATAAAATCAATATATATTTTATTAATTTATTCCCTGTGCAAATTATTAATATTCTCTAAAATAAAATATATCCACATCCACACTTACATTCACAAAATCATACGTATTTATGTACCTTGTAACAATTGTCAACCAAATATTCTTTACAAAAATATATAAAACATCCTCCAACAATACTAATCACTTTGCTTGGTTAGAGTTTTCTATGAACACTTTTCAGAAAATTCTACTTTTTTGTTTTTTGTGTTTTTTTATTTTTACTAAATTTTTTTAATATTTTAAGCAATTTTTTTAATTTTTAGACATACCTAACATAAATACACCTAAAAAGTAAAAAAATTGTAAAAAAAAACCTTTTAAAAATTCAGTAAATACCAAAAAAACAAAAAACAAAAAACCGAAAATTCAAGACATTTTTTTTATTTTTATGTACTTATTAATTTTTAAAAATATTTTTTCACAATTTTTTTACTTTTTGGATACATCTAAGTAAAGTACATCTAAAAAAGTAAAAAAATGTTTAAAATTTTAAAAATATTCACTGAAAACAAAAAAACACAAAAACCAAAAACTAAATTTTCAAAAAACTTAACCCAAAAAACTCAAACCAAACACACTGAATAATTTTTGATGTTCAAGAACTTAAATTTTTGTATCTAAAGCAAAACAAAAGAATCGAAAATACATATAAAAAAGCATATATATTATAGCTTGTTTTAATATCAATAGTAAGCTCTAATATCGATATGCGAAGATATCATCACGTATTCAAAAGAGGTTACATCTGCAAAAAGAAACCCCTCCAAAAAGAATCATCATTTACAATATAATTAATTTCAAGTATACAAAAAATGTAAAACATTTGATATTTATTTCAAAAATAAATAAATAAATAAGATTATAAGCTGCAATATCGATATGCGAAGATATCATCATGTACTCAAAAGGGTTGCATTTGCAAAAAGAAACCAAAAAAAAAAAATTATAATTAATTTCAAGCTTATAAAAAATGTAAAACATTGGATATTTATTTCAATAAATAAATAAATACATAAATAAAATTGTAAGCTGCAATATCGATATGTCAGTTATCGGCTTGGGATCATGTCTTCTTTGGTCATTACGTACTCAAAAGGGTTGCATATACAAAAAGAAACAAAAAAAAAAATCATTTACAATATAATTAATTTCAAGTTTATAAAAAATGTAAAACATTTTATATTTATTTCAATAAATTAATAAGATTGTAAGCTCCAATATCAATATACGAAGCTACATCACGTACTCAAAAAAGTTGCATCTGCAAAAAAGAAAAAAAATCATTTACAATATAACTAATTTCAAGCTTACAAAAAATATAAAATATTTGATATTTATTTTAATAAATAAATAAATAAATACAAAAAAAAAAAAGATTGTAACACATACATGAATCGAGTACCACACAATATATCTTCCAACAGTTTGTCCAACTGTTCTTATACCTCAGGATGTTGTTTCCAAAAGAGCATTTGGCTTTTTCGCTTTTTAAGACAAAGACTTTGCAATATTCAAGGCCAATTGGAACTCCATCAATTTCACACAATGGATCGTCACTAATAAGAAGTCCCCCTGCCAATTGGACTATTAGTATACATGAACTATCCAAAAAAACTTTAATTACATCCTACAATGATGATAATACTATTAACATCAGGTAGTGATTGAACACATTGTGTTATAATATAACAATAATCGAAAAAACACAAAAGATGAAAAGAGTTTGTAAAGAACAAGTTTTCACAAAGGAAAATTTGGCTCCAGATTCAAAATTGGAAATCGATTTCGAGTGCTGTCTTTTCCTACAAGTCATTTGTGCCTAGTTAGTCATATGTTTCAAGTTTCATTGACATCCAGCGTCATTTGAGCATTTTAGTGAGTCACACGATTAGAAAAAGAGTTTGTAAATGGTAAGTTTTCACAAATAGAAATTAAGCTCTAGATTCAAAATCGGGAAACAATTTCGCGTCACTTTTTCTCCTACAAGTCATTTGTATTTAGTTAGTCAAGTGTGCCAAGTTTTGTTGACATCTGACGCCATTTAAGCATTTTAGTGTGTCAACTTGTTTGAAAAAGAGTTTGTAAATGACTAGTTTTCACAAACGGAAATTAAGCTCCATATTTAAAATCGGGTAACGGTTTCGAATCCCATCTTTTCCTATAAGTCATTTGTGTCTAATTAGTCGTGTGTGTCAAGTTTCGTTGACATCCAATGCCGTTTGAGCATTTTAGTGAGTCAACTGGTTCGAAAAAAGAGTTTGTAAAGAATAAGTTTTCATAAACGAAAATTAGGCTTTAAATTCAAAATCGGGAATCGATTTCAAGTTCTGTCTTCTCCTACAAGTCATTTGTGTCTAGTTAGTCGTGTGTGTTAAGTTTCGTTGACATCCGGCGCCGTTTGAACATTTTAGTGAATCAACTCGTTGGAAAAAGAGTTTGTAAAGGACAAGTTTTCACAAACAGAAATTTGGCTCCAAATTTAAATCGGGAATCGGTTTCGAGTCCCATCTTTTCCTACAAGACATTTGTGCCTAGTTAGTCGTGTGTTAAGTTTCGTTGACATCCAACGCCATTTGAACATTTTAGTGAGTCAACCGGTTCGGAAAAAAGTTTCTAAACGACAAGTTTTCATAAACGGAAATTAGGCTCTAGATTCAAAACCGAGAATCGATTTTGAGTTCCGTCTTCTCCTACTAGTCATTTATGCCTAGTTAGTTATGTGTGTCAAGTTTTGTTGACATCTAACGTCGTTTGAGCATTTCAGTGAGTCAACAGATTCGAAAAAGAGTTTTTAAAGAATACGTTCTTATAAACAGAAATTAGGCTTTAGATTCAAAACTGAAAAACGGTTTAGGGTTCTGTCTTCTCCTATAAGTCATTTGTTCCTAGTTAGTCGTGTGTGTCAAGTTTCGTTGACATCCGATACCGTTTGAGCATTTTAGTGTGTCAACCAGTTTGGAAAGAGTTTCTAAAGAACAAGTTTTCATATATGTTTTTTAATTGATTGACAATACAATTTTACTATGAATCAAAGTAAATATTACTGTGATACAGAGTAAATATTACTGTTTATGTCAATTTCAGCAGTAATATATTTTTTTTAAAGAATTTTATATTTATGAGAGAATTCTAAAAATACTAATTTTATTAAAAATCAACATATAGATCAAAAGTTATATCATTTTAAAATTTAAAATATTAAATTAGTCACCAAGGATATTTTGATAATAGAGGTATGTGTTGAATTTTTAAAGAAAAACTTTTTGTGTTCACCATTAATTCATGAAGTTTTATTATGTGGTAGTTTTGACCAAACTTCTCTTTTTTAAATGGATTTTGCTGATAAGTGCTCTAGGGACATAAGAAAAGACAAAATAAGGGTAGAACCCAATACACTTTTCATTAGTTTTATAACATTTTTTACTCATTTTAAAACATTTTTTTGACTTTTTTATCATTTCTAAAATACTTTTTTGATTAAGGGCGAATTGTGCAACACTGAGGTCGATAATTAAGATCTCTTAACCTTACTTGCCAATCAAATTGTATATTTTATGTTTGTTTAATGCCAAGCAAGTTGGATGCGATTGGATCACAAAATGAGCAAAAACACAACATTTTAGCCAGAAAAGGGCTCGCGCGTGTGTGGAGGACCATTCCCGCACATACGGCCCAATCAAATAAGCCAAACAACTACTGCAAAAATTGCATGTGCGGAGGCCCATTCCTGCATCTGCAGAACCCTCACCACACATGCGATGGAATTTCCCGCACGTGTGGCTGTACCTTGAGAAGCGTGCCTGGTGTTTTGAGTGTGGGGAAAATAGCAAAGGTATAAAAAGACAGAAGAAAGGCTGAATTAGGGTTCTGAAAATTTCCAAGAAAGAGAAGAGGTTAGGGTTTGGAAAAAGGGGATTCTCAAACACTACAAGAAATTGCACTTTTGGCGACTAAAAAAAAACTTTCCCGACTAAAAATTTTGGTCACCAGATTTGTTGCGAGAAGATTGTAGTGGAAGGTTTGGCGACTAAAAAATCTTCAGTCGCCAAAAGTCCTATAAATGGAGACTAATTTTTTAGTCGCCAAAAATAAGTGTATTGGCGCAAAAATAATCTTTAGTCGCTGATTAGGCTAAATTGGTGACTAATCTGTTAGTCACCAATAGCTTTCAATTTAATTTAACATCACATTTTCACCTACTAAAATTTTTGTCACCAAAACTTGAGGTATCTAGGGTGACCAAAGTTTTAGTCACGAATTTTCTTTTTTGGTTCATCTAACTTTTTTTAGCTCTTAAATGTTTAGTCGCCGAAAGTTCAATTTGTTGTTTAGCTACCAAATAGTTTAGTCACCTAAAGTCTTTTTATTTATTTATTTATTTAGCTACTAAAATTTTAGTCACCTATCATATAATTTTTATGTTTTGGCGACTAAATATTTAGTCGTCAAAAGTTTTTTTTCCTTTTATTTTTTGGCTACTAAATCATTAGTCACCTAAAGTCTTTTTTAAATGGCTACTAAATATTTAGTTGCCAAAAGTTTTTTTCCTTTTTTTTTTTGGCTACTAAATATTTAGTCGCTAAAAGTTTTTTTCCTTTTTTTTTTTTTGGCTACTAAATCATTAGTCGCCTAAAGTCTTTTTTAAATGGCTACTAAATATTTAGCCACCAAAAGATTTGTTTCTATTTAATTCTTTTTTTAGCTACTAGCTATTTAGTCATTAAAAATATTTTATACCATTTTTGGCTACCAATTGTTTAGTCGTCAAAAACATCATTTCATATTTTTTTTATTAATTGTAAATAATTTGTCCACAATCTGTATGTCTCCCATGCAACCTGTAACAGATGTACAAACAACACAATGCATATATATTATCACCATCCTACAATCTGCATTTATTTTACTTACAACCATCTAAACAAAAGAATAACTTTTAATGTCAACATTGCATACAAACGAAGTATATTCCAACTTACAATAATGATTTCATACAAAACAAATAAGAGGAAATAAGTTATTTAGTATAAGTTCTGTAACGCCCTCAAAATAATATATATAAACCCACATTCATGACATTCATAAACATAAGAGAATAAAGCATATTTCATTTATTAGAGTATTCATTACAAAAGTATTACATGTTGACAACAAAAGTAAATGCCCTACGGACTTACAACTTTCCAAGCCAACACTTGGTTACAAAAAGAGAGTGCTAACTCAAAACACATTAAGCCCTCGGCTTGAATTTACATGTAATACCAAAATAACAAAAACAACAAAAAGGGTTTTCAACTCCCAAAACCTTCCAAGCTACGTCCTTGGAGATGGCATATCGCCTGAACCTGAAAATGATGTCTCATATAGGGTGAGCCAATGCCTAGTAGAGATATACTTAACCAATTATGAGAAATAACTAAAACATTAGCATTCGATAAAAGGTTAACACTTGTAAACCAACTTACAACATTTCCCAGTTTCATGACAAATACATTCGTGTTTCATTCCACTTTCCTTTACTTATCAAATTTAAAATCATAAGCATGGCTCATTGTCTAGCCAAGCAATTAAATGAGACTACAACTCACATTAATACACTTCCATCATCCACAATTCAAATGAGACTACAACTCAGAAGAAAACATTTCAATACTTCAATTATCTACGTTATGCAAACGTAATTAAGATTTCGGGACTTTCACCCTGGATACTCCAACCAACTTAGTTATTAATGGAGTCCATCCCCTATCTCCTCCTAAACAGGTTTGAGAGTACATCCCCTATCTCCTCTCAAACCATGGAGTACATCCCCTATCTCATCCCAAACAAGATACATATACAATGTATTTAAACAGTTTGTCATATACAATGATCAATCTAGACACATATTCAATGGGTTAATTCAACGGTCATATTAAATGACTTAACCATTTGATTAGTTTTAGTTTTCCCTAATCAACATACAGTGTCTACAACAATCAAGGCTATCCTTCACCGATAGCCCAAAGCAGTTATCTCTAAACAGATAAATTATCAACATTTTCATAGGTGAGTGATTAATTTGACCAACTACACCATTCCATCTCACAACTTTCCAATTTCATGATCTCCATCTCAAATTCACATTTCCCCAAATTAATTATACAAATTAATTAATCATATTAGATTATGGCTTTAATTTTCCCCTATTCACAATATTACCCCCAAGGCCCAAATTACACTCATATTTCATAAACAACCCCAATTTAAAGTCTCTTATACATATTTGACTCAAACCTGGAAAACCCCTCTTTTATAAATTACAAATCAAACCCTAACCTTCCCAAAATTTTCATAATCCACTATTTATACAAGATGACTAAAATCTATGTTAAAACTCATAAGAAGGAGTAGGATATCCCTACCTCAAATGGAGAGACTCAATGGAGAAGAAGGTGCAAACCAAAGATGCTCCAAACACCAACTTTTTCGGATTGAAGTGAAGCCCACACCAAGCTCTATCTTTCTTACAAAGAGGCTAGGGTAGAAGGCCCCTAGAACTAGATGGATTTGTAGAGATAAGGTATATAGAGAGAGAGGGAGCAGCCGTTTTAGGGTTTGAGTAAAAGTGATGAAGAAAAGTAAAGAAGAAGCTGCTGCTGCGAACTGATATATTCGAGCCTCGCTTGAGCGAAGGAGTGGTCATTCGAGCGACCAGACACAAAGAAACCTCGCTCGAGCGCAGAAAGCCTCGCTCGAGCCAACAACACGAAGTTTCAGGTCTGCAACCCAGAAACACGCTCGAGCGAAGGAAAGCTCGCTCGAGCGAAAAAACCCAAAACATAGTCCTTGCTCGCTCGAGCGAAGGAAAGCTCGCTCAAGCCAAGAAACACAACCTTCAGGTCAAAAGGAGACGCAGACGCATGCTCGAGCGCAAGAATTCTCGCTCAAGCCAACAGACACACCACTCAACTCTCACTCGAGCGAAGGAACTAAAACACAGAGATCGCTCGAGCGACAAAAGCCTCGCTTAAGCGAAGACACCAAAAACTGGGTAGCAACAATTTGTTTCAAAACACACCTAACTTGTTACAAACCTGCCCAACACATCCTAAAACTCAAATGCAAAGAATTAAAGGACAGAAATGAAACATATGCAACAACCGACATCCACGGAATCGAGTCCGGAATACAACAACCAATGGAAGGAAAACCGGGATTGCTATAACCTCCCATCCTTAAAGAATTTCGTCCCCGAAATTAGATATCAGTTTCAAAATTGTGATTTTTCAATTCTTCAACAATATTACAATTCAATACTTAACATCCTGACCCATTACTGGTCATCCCATCTCTTTTCAAGAGGCAATTCACAATACAATTCAATATGCATTAACAACATGCTTTTCTTTGAAATTCAACAAATTCCAACACCATATTCCACTATTCCATAACATATTCAATGTTAATGACATATTTGCATTTCTACAATACATTTAACATATACAATGTCAAATTAAACTTCCATTTTCAAGGCATATTCAACAATACTTCCATAAACCGAAACATATACAACGTTTTACAACTTAAGACATATTCAATGTTCTTAAAGCTTATCAACACAACAAAATATTCAACATATGCTCAAACATCCACAAATAGATCCGGATACTTCTCTTGGACCTCCAATTCACGTTCCCAAGTGGCTTCCTCCACCCCTTGATGTTTCCACAGAACTTTTACTAAGGGAATGGTCTTGCCTCGCAAGACTTGATCCCGCTTATCCAAGACCCTCACTGGTCTCTCCTCATACGAGGCATCCTTATCAACCTCTAAGTCGGTCCAATCCAATACATGTGACGGATCCGGCTCGTACTTCCGAAGCATAGTAACATGAAACACGTCATGCACTCTGGACAACTGTGGCGGTAAAGCAAAACGGTAGGCAACCTCGCCAATCCTCTCAAGGATCTCGAAAGGGCCAATAAACCGAGGGGACAACTTCCCACTCTTCCCAAACCTCATCAAACCCCACCTAGGTGATATTTTCAGAAAGACATGATCACCCGCCTCAAATGCCAAAGGCCTCCTCCTACAGTCGGCATAACTCTTTTGGCGACTCTGGGCTGTAACAAGCCTCTTATGGATAAGCTCAACTTTCTCCGTCGTTTCCTGCACCAACTCCGGGCCCAACAAAGGTGCATCACCCACCTCGGCCCAACATACTGGAGACCTACACGGTCGGCCATACAAGGCCTCAAACGGTGCCATACCAATACTCGATTGGAAACTGTTGTTATAGGCAAACTCCACTAAGGGCAAGTGCCTCTCCCACGACCCACTAAAGTCAAGGACACAGCCTCGAAGCATATCCTCAAGGATCTGAATGGTACGCTCGGACTGCCCGTCAGTCTGAGGATGATAAGCCGTGCTAAAGGTCAATCTAGTGCCCAAGGCACTCTGCAAACTCTGCCATAACCTAGCAGTAAAACGTGGATCTCTATCTGAGACGATCGACACTGGGACTCCGTACAACCTCACTATGTCCCGAATATACAAGCTGGCAAGATAATCTACCGAATCTCTCACACGCATAGGAATAAAGTGCGCCGACTTAGTCAACCGGTCTACGACCATCCATATAGCATCACTACCCCGTTGAGTCCTCGGAAGACCTATAACGAAGTCTATCGTGACATGCTCCCACTTCCACTCGGCTATAGGCAAAGGTTGTAACAAACCCGCTGGCCTCTGATGTTTGGCCTTCACTTGCTGACAAGTAAGGCATTTAGATACAAAAAACTGCCACATCTTTCTTCATACCCCGCCACCAAAACTAGCGACCCAAATCACGATACATCTTAGTGCCTCCCGGATGCACCGCAAGGCGTGAATGGTGAAACTCTCGGAGTACTTCCTCTCGGCAAGACTCCGGCACAAACAGACGATCTCAGTACCTCACACTCAGGTCGGGATACACAGTCAAACCCTTGTCAACTTTCCCACTAGAGATCTTCTCCCGAAGGGATTCTACCTCAAAGTCATTCCTCTGTGCCTCTAACACCCAATTCACAAGTGTAGGCAGCGCAACTACAGAAAACAAGGCCGTAGACTCAACAGATTCACCCAGAAGCAAATCAAACTCGCCAAGTGCACCCAACATTTCCCACTCCCGGATGGCTATACAAGCTATATCACTAATGGATTTCCTACAAAGGGCATCGGCCACAACATTGGCCTTCCTCGGATAGTAATGCAACTCGAAGTCGTAATCCTCAATAAACTCCATCAACCTCCTCTGCCTTAAGTTCAAGTCTTTCTATGTAAACAGATATTTCAGACTCTTATGATCCGAGAACACCTCGAACCTTTCACCATATAGGTAGTGCCTCCAAATCTTCAAGGCAAAAATTACAGCTGCTAGCTGTAGGTCATGTGTAGGGTAATTTCTCTCATGTGTTTTCAACTGCCGTGAGTCATAGGCTACCACTTTCCTCTCTTGCATTAACACACAACCCAAACCCTCTCGTGAGGCATCACAATATACTGTATAACCCAATCTCCTCTCCGGAATAATCAAAACTGGAGCGGTAGTAAGTCTAACTTTAAGTTCTTGGAACGACTTTTCATAAGTCTCACTCCACACAAACTTGACCCATTTTCGCGTCAATCTAGTCAACGGCGAAGCTAGCCTGGAGAAATCTTTCACAAACCGACGGTTATACCTGGCCAAACCCAGAAAACTGCTGATCTCAAAAACACTCTTAGGCTGTGCCCAATCTTGCACTGCCTCTATCTTGGATGTATCAACAGACACCCCTTTCCCGGAGACTACATGGCCTAAGAATTTTACCTCTCTTAGCCAGAACTCACACTCCCAAACTTAGCATACAGCTTATGGGCTCTAAGCAACTCAAGCACCACTCTCAAGTGTTCCTCGTGCTCCTCCTCAGAAGGTGAATAAATCAGAATGTCGTCTACGAAGACGACCACAAAACGATCTAAGAACTCTCAGAAGATCCGGTTCATCAAGTCTATAAAACACTGCCAGTGCATTGGTGAGCCCAAAAGGCATCACCAGAAACTCATAATGGCCATACTGCGTATGGAATGCCGTCTTCGGGATGTCCTCCTCCCTGACCTTCAACTGATGGTAACCCAATCTCAAGTCTATCTTAGAGAAACAACGGGATCCTTTCAACTGGTCAAACAGATCATCTATACGAGGCATAGGGTACTTGTTCTTAACCGTAGCCCGATTCAATTTCCGGTAATCAATACAAAGTCTTAAGGCACCATTTTTCTTTTTAGCAAAGAGGGCCGGTGCTCCCCACGGCGAAGTACTAGGGCGAATAAAGCCCTTATCTAGCAACTCCTGGAGTTGAATCTTCAACTCACTCAATTCAGCTGGGGCAAAATGATACGGTGCCATGGAAATCGGTGCTGTGCCAGGCACTAAATCAATAGAGAACTCAATCTCTCGATGAGGTGGTAAACTAACAAGATCCTCGGGAAAGACGTCCGAGTACTCACAAACCACTCTCGGCAACTCAGCCCGGGTTTCATCACACTCACTACTCATACAGCTAGCGAGAAGGCAACTAAGCTCACTCTACCCTCGCGGATCATACACTGGTGGCAAAACACTACCAACCCGATCCCCCAAGAAATGAAAACACTCCCCGCTCAAGGTACATACAGTAACCCTCTGGTGGTAGCAATCAATAACAGCCCGGTATGACGATAACCAGTACATACCCAAAATCACATCAAAACCTGACATAGCCATAACTACAAAAGAAAATTAAAGCCGACGGTCCGCGACCTCAATATCACAGCCACTACACCCTTGTTTCAGAATCAATTCACCCCCAACAGGTGATACAACACAAATAGGAGATGCTAACTGCGCCAACTCCAACCCCAAAATAAATGCAAATGCAGCAGATATAAAGGAATGGGATGCACCCGTATCAATCAACACATTAGCAACCGAGTTGCAAAACAAAAAGGTACCTCTCACAACAGATGGAACCGGTACAAGATCCTGCGCGGTAACAGTATACACACACCCTGAAGGTCTCGGATCTACCTGCTCTTCTCTCGGAGCAAAAGACTGTTGTATAGACTGAGACGATGAGGCTCCCTGATTGGCCCTTGAGGCCTGAATAGACTGAGCTAGCTGATAACTCTGCCTCGACCCAGACGCGCCAGATGTGCCACTCAACTGCGGATAGAACCTCTTCAGGTGCCCCGTCTGACCACACTAGTAACAAGAGAGAGGCTGGCCTCTGCCCTGACTCTGGCTCTGAGGACGAGTCGAAGATGAAGCTGCTCTCTGTCCTCCTCTCCTCTACGGGCAAGCTGGAGACTTGTGGCCTAGCTGACCACATTTGTAACAAGTAAAGTCTCCCTGACTGCCTCTCCCAAAACCTGAACTCGGTATTGGAAAGGTAGATCTCGCAAACGCACCCTGGGACTGCTGAGGGTTAGAACCTCTCTGCCTCCTACCATCCCCCTGGCCATCCTGACTCTTCTTGGAGCCCCTCATCCTATCCTCCTCCTCATGCATAATAATCTCAAGATGAGCCGCATCATCCACAAGGCATCCATACTTCCGAGTCATGGACCCAGTAACCTTAAGCTTGAGCCCGGTTCTCAACGTCTTTTCAAACTCAAGACAACGGCATTCCTCAGACGCCACTAACTCAGGTGCAAACCTCGATAAACTGGTAAATGCGGCCTCAAACTTGGCCACTGGTGTATTCAGCTGCTTGAGCTGACAGAACTGATCCCTCAACTTCTCTGTAACAGAGGAAGGCAAAAACTGCCCTTGGAAGGCATCAACGAAAGCCTCCCAAGTCTCTCCAATACGGCCCCGAATAAACTTCCACCACTGACCCGCGTCTCCCTTCAACTGGAAGGACGCCAAGGTCACCCTCAAGGCTCCGTCTTTGATGCCTAGCATCTCAAACGTCTTCATCATCTGCTCGAGCCATTCATCAGCCTTAAGTGGCTCTTTAGGATCCCCCAGAAACTCATCTAGATTAGACCGGAAAAACTCCCTCTTCAAAAAGGACGGCCCTGCCTCAGCAACATGGGCCTGAACTTGATTCTCAGCTCTGAGAATGTCCATGGATTCCCTCAATACTCCTGCCATTTCGCGGGCTAAGGCGTCCACGACCTGCTAACCTACTGGCTCGGCCAGCTAACCTACTGGCTCGGCCACATTGGCCTGACCAACACCCTCCTGCTGCACCGGAACCTCATCCGGTATAGGCATCTCCTGCCTCCTAGGCTTACCTCGCCTACCACCACGTCCTCGTCCTGACATCCTAATAAAGACAACGAGAACATTAGTACATTCACAAATGTGCCAAAGCTATTTCACTCGTGTCTTAATACATTGGACAACAGTAATTCATTCCACGTAAGCACATAATCACATAAGCACTTACGAATTTCATTTCCGGATAATGACAGTCCCGCGACGTTGCTAGAGTTCCGGTCAGAAACAGCATTGATCAAGTGCTTTTCCAACAGGACTCCCAAAAACTCAAGGATCCAATCAACATCCTAGAAACTAAATTCCATACCCATATAGTCACATAAGCATGTTATCAAATAAATGCATAACATCATACATAAGTCTCTAACAAACGAGACAAACCCATTGTGATACTAACCACTTCCCACGTACCCAAAGTATTCAAACCCAGTACGCTCTGATACCAAGTTATAACGCCCTCAAAATAATACATATAAACCCAAATTCATGACATCCATAAACATAAGAGAATAAAACATATTTCATTTATCAGAGTATTCATTACAAAAGTATTACATGTTGACAACAAAAGTAAATGCCCTACGGGCTTATAACTTTCCAAGCCAACACTTGGTTACAAAAAGAGAGTGCTAACTCAAAACACATTAAGCCCTTGGCTTGAATTTACATGTAATACCAAAATAATAAAAACAACAAAAAGAATCTTCAACTCCTAAAACCTTCCAAGCTACGTCCTTGGAGGTGGCATATTACCTAAACCTGAAAATGATGTCCCATATAGGGTAAGCCAATGCCCAGTAGAGATATACTAAACCAATTATGAGAAATAACTAAAACATTAGCATTCAATAAAAGGTTAACACTTGTAAACCAACTTACAACTTTTCCAGTTTCATGACAAATACATTCGTGTTTCATTCCACTTTCCTTTACTTATCAAATTTAAAATCATAAGCATGGCTCATTGTCTAGCCAAGCAATTAAATGAGACTACAACTCATATTAATACACTTCCATCATCCACAATTCAAATGAGACTACAACTCAGAAGAAAACATTTCAATACTTCAATTATCTACGTTATGCAAACGCAATTAAGATTTCGGGACTTTCACCTTGGACACTCTGGCCAACTTAGTTATCAATGGAGTCCATCCCCTATCTCCTCCCAAATAGGTTTGAGAGTACGTCCCCTATCTCTTCTCAAACCATGGAGTACATCCTCTATCTCCTCCCAAACAAGATACATATGCAATGTATTTAAACAGTTTATCATATACAATGATCAATCCAGGTACATATTCAATGTGTTAATTCAACGGTCATATTCAATGACTTAACCATTTGATTAGTTTCAGTTTTCCCTAATCAACATACAGTGTCTACAACAATCAAGACTATCCTTCACCGATAGCCCAAAGCAGTTATCTCTAAATAGATAATAAATTTACCAAACAGATAAATTATCAACATTTTTATAGGTGAGTAATTAATTTGACCAACTACACCATTCCATCTCACAACTTTCCAATTTCATGATCTCCATCTCAAATTCACATTTCCCCAAATTAATTAATCATATTAGATTAGGGCTTTAATTTTCCCCTATTCACAATATTGCCCCCAAGGCCCAAATTACACTCATATTTCATAAACAACCCCAATTTAAAGTCTCTTATACATATTTGACTCAAACCTGGAAAACCCCTCTTTTATAAATTACAAATCAAATCCTAACCTTCCCAAAATTTCCATAATCCACCATTTATACAAGATGACTAAAATCTATGTTAAAACTCATAAGAAGGAGTAGGGTATCCCTACCTCAAATGGAGAGACTCAATGGAGAAGAAGGTGCAAACCAAAGATGCTCCAAACACCAACTTTTTCGGATTGAAGTGAAGCCCACACCAAGCTCTACCTTTCTTACAAAGAGGCTAGGGTAGAAGGCCCCTAGAACTAGATGGATTTGTAGAGAGAAGGTATGTAGAAAGAGAGGGAGCATCCGTTCTAGGGTTTGAGTAAAAGAGATGAAGAAAAGTGAAGAAGAAGCTGCTGCTACGAACTGATATATTCGAGCCTCGCTTAAGCGAAGGAGTGGTCGCTCAAGCGACCAGACACAAAGAAACTTCGCTCGAGCGCAGAAAGCCTCGCTCGAGCCAACAAAACGAAGCTTCAGGTCTGCAACCCAGAAGCAAGCTCGAGCGAAGGAAAGCTCGCTCGAGCGAAGAAACCCAAAACATTGTCCTCGCTCGCTCGATCGAAGGAAAGCTTGCTCGAGCCAAGAAACACAACCTTCAGGTCAAAAGGAGACGCAGACGCATGCTTGAGCGTAAGAATTCTCGCTCGAGCCAACAGACACACCACTTAACTCTCGCTCGAGCGAAGGAACCCTGGCTCGAGCAAAGGAACTAAAACACAAAGATTGCTCGAGTGAAGACACCAAAAACTGGACAACAACAATTTGTTTCAAAACACACCCAACCTGTTACAAACTTGCCCAACACATCCTAAAACTCAAATACAAAGAATTAAATGACGGAAATGAAACATATGCAACAACTGACATCCACGGAACCGAGTTCGGAATACAACAACCAATGGAGGGAAAATCGGGATTGCTATAAGTTCAGCCGGCTTGCATGTAAAGAAAAAATTTTCATGTATGAAGTTTGATTATGCGGCATGATTACATACGCAAGCAACCCAATCGAGTAGTTTGAGGATTGGTCTCCTCTTCAATCACAGCATGACATAAGCAGCATTTAGGAGGCCAATCATGCTCTTTATCTATTACCCATTGTAAGTAAGTTTGACCTACAAAGGGACAAAACAAATATAGCATAAGCCTCAAAGTACCCTCAGAGACACATAAATACAAATACAGAGACATCTTATCAAGCCAAAATAAAAAATAAAAAAAATACATATACAAATCCATTTAAAATTTTTAAAAGGATCAGTTTTAAAATTTAGATTTTTGTACCACTAAAATATAGGAATAAATTCACATATTCTATAAAAAAATTTCTCTTGATGTTTAATTTTTTAAATAATTAAAATTCTTTTAGTGGCTAACTTTTATTCCTTTATAATATCATTGATGATTCATTTTAAGAATTTGTTTTCCCCCCAAAATATTATATAGGTTTTTTTTAATGATAATGTATATCAATACAATAAAGAATCCAAAACTCCTTTCAAACATTAATGATGTGTTTGGTTCATGATTTTTCGTAGAAATTTTGAAAAATAAAAATAAAAAGGTGTGTGAAATTAAGTAAAATGTAATTATATTTCATTCACATTTCGCCTATATATTTCCTTTTTCTTTCTAAATTCCTACCAAATCCACGAATCAAACATAACATAAAGTTGGGTACATATTTTTCATACTGAAAATTTTGAATTAATATTACTTTTTAAAATTGTATACTACAAACTCTTATTACACATGTCTCTCCATATAATAATGATTGAAATTTATTTTAATTGTTATCTCAAAGATTAGTTACAGAGTCAACGAAAATGTGTAGGTCTTAAAATTTTAAAATAAATATTTTATGTTGGAAAATTTATTCAAATGTAATTCTTTTAATATTTATAATTTTTTTATTGATTGATAAAAAAAAAATACCATAAACATTTAGATTTTATTATTTATTTTTTTTATGATATTGAGTTATTACAATATGATGTATTATAGGTTTAAATTAAGAATTGTTAAAAGAGAGATCGAATCAAATTAGAATTTCTAAGTTAATTTTTAATATTTAATCTAATATTGGAACTCTCAGACTAACTCATATCAGTCACAAACTGATAAAGACAATTTTTAATGATTAAGGAGTTGTTTGTGGTGTTCTAAATAAGTGCACTTTTTGTCTTTTTAGACTAAAAAGTTAAGGAAAAAAATATGGATGTTTAGGTTAACTTTTTGACTTTTTATGAAAAAAAAGATGTAATAAAAAATTGTATAAATAAAGTGTACGGAGAAGAAAGGTGATTGACCGTACGGCCTCCTACAGCGGGCCAAGGATGTCTTCACAGAAATAATTGTCTCCTTCGGAGCAAATAACTTTTGGACAGTGATGGTCGGTCCGTGGGGCCACTAAGGGTTCTATTTTGATAATCCGAACCGTTAAATATGTACAACTCGTCGAGTATTATATGTTTGTAAAAAATCACTTTGATTGGATATCGATAGCTATATGATCGGATTAGTTTTTTCGATAGTTAACTATCACACCATCCGTTTTGTTTATGCAAAACTGATTTGATCATGTAGTTAACGATATCTGATCAATATGATTTTTTACAAGCATATTTTAATCGACGATTTCTACAAAATGAACGGTTTGGATTATCAAAAAGGAACCCTTAATAGGCCCCCAAGGGCCCAATATTACCACAAACTTTGTAACTTCACCTATAGAACTATTTTTTTGCCTCAATACAAGTCCTTAAGAGCATCTCCAACCCATCCTTCATATCTTCAAATATGAAGGATGGTCTCCTCCAACCCACCCTCTAAACTCATCTTCATTTGGGAGGAGCATGAGTTCATCCTTCATATTTGAAGGGAGGATGAAAAAATGAAGGCTCCTCCAAAACACTATTCACTTTTGTATTTCTTATTATATTGCAAATAACTTTTAATTTGTAAATTTAATTTTTATAAAATTGATATCATTAAAAAGTATAAAATCATACATTTAAAATGAGTATAATATTAAATATATTTTACAAAAATTTTAAAATTAAATATTTATTAATGAATAAAAATTACTTTTTGAATAGAGTTTGAATGAAGGAAATGAAGGATTGTGGTTGGAGTTTGAATGAATAGTGACTTCCTCTATATTTACTTTTTGAATAAAAAACATTATTTTCATCCTCTTAGGAAGAGTATTGCATTGGAGATGCTCTAATGCCTGGTCTGACAAGAGCGGCTGTCACGTCCACCGTTCAATTTGTATTATAAATATATAATATAAAATATTTTTTTAATATTTTTTATTTATGAATAGTAATGTCTTTTTGATTTTTTGTGTAACTTTTTTGACTTTTTATTTTTTTTGAAAGTTGCCAAACTTGACCTAAGTGAAGGTCACATTGACATAAATATTGAGTCGAGTAGCATCTAAATCACTTTTAATGTTTGGTCCAACACCACAAGTAAATCGTAATCCATTTTCACGTAAGAGTAATGATATATGACAATTTATAATTTTGAGTAGACAAATATTTAAACTTTACAAAATAAGAAAAAAAAAATAGTATATTAACAAAATGTAATTTACTACTATCATAAGGTAAATTAAAATTACGAAATTTATAAAATGAAATATATTTATATTTTATTTTAAATATAATTTTTATAAATTATTCTTTAATTCTTACTAATTAAATCATAACATGTAATTTTTTATTAAGAACTTAGAACACATAATTAATGATATCAAAATAAAAATCTTCTCATGTGTAACTTTGATAAAAATAAATAAAATAAAATTGATTATAAATTATTTTTACTATATATTTTAAATAAATTTTATATGGGAGCTTTTTCTATAAATCCATCTTTAATTACTTATGTTCCATTCAATCCATATTCTTTTTGACTATTCTATTAGGTCCTATTTGAGATAAGAAGACCAAAATACCCTTTTCATCTACTTATGTTCTATTTAGTTCATATTATTTTCTTATGCTTCAATAAGTCCTATGGGTGACATAATTATCACAATACCCCTAATGTGAATGTTCACACCGTCAATGTAAATGTTCATATCGTCAATGTGTAGGGGCCCGGCCCATGTACAATGTGAATATTCACATTGACATGTTAACATTCACATTGATAGGAGTGTAAAATTAGCCCGAGACTTTTGGGCGGCTCGGGGCGAGCCCGGTTCGGCCCGTGACAATGTGAATATTCATATTGACATATTAACATTCACATTGATAGGACTGTAAAATTGGCCCGCGGCCTGTGGGCGGCCCGAAGCCCGCCCGTTGCCGGGGCGGGTCAGGCCCGTTGATAATGTGAATATTCACATTGACATGTTAACATTTACATTGATAAGAGTGTAAAATTGACTCGCGTCCCATGGGCGGCCCGAAGCCCGTGGGCGGGCCGGGGTGAGCCCGGCCCGGCCCGGCCCGTGACAATGTGAATATTCACATTGACATATTAACATTCACATTGATAGGAGTGTAAAATTGGCCCACGGCCCGTGGGCGGCCCAAAGCCTACCCGCTACCCGGGGCTGGCCCGGCCCGGCCCGGCCCGTGACAATGTGAATATTCACATTGACATATTAACATTCACATTGATAGGAGTGTAAAATTGGCCCGCGGCCCGAAGACGACAACCTCGGGTCGAGCCGGTGGGCCTAGGCCTAGGCTCGAGCTTAGGCCGGGCTTGGACGGGCCTGGCCATTTTTTTTAATTCTTTTTAATTTTTTCTACCAAAATTTTATTATTTTCCACAAAAAAAGACATTGTGCCTCAGGCGGGTTGGGCCTCGAACCGAGCCTTGAATAGGCCTTAAGCGGGTCGATGGGCCGAGCCGGGCTTCAAAGTGATGGCCTAGGCCCTAGCCTAGGGTCTCGGACATGCTCGGGTCCGAACCCAAACGAGCCTGCCCCGGGCCATGGGCGGGCTTCGAGCAGCCCACGGGCGGCGGGCCAATTCTACATTTCTATCAATGTGCATGTTAACATGTCAATGTGAATATTTACATTGTCAACGGGCCGGGCCTGGCCTACCCCGGGCCGCAGGCGAGCTTCGGGCAGCGGGCAAATTTTACACTCCTATCAATGTTAATGTTAACATGTCAATGTGAATATTCACATTGTCACGGGTCGGGCCAAGCCTGCCTCGGGCTGTGGGCCAATTTTACACTCTTATCAATGTGAATGCTAACATGTTAATGTGAATATTCACATTGTCAATGGGTCGGGCCGGGCCCGCCCCGGGCTACGGGCGGGCTTTTGGCCGCCCATGGGCCGCGGGCCAATTTTATACTCTTATTAATGTGAATGTTAATATGTTCATATGAATATTCACATTGTCAACAAGCCGGGCCGGGCTCGCCCCGGGCCGCCCACGGGCTGTCCACGGGTTTCGGGCAGCCATGGGGCACGGGCCAATTTTATACTCTTATCAATATGAATTTTAACATATCAATGTGAATATTCACATTGTCAACAGGCCGGGCTGGGCCTGCCCCGGGCTGCCTACGAGCTGTGGGCGGGTTTTGGGCAGCCACGGGACGCGAGCCAATTTAATACTCTTATCAATGTGAATATTAACATGTCAATGTGAATATTTACATTGTCAACGGGCCAGGCCCGCCCCGGGCCGCCCACGGGCCGTGGGCGGGTTTCGGGCAGCCACGGGGCGCGGACTAATTTTACACTCCTATCAATGTGAATGTTAACATGTCAATGTGAATATTCACATTGTTAATGGGCCGGGCCCGCCCGGACTGCGGGCGAGCTTTTGGCCGCCCACGGGACGCTAGCCAATTTTATACTCTTATTAATGTGAATGTTAACATGTCAATGTGAATATTCACATTGTCAACGAGCCGGGCCTGGCCCGTCCCAGGCCGCGGGCGGGCTTTTGGCCGCCCATGGGTCGCGGACCAATTTTATACTCTTATCAATGTGAATGTTAACATGTCAACGTGAATATTCACATTGTCAACGCCCCGGACCGGGCCCGCCCCAGGCCGCCCATGGGCCGCGGGCGGGTTTCGGGCCGCCACGGGACGCGGGCCAATTTTATACTCCCATTAATGTGAATATTAACATGTCAATGTGAATATTCACATTGTCAATGGGTCGGGCCCGCCCTGGCTCGCAGACGGGTTTCGGGCCGCCTACGGGCCAATTTTACATTTCTACTAATGTGAATTTTAAAATATGAATGTTCACATCATAAAATTGCTAACCGATCAAAAAATATTTATAAGGGTATCAAAATTAAATATAAGGGCATAAGTGTCCAAGAAAATAGTGTAAATAAAAAAAAAGGACTTTAAGGAATAAAACTATACATACATAGGACTAAATTGGTTAAAAAATTTCTTCATGGACTTTTTAGGTTAAAACACTTCTAAATGGGATTTATCAATAATTTTCCCATTTTATATTATTATAAAAATTAACTTTTAATTATTTATTTATTTCATGTGTAGCACAAATAATATGCTAACTAAATTAAGGCCTAGTTTGAGAAGACTAAATAAGTGCACTTTTTGACTTTTTATGAAATATGGGTTTGGTTTGGGTTGGGTTTGAAGTGATGTGTTAGAGAGGTGATGTGACTTAAATAAGATGATATGACTTAAATAAGATAGTGACTTTTTGACTTTTTATCTTTTTCCAATCATGCCAAACTTGGCCTAAATGAAATAACAAACGTAAGAATAGCGCTGCTTGTTAAAAAGACAATGGCATATGGATGGGATACTGTCACCTCGGCACCAATAAATACATAAGAGCAGTATAAATGGGAAGGAATGTAACACTCAATTTACGCAAAATGGGTCATGGACTTATTCAAGGAAGTGACTTATAAGTTAGTTTATTATTTTTTAACTTATTTGAATTATATTATTTTATTATTTTTTGCACTTTTTTTTTTTTTTTTGGTAATAAATAAAAGAATTATTTTATATAGGACTTTCCAAAATAGGCCTATTCACTTGATTGTCCGCACGCTCTTCTGACCAATAATTAGCTCTTAAAGAACTCCAAGCTCATCTTGCCCTCAATCAGTGTGAGACAAATTCACCTTCCATAGATGCCAAGCCTTCAATTATTTTGGAAATAATGAATTGAATATTTTATCCCTTAATTTTAGTTTAATTTTAAAAAAAAATCAATTAAATTAAATTGACACAATATAAAAAATTTATAAATAAATTAATACAATTAAAATTATAAAAATTAAATTCATAGGAAACAATTTTTTTTTTTTAAAAAGCTATATTTTATCATGCCACATTATTGGATACATATTGGATGTATCCACTTTCCATCATATGGCAAGATAGAGGTGGTCCCATTTATCTTTTTATCACAAAAAATTTGGGTAAAATATTCCCACTTCATGATTCTACAAATTATAGTTAGGTCTGGTGGTGCAAAGATGGCTTTTGGTTTTGGATGGCCCACAAAGTGCACACAAATTGGGGCCCCTCATGTCTTATATATTTTAGCTTTTTTGTTTGTAGTGAGAAAGGGAGCACTAGTCCAAAAGAGTCAAAAGATTGGGGGCCTTCCAATCACTTTCCTAGTGGCTTTCTTCTGAATTAAGATGTTCTAAATAAGTATACTTTTTGATTTTTTATGAAATATGAGTTGAATATGGGTTAGATTTGAAGTGATGTAATAAAGAGGTGATGTGACTTAAATAAGATGATGTGACTTAAATAGGATAGTAATTTTTTGACTTTTTAACTTTTTTAGAGAATGCCAAACTTAGCCTAAATTTATATGAATGATTTCATCATAAGAAATGATTTGCTATAGGATCTCATATAAATATGTGTTTATTATGATGATAAAAAAATACTCATGCTAATAAAGCATAATAAAAATATACCACACTTCATATAAAGTGTATTAACAAATTAAAATTTATTTTAAATATAAATTTACATAATTGTAATAGATATTAAACTGCCCCAAGTTATGAGCTAAAGTCTGACCTTTTTAAATCCTTCATTTCTTTTAGGGATGGGCACCTTGTGGGCCGGTGCGTATAAGTTTGGGCCTTCTCCATTTCACGGCTAACCATTCATTAGGGGTGAGCATGGTCTGGATTGGATTAGATTGGGATAAAACCAAGATCAATTCGTTATTTGCGGTTCTTCAAAAAATTAGAACCAATCCAATCCGTTTAAATCATCGAACAAATCCGAACCAATCCATTTAAACACGGATTGGATCGGTTTAGGATCACAGATTCACATAATTAAATAACAAAAATTTTTTATATATAACTCTTTAATTTCATAAAAACATAAACATAGCACTATATTAGTTCCACAATAGTAACATGTCTTTCTATAATAGCGACATACTGTTCTAGAATTTAAACAATCATAAGAAAACTAGTTTCGCCAGAAGTATTTAGACCACTACAAATTAAAACTAAAAACTAACAAACAAAAGTGATAAAAGAAGATATTATGCAGGTTTTGGTTGGAGTTTGGGTTTTATATAGAATAAGAGAAGATACTATGGGGAAGGATGTATAATAAAAATATAGACTATTTGTATACGGTCCGGATCGGTTCCAATCCGGACCCGTGGGGTTCAATCCGGAACCAATCCGTGGACTACGGATTTTTAATTCTTCAATCCGGAACCGAACCACGGATTCAAAAAACCAATCCAAACCTACCGGATTGGACTGGACTGAATCGGATTACAGATTTCACGGATTTCTTGCTCAGCCCTACCATTCATTGCATTTTATATGAATCATTATATAATTTATTTTTTCTTTTACTAGAAAGAAACATCCATTAATGCAGTCAAATAACATATATAAAGAAGAATCTATCCAAGAGATAAACTTACACTAAGTAAAAGGAAGATGAAATCAAAAAACACACAGGAATAAATTTATGAAAATATTCAGACACACAACTCGTACTCGTGCTCATACTGCAAAACAAATGCCAATCAAATGGCCGTAGAGCATGCCTAAGATAGATCATAGGTTACAACCCATCTTACTTGAAGATTTTGTTTTTCCAATTTTTTTAGGTTATTTATCAGAAGATTCAAAGATGGGAGTTTTGTGACAAAGTTTGGACCCAAAAAGTTGCAAAGATTATAGTCCATTGAGCTAGTCCTAATTATTCAAAGATATTATCTGCATTTTGTGTAGCCTGTGAAATTTGTGGCTTAAAGTTAAATCGAAACTTATTTAACCTTAGGGGTTTGGTTGAGCAATAAAGATTTGAAAATAAATTTTAAGATATCGAGTTTGAGTCACTCCAAGGGGCTATTGGAGATTTTCCTGATTGTTTATTTATTGTCCAAAAATTAGTTGAGCTGTGCATAAATTAATCCGAACATCCGATTATCAAAAAAAAAAATGTAACTTAATTAAATGGTCTCTAAATTCATATTATAAGTATAAATTGTAATAAGTCCTATTTTTTTCATAAAATTCCATCGAGTCTTATTAACATCGTTGATTCATGGTTATTAGCAATCAGTAAATATATTTTTATTTTCTCTACAAATTATGTGTTGCCAAATGCATTATTTGCTGGCTTCCTATGATAATGATAATAATAAGATGTCAACTAACCTAAGTAATCACCATACGGGTGGTGATCTAGTGGAGAAGACATTCCTCTCTACAGGTATGACCCAAGTTCGATTCCTGAAAGGGATTTTGGATTGGGTTAATTCAAGCCGGCAACCGACTACTCCAGGGCCTGAGCTCACGGATGCAGTAATGACACTTAAAAACATCCTTTTTTCTAATTTAAAAAAAAAAAAAAAAAAACACTAACCTAAGTAATCTGCTGATTAGAACAGTTAGTTTTCAATCTCCATATAAGTTAACCTTGAACACCATCTTCACTTTTTTCAACACAAAATTGTTGTTCAACAAAATTTACTTCTTTTTAAGGTTGCAATTTACTCCATATAGGCCAAGAAAACAAACAAGCAAGCAAGCGAGAAAGAAAGAAAGAAAGAAAATAATACTAGTAAAGTACACATGTTCACAATTATTGTAGAATATAGTGATTATCGAAGAATTAGTAAGTATTCTTAAAATATCACATATTGCTATTTACAAGATACTCTTTAATTAATAAGAAATTATAACATGTACTAAGTTGCACCTTAATTAATATCGGGATTAATTCCGAGGTCTTGATGGGGCAAACCTCTTGTGATCCATTGGGATGATTGAAACCTGAGATATTGATTTTCATCCCTCAAGCGTTTACAATTGGGCCAATTTCTTGTAGTTTATATCCTAATTATTTAACAAAGGTGAATTAACGTGTCAATCTATATAAATTTTTACTACTTAATTAGTTTGGAGCAACACTTATATTTATGTTGTGTTTGGTTAGAAGATTTGGGAAAGAATTTAAAAAGGAAAAGGAAAAAGATAAGTAAAATGTCAATAAAATATATTTTTATTTCACATAATTTCACATACATTTTTTCTTTTTCTTTTCAAATCCCTTCCTAAATCTCTCAATCAAATATAGCCTTAGGCAACTACTAATTCCCATGATTAAACAATTAAGCTAACTTAATTGGATATTCTTGTACACCTTTATAAACAGAGATTAAAGGATCAAACCTTGCAAATGGCAAAGATTGGTTTTTTTTTTTTGTCACAATGAAAGTTGTACTGAGTAGTTCATCTTATTTCCATTATAGCCTATTAGAGTATCACTATCAAAATAGTCAAATTTTTAGTTAAATTTTAACTGAAAGTGTATTTTTATTTTTTATTTTTAATTAACCATCTTTTTAAATACTTTCTTCAACAAACTCTCTATTCATTATTATTTCATTTGTTGAGTTCTCTTACCTTAGTTACATGTAATTAGTAATTTGACATTCAACTAAACTAACTAGTCAATAATTGAGTTTGATAGAGTATATTTCTATAATTTTGTACTATAAAATAGCTAAGAGAAAGCTCTAATGAACTTGAAAATAATATTCTTATAAGGTTTGTTGTTATATGATATAATTATTTTTATATTTATAATTAATTTATAACAAAAATGACAACCATGCTATTTGAATAGACCTGATGCGGTTTTATCTGTCCATGTGGTGTCCTCCATCGGACTTGTTCAAATAATGATAGTGATCTTAATGAATTATTAAATATTTTATTATAAAATATTTTGCATAAGAAAAATGCTTTATTTGTGTGGAGAAAAGATAGGGATCATGAAAAAACTTTCATGAAATTGATCATGAAAAATTTATGACACTTGGATTATCTTGATTAGTGTGTGGTGTTTTATTTTAAGTGTAATCCAAGGGTCATAAATCTTTCATGATCATTTTCATGAAAGTTTTTTCATGATACCTAGCATTGCTCATTTTTTCTTCACAATCTTAATAAATGCGGTGGTTAGATATATTGCAAGTTTTATGTTAATTGCAGTATGTGTCAACTTTTGAAATTTTACTTGCTATCTCATTTGTGGGGATTGTGAGCAGATAAAATTGTGTGGATGTAATACTGTTGTTTACACAAATCAAAAAATGATGTTGCAATGACAGGAGATCGACCCATAAGAGTTATTTGAAAAATTAATGTTTTAGTTTAAAAGTCAAAAAATTACTTAAAAAAAAGAAAAAAAAAAGTAACAAATAAATTAAACCATATAACTAAAATAATTAAAAAAAAGAACACTAAAAAAAAAAGTTTGTTCCCAACCTACCCATGATCAAGCAGAATCTCGTTACACCATTTTCATTCAGGCCCAAAGTGTTAAACCACATAACTAAAATAAACAGTAATGGGCTAATAAATTGAGAAATTTATGGCTCAGTCTTTCACGTAAAATGTTTTTCTTAAAAATATTTTATTTATATTTGCAAAATGATTTTGCATCATTATTTCAAAAATAATTTATTTTTAAAAATTTCGTAAGTTATTTTTTACAAAATTGACTCACTCATTATCTTTTCAACATATTTAATCTTTTCAAATAAATATTTTAATTCATTAAAAAGTCATAAATAAAATTTTATCTTTTAACCAATAAAATATTTTTATTTTAAGTACGAAAAAATAAAAATAAAAATATTTTTTTATGTAAAATTAATTTTAAAAAAATTATTTTTTGGCGTAAAAGTCGAAACAAATAAGGGAATTTTTTTCCCGAATTGAAAGACAAACGTGGGTCCATTTGGGAGGACAGATCTGGCACTGAAATTCATGAAGCAAATGAAGCTCCATTTTCACTCTCTCTCGCTCTCTTTCTCTCTCATCTGAAAACTGAAACCAGATTGACATTGCCCACTACTCCTTGGTGAGTTTCCTGTAAATCAATCTTAATAATAATGTTTTTATGGGGTTTCTGTGTATGTGGCTTCTTCTTCTTCTTCAACAATCTGATCAAATTGTATGCGAAATTGTGGATGTGTGAATTGAAGTCTCACATTGTTCTCAACGAACAACCCACTAAGATTCCGAGGATGTTGTGTCACTTGGAAAATGTGGTTTCACCTTCTCTTCCGTGCTGATCAAACGCGTATATATATATATATATATGTTGTGTTGCTCTTATATAATAACCTTGGTGGACAGGGTGTTTGATGAAATGCCTCAAAGAAGAATTCATCTTAATTGCAAATCAACTTTATATAGTGTTAGTATGATTTGACATCAAACCTTCCAGACTAGAGTCAGTCCATTAGATCATGTCAAATATTTGGGACACTAAACAAGCTTTTATAGATTAATTGAGAGAGAGAGAGAGAGAGAGAGAGAGAGAGAGAGAGAGAGAGATTCCATGGCTTCAAACTTGGTCTTTTGTTTTAATTAATGTTTTTAGAGTCTGCTTTTAGGTTTCCATATATTCTGGGATTTTTTGCATTTATGATTGTCATTACGTTGCTATGCCTGCATGGTTATTTGCATTATTTTGCAATGTATTTACTTCGCTGAATTGTTATGCTCATGGGTCATGGCATTGGTATAGTTATTTTGAATTGCTTTGTATAATCTCTTTCATGGTTAGTCAAATGCATAATGGTATATCTGCAACTCAGTATGTTTAAATTAAATGTGTACATTTGTTGGTTCTGGCTTTTGTTTCTTAGTTCTGTTGTTTAATTTGAATGCTCTTGTCACCTGAAATCGTTACGAGATTCCTTGTCATTATTCTCTTAGGTTGTATTTGGTTGAAGGATTTGACGAAGGAAATGAAAAGGGAAAGGGAAATAGAAAGAAAAGAAGAAAGAATTTATAGGATTCAAATTCGAAGCTATGTTTGGTTGATTTGGGAATTGGAGAAAGAAAAAAGCCTAACGCTGTGTTTGGTTGGGAGATTTGAGAAGGGATTTGGAAAAGGAAAGAGAAACTAGGTAAAATGTAGATATATTTTAGTTGCATTTCACCTACTTTTTCTTTTTCCTTTTCCCTTTCCAAATCCCCCAACCAAATACAACGTAAGTGAACTCAAGAGACCAAAAATGGGATTGCATTTATTTTTCCCTTTCCATTTCTCTCACCAAATCTTCTAACAAAACATAGCCTTATGATTGCTATGAACAATGGTGAAGGAATAATATAAATAAGAGGACTTTGGCTATGCACGATCATACTCTCTTAGTTCCTCTATTCAGGTCTGAAATCATGAAACATTCATAATGCAAGATCGGTATTGATCAAATTGTTCATGTAGCCCTGTAGTGGAGTAGGGTCTGTTCTTCTTTCTTGATAAATGTATTTTTTCTTTACTCTGTAATCTCTTTATATTTACGTTTTTTGGTTTCACCTAGATTTATTTCTATGTTTTGCATTATATTAATCTTGTCAAGAATGTTGGCTTCTGTTCCTTACAAAATTTGGTTTTTGGGGGGAGAGGTTGGTGGTTGCTCTTCGACATGGACGAGATTAGTCATGATAGGACTCTTTACCTTATGTTTGCTAGAAGAATGGAAAATATGAAGGAAGACTAAGGCCTCGTTTGGGAACAGGTTATTTTAGTAATTTTGGAATTTTTTGGCTAAAATATGAGGTAAAAAAAATTAGTATGTTTGGGATGACTTTTTAGTTTTTTACGAAAAGATGTGCAAAAAATAGAGAGCAAAGGGAATCTTTGACTTTTTGATATAGTTTGTTGGCTTTTTGTTTTAGTGACTTTTTGGCTTTTAGACTAAAAAATGATGTTGCCAAACGAGGCCTAAGACAGATGGAAGAGTCATCCACGTGGATTGGATTGTGGGTGGCCTTCTTGTTTGGTTGAAGGAAATGGGTACTATATTATTTGTGTCGTATATCCTTAAGGACGAGTAACCAACTTTTGAGGTGCAAAGAACAAGTTTGCTTTTGCTAAAAATGGGAGGAGTTCTTGACCTCCTCTCTTCCACCCAATCTTGGGCAAATGAATTTTGGAGTGCCTGGAGGGATTTCTCATCTCTCGTTCTCCCCCCCCCCAAAAAAAAAAAAAAAAAAAAACAAACAAACAAACAAACAACAAAAAATGCATCCTTTCTTTTGCCTCCATTTTTTATTTCCTTTTTCCCATTTTTTCCACATACCAAACAGCTCTTGTGCATGCATTGTGTATTTGGGTAAAAAAGACTTTGAAGTCTTCTTCACCCAATGTGCATGGTCTATTTATGCTTGATTAATGTCATCATAGCTACCATGACCTGTGGTTATGCTTGAGGTTTAGCTGAGAAAAATGGTTACAGATGGCTGGGACAGGCCATTTAAGGGTTTTGGGGTTGGATTTAAGGTTTATGAGGGCTATATGTTTGGTTGGACAAGTGGTTAAAGGGAATCAGCTGGTAGCACCGTAGCAACAGGGGAAAAAAAATAATACTTCAGGAAGAAATTATGGAAAGAGGAAAAAAAGAGAGGAGGCCTAGGAAATCAGACCTAGGTTCTTAGGAAAGCACACTTGTAAAAAGATGCAACACACATCCACAAAAAATAGGCAGCAAAAATATTTCTTCATCGATTGATCAAAAGAAGCTAAATATGTATATACAGGAGAGTGAATTTGGAGGCCAATCAAACTTGGTGGCCAAGAAAAAATTCAGACACGGGTTGTATTGATTCTCTGATGTCTGAACCCTAGCAAATTTTACCCAAACTAAATAAATCAGCTCACAAAGAAAAAAGCCATCTTGGCAGCCCATAAAAAAATTGTAGAACTGCTCATGACATAAAATGATAAAAATTCAAGAAAAACACAAAAACAAGAATATAATCTGATTTAAAATTCTTAGTTTTCCTTTGCAAGACCTAAGCTAGAGTCTTGCCAATGTTTGCTCTTGACTCTGTTTTCACCAATCTTTTGTAGTATTTTCCAATGTTTGCTCTTGACTCTGGTTTCCCCATTCCTTTGTAGTATTTGCTGTACTTTCCTTGCATGATGTTTGCACTATTGGAGTATAGTTGGTCTTTTGTTAGCCTCAGTTAATATGGTTCTTCCAGTGGCCTTCTAGTAGTTTGTTTTACTTGTTTCCATTATCAATCTATCATTTTCTTAATTTCCCTCTATCCTATTTTTTTCATGTTGCATCATGGATAAACACTTTCAAACGTAACTTATTTTCTTTATTGCAGGTGTTCGGATGTCAAACATGGGTGAACGGTTGAAACATAGAATTTTGATGGTGTCTGATTTTTTTTATCCCAATTTTGGTGGCGTGGAGAGTCACATTTATTATCTATCACAATGCTTACTTAAGCTTGGCCACAAGGTCAGATAATGCATTCAGTTTGTGGTTTAACTGTGTTCTTGCTAGCTTCTACTAATTAGCAATTAGTAAAAACCTTCCTATCAGTTGGACGGATGCATGGACAACGAACCGACACTTTAAAATTTGTTTCCACTGTACTTGGGAAAAGTTTATTCAAAATTTGGCAAATAATTGTCTTCTCTACTTGTACACTGAGTCTTTTTTTTTTTTTTTGTGGGGGGGGGGGTGGTGGGGTGGGAGGATAAGTTACTGAATGTGGATTGTTTTGGAATGGAAGAGTAAACTGTCTTCCTGGTAGAGGTATCATTTTAATGTCCAGTGTACTTTTGTGGCAGTTGGTTAAACAAACTTGATCATTTGATTGTTCAGGTTGTAGTATTGACTCATGCTTATGAAAAACGTTCTGGGGTCAGGTATATGACTGGTGGCCTGAAGGTCTACTACCTACCATGGAAACCGTTCCTCATGCAGAACACACTGCCCACCTTTTATGGGACACTTCCAATAATAAGGACAATTTTGATTCGGGAAAAGATATCGTTAGTGCATGGACATCAAGCTTTCTCAACTCTGTGTCATGAAGCTTTGATGCATGCACGCACTATGGGGTACAAGGTTGTATTTACTGATCATTCGCTCTATGGTTTTGCTGATGCGGGTAGCATTCACATGAACAAAGTACTGCAATTTACTCTAGCAGATGTGAGTCAGGCTATTTGTGTTTCTCATACAAGTAAAGAAAACACAGTTCTAAGGTCAGGGTTGCCGCCAGAGAAGGTTTTTGTAATTCCAAATGCTGTCGACACAGCTATGTTCAAGCCTGCGCCAGAACGACTTAGAACTGATGAAATTGTTATAGTTGTGATAAGCAGATTGGTTTATCGAAAGGGTGCAGATTTGCTTGTTGAAGTAATCCCTGAAGTATGCCGTAAATATCCCAATGTGAGTTATTTAGGCCATTGTAGTGAGTACTTAAAATTTGATTAGTATTACTTATCCTTGAGCTTGTGGTGGTTTCTTTTCTTCCTTAAAAGGGATCATTCTGATTTATGTTTCAAGTCCATGTGCGCTGGGGATAATTTTGTTAAAAAAAAAGTCCATGTGCACAGGGGATAATTGTTGTTTGCTTGTCTGTTAAAAGTGGAGAACCTACCATATGGTGGACAAAACAGACCAAGGATTTATGCATGACTATCATTTACATTTCTTTCTTTCATGTTGTCTTGATTGCTTGGCTACCTCCCCTCAGCATTTGTTGAAACAGAGCTTGATCCCTTGAACATTTGAAAATAACACTAATTTCCCTTGTTAGAGTTGTTGGCTAGAGACGGATTTAACGGAAGTTTCAAAGTTACCTTATTACCCTTGCTCTTAAAAATCCATTTATGATAAAATTATTGTTTGAAAATAAAAGTAGTTATTATTTTTTTTGTTTCTTCTCCTATGTTTAATTTTTAAATTTTTTAGACCAGGACATGCTTGAGGCACTTGGGGGACGTGTGTGTTCATCAGTTAGATATACACAGACAATAGAAGTTTGTAAAACAAAAAAACTTGAGATCCAATGATAAATAAAACAATAGAGATTTATATCTATTAATCTGTTATTCTTTAGAATTTAGGAATTAGTGTAATCTTGCATTTTTTTATTATCTTTTAATAAAATAGTTATATATATGACATATAATAAATATAGAAAACTATATATTTTTGTGCGTCCCCATGTATCCTGTCCTACTTTTTTTGAAAATTGACATGATGGCATGCTTGTATTGTGTCACATGTTTATGCCCATGCTGCTTAGGGGTCTGCTATTGATAAATGGGTTTGTTATTGACCAATAATAACAGCTATTTCCAGAGCAAGATCTTCTTTTGATCGTTATTCATTATACTAAGGAAGTTGTATGCTAACCACGTAATGGATTAGATAAAGCAAGGGTATTATTTGCTTCTCACTTAATATTTAACGCTGGTAAGGGTTAATGGACATTTTGAAAGTTATAATTTCCTGTTCAACAAAATTGACTCATAATAATTTAGTGTGGATCAGGGCATGGGCATCTTTTTGGTGATGTGCCACCATTGCTGGGCCAAGGATTAAATCCATCTCACATTGTTAATTCCAGTGCAATATTAATTTTTCTTTTTCTTCGTCTTTGTCCTCCTCCTTTTTGATTCTTGTAAATTATCTGCAATGTTCAGGAATGTTGATACCAACTTGTAATATATTATACATATGAGCTTGTGTCTCTGTTTCTTTTTAATTCAACTAGCTAATCTAGAAGCATATTTCCAGGTTCGTTTTGTCGTTGGAGGAGATGGGCCTAAAAGGGTGAGGCTAGAAGAGATGAGAGAAAAGCACTCTCTTCAGGATCGAGTGGAAATGTTAGGCGCTGTTCCGCATGCCAAAGTACAGTCTGTTCTGATTTCAGGCCACATATTCTTAAACAGGTATAACTATATTTCTGCTATTCATATGATATATGTTTTTTTTTTTTCTTTTTTTTCTTTTTTTCCTGTAGAAAAGAGTTCCTGTAGCTTGACCTAATCATTTGAAAATTTACAATTTTTAACAGTTTTTGATCGATAAAGGGATGAATTTTTTAACTAAGGATCTGATAGTAAGTAGAGAGATGTATTTATTTACTAATTTAACTGAGCATATAGCTCTCAATAGAGCGAAATGGAAGACAAGATTTCATGGACCTATCTGATTGGAATACAATGCTTAGGCTGGTTTAGTTATGTGCAGTTTGTGAGAAGCTAACATTCTAGCCATTTAGGTCCCTAAGCAATTGTAGTGAAACAAAGCAATTTCAGTCTAAAGATAAAAGAAAAGATTGAGCTGACCACACATTAATGTCTTATTTTCTAAATAATTCTAAGGTAGGAGAAGCTTCTGTTTTTTTTTTTTTTTTTAAAATATTTTATTGTTTTTTAAACAAAATCTATTATTGTTTTTTAATGTTTTCTATGCAAGAAACTTCTAGATTCAGAACTAACAATCTAACTGTAAAGTTCAATACTTGTACTGAAAGGGAAAAGTGGGAGAAATGATGATTTAGGACTATCTGATTTCAATTGGTTTATTTTAGTGGTTGACTAGATTATTTAGTAAGATTTTGTTGATTAGGAAAATGCGAGAGGAGTGGAGGAAGAGTATTTTAGTGCCAATCTATAAGAATAAAGGAGATGTCAAGAATTGCAACAACTATAGAGGAATCAAGCTGATGTGTCATATAATGAAAGTGTGGGAGAGAGTGATGAAATGTTGATTGCGAGATATAACTGAGGTGCCAGAAAATCAATTTGGGTTTATGCTTAGTAGGTCAACAATGGAAGTGATCTATCTTTTGAGGAGAGTAATAGAAAAGTATAGAGAAAAGAAAAGAGACGTTCATATGATTTTTATCGATCTTGAGAAAGCATATGATAGAATGTCTTGGGATATAATTCGGTGGGTGCTAGAGAAGAAAGGGTTGACAAAATATTACATTGATGTGATTGGGGACATGTATGAAAGTGTGGTGACTTTTATTAGATTACTTGCTGGAGAGACAAGTGAATCTCCAATTATTGTGGAGTTACACCAAGGATCAACCTTAAGTTCTTATCTTTTTGCTTTAGTTATGGATAAGTTGACAAGAAATATTCAGGATGATATGTCATGGTGTATGCTTTTTGCAGATAATATCGTGTTAGTGGATGAGATTAGAGAAAGAGTTACCACTAAGTTGGAGAGTTAGAGAGAAGCACTTGAGTTTAGAGTTTTTAGGATAAGCAGAAATGGAGGAGTGCGTTTGGGGTACTGTGTGATACATGAGTACCCACTAGACTAAAAGGAAAGTTCTATAGAATGATTATTAGAATAGTGGGGACGGAATGTTGGGCAACTAAGAAACAACATGTAGATAAGATAAGCGTTACTGAGACGAGGTTACGGTGGATGTGTGGTAAGACTAGAAAAGACAGAGTTAGGAATGTTTATATTCGTGAATGGATAGGAGTTGTACCAATAGAAGATAAGTTGAGAGAGAATAGATTGAGATGGTTTGATCATATATAACAGAGACCAACAGAGACAGTAGCGAAGAGATACGATATAATGACGGTAGATGAAAGTGTTAGGGGAAGGGGCAGATTTAGATTGACGTAGGTTAGTGTAGTAAATAGAGATATGAATCTCCTGAACTTGACTAATCAAATGGCCGTTGATAGAGTCGAGTGGAGAAGAAGAATTCATGTAATCGACCCCATTTGATGGGACTTAAGGCGTGGTTTAGCTTGGTTTGGTTATTTGGGAATGTACACATTGAATCTGCCCTTAATCTCATGTATATTCTAAATTTTTTGATTGAGGAAGATTCCTAATGGAATGAGCCTCTTTGTTTAGGGGAAAGTTAAGTCCAATGACAATGTAATAAATAATCATGATTTTTAGTCTAGACATTGAAAAATATGTTGTGATGTCCATCTATGGTTGATTTTCCTTGATGGCTGATAAAGGGACTTGTGGATGACATGCTACTTTCTTTGTTTTCAATTTCTTCCCCTTTGATGCCAAGCAACTTTGTTTTTCCACTCAAAATCTTTTTCTTTTTTTTTTTCTCTTTCTTTCTCTCTCTTTCTTATTTTTTTTGGTGAGAAACCACTATTTAATAACTAGTCATGTTAAATCGTATCATGCTCCGATAACTAATTGGCACTTATGTTTGAAGACATAGTGACTAATAATTGGTCATGCTTAGATGGTATCAACCCTGCTTCATGGCTTTTTTGCTAATATGATTGTACTTACTCATATATATATAATATATATATTTACGACCATAAGTGTGGGAGATAGTTACACAAGTTATGCAAACTTAAGAGCAAACATTGCAAATATCCATCTTTACAACAGACGTACAAAAATGATTTTCAGTCTCATAACTTGAGATTAGTTTTTATTTTTTATTTTTGTAATGCCCCAAAAATATTTGCAATAAACCAACTCCAATCACTAATACAGTGATATAAATATAATAAGAAACTTTCATTAATCAGAGTTAATATACAAAAGGTGACACATGCGATATACATTCATAAATTGTTCATCCTGAATTTACAACATGTGTTACGAATAGTGAAAAATAATGAAAGCTAAACAAATATTCATCTGTCCTAAAGGCTTACATCTCTCGAAATCATTGCTTGGTTACAACAAAATGAGTCTAACTCAATACAATTAAGCCCTTTGGCTATACAAGGTAAATACAATAAAAAAGAAGCTCTTGCTCCATATCTCCTCAAACTAATGCCTTGGCGGAGGTATATCTCCAACACCTGAAAATGATTTTTCCCAAATAGGGTGAGCCAAAGCCCAATAGAAACAATCTAATACAATATATGAATCTTAACAAAGATATAAGTATAATGTGCATATGCAATGCCTGTAATAAAATTATTTGTATTCTAAAAAATCGTAATATGTCAAATTCTATATCTTAATCCATTTCATCTCAATTCATTTCAAGTCGATAGCTCAAAACAGATATATCTAAACAGATATACAATCTCCAAGACAGATAAATTATCCAAATTTTCATAGGTGAGAAATATTATACATCCAACTCCACTATTTATATACACATCCATCTAATTTTATATTCCCAATACTAATTTCATTATTTATACAAAATAATTATTTGAAACGTTTTCGGGTAAAACTCCATTCTCTACCAAATCCAACCCCTGTGTCAAAATCAACAATTTTAACACAACACATCCTTATCTCTATACCCATAATCATTTTCAATACCTTCATTTGATTTTAAACCAAAATGCTAGGTTTGTCTAAAATCCTCCAAATCCCAACATTATTTACACAATCAATAAATAACTAAGTTAAAAATCATAGGAGAGTGTAAAAAATCCCTACCTCAAGCTTAGAAGACCAAAGTAACAATGGATGAACTTCAAAGACGTTGAAACCAAATCTTGTTCGGACCAAAATGAAGCTCTTGAAACGCTCTACCTTTTTAACAAAGGCACACGGGTAGAGAACCCAACGGATCTAGGTGAAAATGTAGAGAGAATGTATGTTTTAGAGAGAGAGGCTCTAAATCTAGGGTTTTTGAAAAGTAGAGAGAGAGAGAGATCTGAAAAAGTGATGTAAAATATCACTTTTACGGACTGAAATACGCACAGTACGCTCGAGCGTCAGACACAATAAGTTGTTTCGTTCAAGCGCAAGAAGTGACGCTCGAACGCAGAATGCGCAGAATGTACACTCCCAGTAGTTTTGCAGGCAACAGACCAACGCTCGAGCGCAAGAAAGGCCGCTCGAGGAAAGGCCACTTGAGCGCAGAAAGAACCGCTCGAGCGTAAAATACACTCTCCCAGTAGTTTTGCAGACTTGCAAAAGTACTGAGAGTTTGCAAAATCCGCTCGAGCGCAAGAAGTACCGCTCGAGCGAAGAAGCAAAAATCTAGGCAATAACAGTTTGGAAACTAAGCAACCAACCTGTTTCAAACACAATTACAACAACCCAATAGTCAAATTTAAAGAATTACAAGGAAAGCAAGATATGACCAACAATACAACACCATGAAACCCGAGTCCAGAATACAATAAGGGTCGGATCAAAACCGGAATCGCTATAATTTTTATTTGTGTTTGTTCGTGTGTGTGTGTGTTTCTCTGAATATTTTCACCTGATTTTCATATATCTACTTTTGCAGCTCTTTAACAGAAGCATTTTGCATAGCAATATTGGAAGCTGCAAGTTGTGGATTATTAACAGTCAGTACACGTGTGGGAGGTGTCCCAGAGGCATGGATTATGAGATGTTTTCTCTATACGTGGTTAATTAGATAATGACTGCCTTTTGTGTTCTTAAGCGAGTGAAGATGAGTTAGTTTGCTGGAATGATAAATTTCTGAAAATCTTGGATAACATTTTGGCTTTTCTTATTTCTTTCATCAGGTTCTACCAGACGATATGGTTGTACTAGCGAAACCTGATCCCATTGATATGGTACAAGCAATCCAGAAGGCAATATCCATGCTTCCCAAAATAGATCCACAAGATATGCATCTTCGTGTGAGTGAATTTTCTAAATATATGTGGTTTGTTTGAAGATGTGTTGCTTGCTTGGTTTTGTTTATGTTTGTCTCTTCCATTTACTGCCAGATGAAAAAATTGTACAGTTGGCATGATGTTGCTAAAAGGACAGAGATTGTCTATGACCGTGCTTTGAGATGCTCAAATCAGAGTCTTTTAGAACGACTTTCACGGTATGAGAAAACAGTTCATAGTTGACTATTTCTTTCTTGCCAAACCATCTCTTATAGTGAGTAGATTCCTTGATTCTCCGAACATAAAAATCTGCAGTCTGTTAACATCTGATCCTCAGTAAGTTGCTATGTTAAAATGTTCTGTGACCTTCACTATTGTTAGGTAAAGCGATACACTTACATCTGAAACTACATTTATTGGTTAACTTAATTGGATAGTTTTTGGTCATTGGTTCCAACAGTTCTCTTTTGTTTTTATAAAAGCAAACATAGTTTAGGCTAACATGGGTGGTCAATCAGGGGCAGGTTTCAAAATATACTTTTTCAAACTTCATTTTAGATGGAAGTCTTAATTTGATGATAGTGGTCTCAACATTTTAGTTAGAGAAAGCTAGAAAACCCCATGAGGGCAATTTCAATGTTTTTTTTTTTTTGATGATATGATCTGTAATTAGGTACCTCACATGCGGTGCTTGGGCAGGCAAGCTTTTCTGGTTGGTTATGATCATTGATTTTTTGTTTTGGCATCTGTTGCAACTATTCAAGGTATATATTTCTCATATGGACTTTTGTTTCACAACCTGTAATCTTCAACTGGTCTTGTGCATGATATTTTTCTCATCTGCTAATTTTCTGCTTGCAATTTTCATTAGCCTGCTGCAGATATCGAGGTGGTACCTGATTTCATTCTACCACATTGTCAACATGGAGAGAAGTCGAGAGATTTCAACGAGTAAAAGCTTGAAATTGAGATCATTTACAAGGTTCAAATGTTAGATTCCAGGCAGGGTGTTTTGACTTTATCTTCTAATCCTATCGTGCTTGCCCTTTTCAATATCCTGTTCTTTGGTTCAGGCGGCAAAGGGGTATGGTGGGTTTAGGTAGTATGTTGCAGGTGCAAAAATTGACTAGCCCAAAAAAAAAAAGTGTCTTGTTTGTATCTGATTTATGTGTGTATATATAGATATATAATTTTGTTCTCATATGTATATACTCTTCCCTCCCCCTTTTTTTCTCTCTATATCGTGGGCCGTTATATTTATTTTTAAAAAAGTAGATAAGTTTAATTTTGAAAAAAGATTATCCATTTTTTGAAAACAAATATAATGAAGCTTAAAAAAATGGGGATGCCTCATTGACTGTGTTTAACATTTGATATTGCTTGTAAAAATGAGTTATCAAAAGTACATGTGATGTCCATGCTTTGTTCTGGTATGTAATGTTGTTTTTTTATTTTTTTTATTTATGTATATGCTAACAAGTGCCCGTTATGCGATGTTTAATGTTGGAAAGGGTGTAAAAAATGTCTTAAAAATATTAAAAAATATACTGATTTTAGGAAAAGTGTATTAAATTGAAAAGTGTCTTTATCTTTTTTCAATTTTTTTGTTATTTATTTGTGCACTAGGGACACTTGTTAGCGAGATTTTTTTTTATTATATTAATAAATTTTCTTACAATGATTAAAAAAAAAAAAATTTAGTTAATGGTAACATTAATTTTATTGTTATTTATTTATTTATTTTTTTTGTTGTGTTAGTAGAGATTAATATTATTTTACTTTAAATCTTTTTCAACAAATTTTTTCAACTAAGAATTCAATATAATTTTGCCTTGTAAAATTAAAATTCTGAATCCGTTTCTACATAGACATGCCTTGAATTATTAAAACTTACGGTAAATTATAAATATACTCTTGAGATTTGATTAAAATATGAATTGTCTCTTATGATTTTAGAAATTACATTCTATCCTCTGAAGTTCTTAATTTATAACAAATTGCCTCTTTTATTAATAAATCAAGTCAATTAGCAAATTTTAATGATGTTAAAAATATGTTTCAATTAATAATTTAAGTAATTTTATTATTGTATACGAGAGTAATTATAAATTTCATTTTTTTAATTAATTTTCTTAAATAAAATATTCTTATAAGGGGATATTTGTAATTTTTCAAATCTAAAAAGCAATTTGTATTTTAAATAAATTTCAGAAAGTGTATTCATAATTTACCTTAAATTTTTAGTGCGTGGCATTGAAGTTAAATGAAAAGTAAAAGTCCAAAATGTTTTCTAATTATCCCAAAAAAAAAGTCCAAAATGATTTCTGGCAATGGAACATTTGGAAAATTCAGAGGCATACATATATAGAGAGGGTGACATGCATGGTGAAGCTAGCTAGGGACAAACAATGGTGGGTTCACCTTTTCAGCAGCCCACAAGGCCATTGAGAAACATACCACACCATTCATTCATTGATATCATTCTTATTCAATTGCTTGCATTGGTTGGAGAAGATTACCATGGCTTTCAAAGAGGTCCATATCTAGATTTGTTTGTTAGCAAACATGACTTCTATTATTAGGTGATTTGTTTTGGGTTTGTGTCGTTGAACTGGCTTCATTAGAAGCAATATATAATGTAAAGTGTTGGACCATTTTAATATCTTTTATTTATTTATATATTTTGTTTATGAATCTTCTTTTGTCTTGTTGATAAATCTTATATTGTTCATGAATGGAGATTCATTGTTTTGGTGACTTTTTGTCTTGTTCATGAATGAAGATTAATTAAAATTCATAAACTTAGTGGTGAGTTAATATTTGGATTCACTCTCCATTTTCTCTAAGTTCATGGTCATTATTATTTTTTGGTGTATTTTGTAAAGTCCTAGTGACCTATAAATAGTTCTTCTCATTTACTTTTTTCTACACTAACACACAAACTATTTTCTATACAAGAGAGATTACTAGTAAAGAAGGTATTTTTCTTGGTGGAGTTTTGGGTTCACCATTTTGTACAGAGTTGGCTTGAACCATACGATAAGTGGTCGGGCTGTTGTATCTTGGAGGGGACAAGTCATAGTTTTGTGACTGCTGCATCGGTATTTGGGTTCTTCCTACCGCAGTGGACTTGATGTCCTTAAAGAAAGCGAGATATCCGTGCCTTAGCCTGATCTATTTGTATCTTATTTTCTTTGCATTATTTATTAATAAAATATATTTTTTAATGGTATTTTCACCAACAATTTTAAGAAGATCATCCATGAAACAAGTACCAGAAAAAATCAATGATGGAATTGGAGATCTCAACAAGCCTTTCAAGTTCAAGGGAATTCATTTTAAGAGGTGGAAATGAAATTTTCTTTTTACCTTAGCTTTTTGAAAGTTGCATATGTTCTTACTGAGAAGAACCCAAACAAAATCCCAACCAAGGAGATGAATGATGAAGATTGCGAGGCACATGAAGCAAAAGTGACTTCCTATAATACAAATGATTATAAATGTTATTTTTATCTTTTAAATTTCCTTGCTAATTAATTTTATGATTATTACTATGACACTACTTACACTTTGTCTTCTATTAATTTTTTGGCATGTTCGCTGGTGTCATATTAACAGTAAATATGTGGGAATCATGAGTAGTTTAGGATTAATTCCTAAAGGGACACAAAAATTTTGAGAAATGTGAAGTTTGCAATAAAGCGAAAATTACCAAGAGGCCTCATAAAAGTGTTGAAAAAAAAAAATACCGAATTACTAGAATTATTTCTTACTGATTTATGTGAGTTTGAAGGAATTTTAACTCGGGGTGGTAACCGATATTTTATCACTTTTATTGATGATTTTTCAAAATATACAAACGTATATTTATTAAAAAATAAAAGTGATATTTTTGAGAAATTTAAAGAATTCCTTCTTGAAGTGGAAAATCAATTCGGTAAAAAAATTAAGAGAATTAGAAGTGATAGAAGCCGATAGTATGAATATCTTGGATTCAACTCTTTTGTTCAGTCATTGGGAATTATTCATGAGACTACTCCACCATATTCACCTTCATCTAATGGCGTAGCTGAAGAAAAAAATAAAACGTTAATTGACTTGACGAATGCTATGCCTTTTGATTTAGGTGCTCCCTCAAATCTTTGGGGTGAGGCTATTTTGACAGCTTACCATGTGATAAATAGAGTGCCACACAAAAAGACTAAAATTGTACCTTATGACTTGTGGCGGTGGCATAAACCAAATCTAGGTTATTTGAGGGTTTGGGATTGTTTAGTTTTTGTGAGGCTTGCAGATCCTAAACGACCTAAATTGGGTGAACGAGTTACCACATGTGCTTTTCTTGGGTATGCGTTGCATAGTACAACTTATAGATTTTTTGACATGGAAAATAATATTATTTTTGAATCAGGTGATACTATTTTTCATGAAAATAAATTTTCTTTCAAATCTAGAAATAGTGGGGGTTAAATAATTTTTGAAAATATTTTATCCGTGCCTAACTCTTCTACTCCGTCTCAAATTTTTCAAAAACAAGAAAATTCTCAAATCCAACCAAGGAGAAGTAAACGAGCTAAAGTTGAAAAAGATTTTGGCCCTGACTATTATCTTTACAATGCGGAAGAAATTCCTCTTACGGTGCAAGAAGCTTTATCCTCACCTGATGTTATTTTCTGGAGAAAGGCTGTAAATGATGAGATAGATTACTGTAAATGATGAGATAGATTCACTACTTTTAAATAAAACATGGAAGCTAGTGGATTTACCTCTAGGTTGTAAAACTATTGGGTGTAAATGGGTCCTTCGTAAAAACTTAAACCAGATAGAACTATAGATAAATATAAAGCGAGGCTTGTCGCTAAAGGTTTTAAGCAACAAGTTGATCTTGATTTCTTTGATACTTTTTCTCTGGTTACTAAAGTTACATCCATTAGACTATTGATAGCAATGACTGCAATTCATGATTTAAAAATTCATCAAATGAATGTGAAAACAACATTTTTAAATGGAGATCTAGATGAGAAGATTTACATGGACCAACCCGAAGGCTTTGTGGAGCCTGGCTAAGAAAGTAAGGTGTGTAAGCTAACTAAATCCTTTTATGGTTTAAAACAAGCTCCTAAACAGTGGCATGAGAAATTTGATTCCTGCATGCTTGAGAATGGCTATAAGACTAATAAATGTGATAAGTGCGTATATTATAAAACTTGTGAGAATGCACATGTGATTATTAGCATAGAGGTGGATGATCTACTTATCTTTGGCTCTAATTTGCATACTATAAATGAGACTAAAAATATGCTCAATAGCCACTTTGATATGAAATATCTTGGTGAAGCCAATTTTATTTTGAGAATTAAAATTACCAAGACTAATGATGGTATTTTTCTTGATCAGTTGCATTATGTTGAGAAAATTTTAAAGAAATTTAATTTTTTAGACTGTAAACATGTTGCTACTTCTTTTGATGCAAGCATACATTTATCTGTTGTAACAAATGAAAAAGAAGTGATTAATCAAAAGGAATATGCTAGCATGATTGGTAGTTTGAGATATGCTACTGACTGTACTAGACCTGACATTGCATATGTTGTTGGAGTACTTAGCAGGTTTACTAGCAAGCCAAGTCGAGATCATTGGCTAGCCATGGGAAGAATTATGAGATATTTATCTAGTACCAAAAATTATGGTTTGTTTTATAACAAGTATCCTGCGGTCCTTGAGGGATATAGTGATGCCGATTAGAACACTTTGTCAGGTGATTCTCTCTCTACCTCGGGTTTTATTTTTACCTCGGGTGGTGGTGCTATATGTTGGAAGTCTAAAAAACAGACTATAATTACTAATTCTACAATAGAAGCTGAACTTATAGCGTTAGCTTTAGTATGTGAGGAAGCGAATTGGTTGAGAGATTTGTTACATGAAATCCCTTTTTGGGAAAAACCAATTCCTCCTGTGTTAATTCGTTGTGATAGCATTGCCGCTATTGGTAGAGTGAACAACCATTTTTATAATGGTAAATCCAGACCTATTCAAAGAAAACACAGTAATGTGAGATCCTATTTGAGTAATGGCATCATAACTGTGAATTATGTAAAATCTTGTGATAATCTTGCGGATCCGTTAACCAAGGCCTTGGCGAGAGATAAGATCTGGAATACATTGAGGGGGATGGGTTTGAAGCCTATAAAATCATAAACCATGTATGAGGATACCCAACTTAGGGACCAGAGATCTTGTAACTAGGTTCAATGGGAAAAACGAATCATATAGTGGTTGTAAAAAATGCACTCCTTAATATTTTGTTATTCATCCCTATGATGTAAGTGCATTTATCATGTAATGTTGGAGGGTTGAGTTTTTATACTCTTAATGAAATTCTGTAGCTCTTGTTGAGTGGGGTGTGTCAATTACAGGAACATCCTTAACAGATTTCACCTATGTGAGCATGAAAGTAGGGCCGCTTTCTATGAGAACAAGGCTTATTCTCAAATATGCTCATGAAAACTGGGATAAGCATAAGGTCGTAATGTGCTGGCTATTAAAAGCTCATGTCAACACCTGGATTATTATGTGTGAGTAGTAATACTTTATTTCCCCTAAGTAGTCATAGTTCAAGTCTGAGGCCACTACTGACTCTAGAGTAAAGGTTGTTGTTTCACTAATGAAGGTTCAATGCAGAGCACACATTCATGATGCATACTAGTTTATCTTTGTTTGGTAATCTCTCTTGTCCTTGTTTATATTAAAATGAGTGGGGGATTGTTGGACCATTTTAATATCTTTTATTTATTTATATATTTTGTTCATGAATTTTATGTTGTTCATGAATGGAGATTCATTATTTTGGTGACCTTTTGTCTTGTTCATGAATGGAGATTAATTAGAATTCATGAACTTGGTGGTAAGTTAATAGTTGGATTCACTCTCCATTTTCTCTAGGTTCATGGTCATTATTATTTTTTGGTGTATTTTGTAAAGTCCTAGTGGCCTATAAATAGTTTCTCTCATATACTCTTTTCTACATTAGCACACCAACTATTTTCTATACAAGAGAGATTACTAGCAAAGAATGGTGTTTTTCTTGGTGGAGCTTTGGGTTCACCATCTTGTGCAGAGTTGGCTTGCACTATACGACAAGTGGTCGGGCTGTTGTATCCTAGAGGGGACAAGTCATAGTTTTGTGACTGCTGCATTGGTATTTGGGTTCTTCCTACCGTAGTGGGCTTGATCTCCTTAAAGAAAATGAGATATCCGTGCCTCAGCCTGATCTATTTGTATCTCATTTTCTTTGCATTATTTATCAATAAAATATACTTTTTTCTAGTATTTTCACTAACATAAAGTTATGCAAAACCCTTGAAAAAGAGTGAAAGCACAGTGTGGAAAGGGACAACATGGTTGTTGTTTGGCCCAGGTTTATTGTCGTCAAATAAACAATTCACTTTTGAAAAATATGAGTTCATTAATGTTGGTTGTTTATATTCTTTTAACAGTAATATTACATACTACAAATTTTTGCTAATAATTTTCTTTGACGCTCTGTTTGTTGGATGAAAAATATTTTCTAATGCAAAAATATTTTTTATAAGAAACTTTTTTTAGAAAATATTTTTTGGAGAAAATATTTTTTAATGTTTGGTGGTGATGGTGGTGGTGGAACGGAGATGGAGGTAGAGGTGAAGGTGATGGCATGGTGTTGGGCTGGCGGTGATAGCAAAGGTGATTAGGAATGGCAACGGGGCGGGCTGGGGCCGGGGATCGCACTCCCCGTCCTCGATCCCCAATGGTAGAAATTTCCCCTTCCCCGGCCCCAATCCCCAACAGGGAGCCTGTCACCGCCCCCGCCCCCACTCCCTAACGGGGATTGGATTTCCCAGACCCCGAAATTCCCTGGCCAAAATAAAAAAAATAAAAAAAAAACAATAACAACAACAACAACAACATATATATATTCAACAAAAAACAGATCTGAGCATATATATTCACCAACAACAACATCATCACCAAATAAAAAACAAATATTCAACAACATAAAAAATAAAAAATCTGAGCAATATTCTCCGAAAAATTCAATAACAGAACTCTGACAACATATATATTCAACAGATCTGAGGAGATCGGCGGTGATGGAGAGGAGATCGACGGTGACGGTGATGGGAGGAGGGAGATCGGCTGAAGACAACGGAGAATGAGAGAGATCGGCTGAAGGAGGAGAGAGATCGTTGTCGACGCCGTGAAGAGTAGCAGCTGAGCAGAGAGAGAGAGAGAGAAAGGCTCTGAGAGAATATGAATGTGAGTGAGAGAGGCACTGTTAAACATATAGTATATATATTGAGCCTATCAAAAAAATATGCATATCTCAGAATGTGAGTGAGAGGCGCTGTCAAACATATATACATATGGGCCTTTCAAAAAAATATATATATATAGGGAATATTCGGGGAATTTTTTGGGGATAATTCGGGTCGGGGCCGGGGCTGGGAAACTTATCCCCGTCCTCGGCCCGAAAACTGTCGGGGATTTAATTTTCAATACCATCCCCAGCCCTATGGGGATAATTTTCGAGGAAAATCCATTCTAATCGGGGTCGGGGGATCGGGTCCCTGTCGGGCCGGGTTTAAATTGCCATCCCTAAAGGTGATGGTCGCAGTGACCATGGTGATGGTGGTGTAGTAGTGGAGGTGAGAGTGACGGTGGTAGTATGGTGACATCGGTAAAATTTTAGTCCATAAAACGTTTTCTACCTTTTAAAAGTGAAAAATATTTTATGTCCATATAGGTTTGCTTTCCGTTGACTTTCATTTTCCATTGTATTAAACACCAAGAAATATGAAAAATATTTTTCGGAAAATATTTTTCGCCCAAACAAATAAGTGCAAGGATTATTCTTTTCCTCATTTATAGTGTTGTAAATAAACCGAACTGTTCACGAACAGGTTAGGTTCGGCTCATTAAGGGCTTGGTTCATTTAGTAAATAAGTCGAACTTGAACTCGAATATTAGGCTGGTTTAGTAAACGAGCTGAACTTGAGCTCGAATAAGTTTGGCTCGTCAAGCTCGGCTCATTTATCTTTATTTAAATTATATAATAAATATATTATTTATATATTAAATATTATTAATAATATTTTTTATTTAAATATTTAAAAAATATAAATAATATTTAAAAAAATCTTATCAAGTTGAGCCGATTAATATTAACGAGCCAGGCTGAGTTCGAGTCTAGTTACTTATCGAGCCAAGCTAGAGCTCAATAAAAGAGCTCGATAAGCAAACGAGCCGAGTTCGCGCTCAATTAAACGAGCTCGATAAACAAACGAATCGTCTACTATTTGGACTAGAGGGTCCAATTTTGGCCATTTTAAGTCCATTTTGAGTTCAGTTCATCAATTCAAATCGTTTAATTTTTAGAGCCTTCTGAGTATATCATTTATGAAAAAAATCAAGTTAATCAGTACTAGAAGTTACATGTTTGGATCGCATTTGTATTTAAAAAAATATATATGGCAAATATATTTTCAAAAATAAATCATCCATTTTGTTAAGGCAATATGATTTAAACTTATGGTTACTGATATCTGATTAATTTAATTTTTTCATAAAAAATCTAACTCAAAAAGCTCTAAAAATGACAGTTCAAATTAGCGAAATGAATCTAAGGTGAGCCCAAAATTGCCCGAACTAGACATTTCAGTCCAAATAGTGGATTGGAGAGGGAGTTATATCCTTTATCTACAACATCGGATAATTATTCAATAATCCCGAAGTATAGACACGTAGTACTCCATAGTATTGTGATTGGCGAAGAAAGTGGGTAGGTCCGGTATTGTGTTGGGTGATTGAGGGACATGAGAGGCATAATGAATAATGATTGGCTAGGAATACAAACACGTGATATTCTGAAACTATTCTATAATTTCCCCTAAGCATCACTGTATGGTTCAACTTCAATCTATTCATAGCTTTCACAATACACCAATCCAATCTCAATTACACTTCTCTATTCTTGATAAATTTTATAGATAAATAAAGTTGTCCATTTTTTAAATGCATGGAAGAGTATTTTGTTATATGGATAAAGGTTGTTTGTATTTGAGGGGATTTGTTATACATTACTGAATAAATTTAACAATAATGCTATATTCATCGAATTTGGTGTCGTTTGAATTGTCTAAATTTGTACATACCGGTTGTTCGGCCGATCATCTCGACAGTTGCTGGTTGACACATTGGTTGACAAGGGTGATACTAGTCATTTGGGCGGTCGTCTGGCCTTGTCATTCGGGTGAAGTCAGGCTACCTCTATTTCTAAGAGTGTAAAAATGGCCTGTGGCTCGTGGCCAGCACGAAGTCTGCCCATGGCCTGGAGTGGGCCCGGCCCGTTTAGGCCCGTTTGGGCCCTGGCCTGAGCCTAGGTCGAGACCTTGGACCAGGGCCAGGGCCAGGGTCATTATTTTGAACCTCGGTCTGGCCCATCAACTCGCTTAAGGCCCACTTAAGGTCCGGCCCACCCGAAGTCCAGTGTTTTTTTTAGTGAAAAATAATAAAATTTTGGTAGAAAAAATTAAAAAACAAAAAAATTTGTTCAGGCCCGCCCAAGCTTAAGCCTGAACCCAGGCCCAGGCCAAGGCTCGCCGGCCCATCCAAGGCCTGAATACCTCTTGGGCTTGGGCCTAATTTTCTGGCCTGTGGGTTGGCCCGGCCAGGCTCAAATTTTGACGAGAGCCCGCAATGCCCGACATGGAGTGGCCCGGGCTCGGGCCTCGGTCTGGGTGGGCCGGGTCGAGCCAAATTTACACCCCCGTCTATTTTAGTGGACTAAGCATTTTTCTAAATTTTTATTATTAATTTTCATTTATTATGATAATTTTTATAATAAATATGTTATGAGTGCACATATGATCCATCATATCTTAAACAAAAATATTAAAAATTTCAAATTAATTATTAAATATTCATATAACATTACATAATTAACACATAAGTTGTAGTAATCAACACAAGTTTGGAACATAACTAAACAATAAATCTTAACTAATATCTAACTTGACAATCTTTGAGCCCTACTACTACAATGATGTTGGTTACTAATATCAATTTTAATCATAACTTGAATATAGTATTCATCTAAACAATGATAAATATTCACATTCCACTCTCAAACCCAAGTAAACAACATAGTGAAAGATACCCAAATTTTTCATTCCACTCTCTATTATTTTTATTTAACATAGTCTAAATTTATATTTGAATAACTAAAATCAAGGAATGAAAACTTGATTCCAATTTCCAATGAATTTCATTGCAAGTATATTTTTAAAGGAAGCTCGGGCCAAAAGACTAAAATTGGAATTTTCATTGGTGAGAGGTTCAGGCGTTTATTTTCATTGTCCATAAGGACAAGCTTGTGCAAAATAACCATACTACCCCAAGTATATATATATATATGATATACATGTGAATTAATTGCCCCCCCTCTCTCTCTCTCTCTCTCTCTTCTCTTCACATTCGTCGTAAAACCCTCAATCCGACTGACGTACAATTCCAGTCCAATTAAAACCCTAATCACCATCTCAATCTCTCCAGCTTCATTTGATACAACTATTGTTATACATAGATGACGACGCCATGGCTAGGGTTTCAAAGAAGATCTGGTTGGAGTGACCAGATCTAGTAGCAGAATCGACGCCAACAACCTCGCTAGCCTCTCCGCCGCCGTGGCCGATGACTACAAGAGCGGCTGACCTCATCCGTCACCCTCGTGAAGAACTTACTCTCTCTCCTCCCCACTTTTGTTATTCGCCATGGATGTAATGACACATTCTTCAAAGTTCCTCTTACCTTTTATTTCCACAGACAATGGACTCTCTCTATTTTACACACTCGTTATCCTCAACCAACGCCTCCCTTGATTCATTTCTCTTATTTGGAAGCACAATACTCATTCTTTATCTCTCTCTCTTATTATTTCATTCTCTTTCTCCCTAGGGCTTTTTATGTTGTTGTTCTTTGTTGGCTCATCTGTTTTGATTGTCTAATGGTGATTGTCTTGTAGGGCAGCACAACTTCGTATTTGCAGAGATGGTGGATTGGAGATTGTATCTAAAACTCTTATTGATTTTTAGATTTGGATATTGGGCTGGTGATGAGAGTTGCATTTGTCTAGTAATATTCAGATCCACCGTCATCGTCTCCAAATTCGTTCAAAAATTTTACTATTTGCTCAATTTTTTTTTTCTCTTTTGATCTGCCTTTGTCACAACCCAAATCTGCCCCTATAGGTTTAGCGTCGTAACCGACTAGTAATCTTGGGATTACCAAAGGCCTCTAAACAAATTGAACAAAGTACAGGGGCCAACGAAAGTAAATACAAACATATAATGTCTATAGAGCTGTGTAGACATACATAAGACAGAAAATTTAAAACTTTATATATTTAAATGTGATGTCATATAAGCAATAATTTTACGTCGCTCCACTTATGGATAGCCAAAATGGGACTTAGCCCAACATACAAATAAAACAAAAGAAAACTTAAACAGAATTCTGGATCACAAAACAATGACCATAAGTAGGTTTCGGAACCTCCACAAGAGGCACTGTGGTTGGCTGGACAAAACTGATCTCCAGGTAACAACTTAGGCCTGGTCACGAGCCTGGTCACCTACATACATAAATAATATGGTGAGCTGGAGCCCAGTGACTAATAACAGAGTAAAGGTTTTAATGAATGATATCTATAACAGATTCAGAATTCAGATTCATATTCAGAAGCAGATACATATTCATATTCATGTTCCAAAGTTCATATATTTTACATGATCATGCGTGGTACATCCATTAGCGTTAACAAATTCGATGAACCATAAAGGGACAGCCATAAAGGCATTCTGATGACTCATGTGCACAGAGACGTTTTCGATGACCCATAAAGGGACGACCATAAAGGCATTCCGATGGCCTATAAAGGGACGCATATCATATGATGCTAAGGATGCCACGAATACGTTTCAGAAACTTGGACAATCATTCATTCATATAAAACATAGCATTTTAGAAAACTGATCATTTCATATCATCAGAAAATAATTAAAATCAAACATAACTTTACAGAGTTATTACTCTCAGATGGCTCCAATAGCAAATCAGACAAATCAAATAAACCAAGCAGCTAAGATGCGTGACCTATGCGAACACATAGCGGATACACATTGAAATATATATTCTGAAATCACTTACTTGTTTCTTTTCTATCTTAGTGTGTTTCTAACTCTTATCCTCATTATTATGTTTTAATTAAGGCTTATGAATGCTTAAGATGCAATAAGGATGCCAAAATATGTATTGCAACACTTAGTCAAATTTCTGAAAACAGGGTCTTCGTTTGAGTGGACTGTATAATTCTGTAAAACTACTGGGAGCTCTTATTTTACGCTCGAGTGTAACTTCTGGTTGCTCGAGTTAAGGTTCAAAAATAGGCGCGGTTGCTCGAGTACAGTTTTCCTTGCTCGAGAGGAGGCTCATGTTTGCAAAAGTACTGGGAGCATGAATTTTACGCTCGTGCCAACTTTTGGTTGCTCGAGCAAAAGTGCAAAACAAAGAATGGTCGCTCGAGCGCCGGTTCTGTCGCTCGAGTGATAATGTAGAATTTTGGAATTTCTAGATTGATGTTTAAGATGCAAAACTCAATTTCAAAGCTTTAAAACACATCATTTGGGCTTAAAACTTGAGAAAACATGCCTAAACTTGTAAAACATCAAGAATTAAGAATCATTTTGCAAAATCAAGGCTTAAAAGTAAATCAATTGTTCAAAATTCAACTTAAAACTTTGAAAGCATAACATGCATATAATGAATTGAATTCAAAGCCTCCAAATCATGATCAAATAAGGTAAAATGATAGAAAACACAATGAATTCCCAAAATTAAGGTACAATTGCCACATGCATGTGAGAATTCTTGAAAATTAAGCTCAAAATGTAAAAAAATATGCATGCACGATATAATTTAAATTCCTTCATTTCTAACTCAATTCTCATGTTTAAACACTTTAATCTCTAGAATTCTTACACTAATGTCTTGAATACAAACTTTAGGAATACAATTCTTACCTAGAGTTCCCAATTCATTGAATTCTAGTAATTTCTTGCACAACTCGTCCAATTTCTTTCAATTGACTAGCAATCTCTCTTTTTTTCTCTTCCTTAAGCTTCAATCTCTTCCTCTCCCTCTCTTCTCACTTTTTTGATAGCAAAAAGATGATGGAGTGTATGTATAGTGGTGGTAGGAGACAACATTGAGCTTTTATAGGCACAATAAGTGAAAGTAATTAATTCTTGCTTAGATTAAATACTAATATTTATTTTATTCTAATTATTTGGTTTTGAATCAAATTTCAATTGAATCTACCATAATGTTCTAAAAATTCCAAATAACACATAAACCAAGTCAATTTCGTGATCAGATGTCGATAAGGTCTTCAATTCGCATAATGAAACAAAACCATAGACAAATCTTTCAACAACAGACAAATATAAATGCAAATAACATATAACACATGCAATTAACGTAAAATTTCATCTTAGTTACTTATTAGGCATTCTTAATCAAAGATTATACGCTAATCACAGGTCAGGGTTATTACAGGCTTCTTGTTGATAATCTGATTATTTTTTGTTCTTTGTTGTTGTTGATGTTCATTGCAATAGATAAAAAAGTTATCTAATAGATAAAAATTGCAAAGTACATTCATTTCATACATATACAGATTTTTTCTTCTTGTTGTTGATGTTGAATAATATATGTTTATGTATTTGTGAGTGTGTGTATGAGAGCTTCCTACAGATAGGTAACATTTTGAACAGATAAAATTATAGTACCTCATTTCTCTCTCTCTCTCTCTATGTCTATGTATGTATGAGAATTTGAATAGATAAACATAGAGAATTGAACAGATCGGAAAAATTGAACATATAAATTTTTTGAATTGAGAAAAAATTGAACAGAAACCCATAGATAGATAGAATTTAGGGGAAAAAAATTGAACAGATAAATATCAAATTGAACAGTTAAATAGAATTAAGGAAAAAAATTGAACAGATAGATACAATTTATGAGAAAAATTGAACAGATAGGAAAAAAAATTGAACAGATAGATATAAATTTGAACAAATAGGCAAAAAATTTAAACAACTAGTCAATGAAAAGTCAAATAAATAAATAAAAGTCAAGGGGTAAAATTAGAAACAACATATCTTCTAGGATTTTTCACCAAACTATTTCACAAAACGTGGATTTCTCACCAACAAAAACTATTCATTGGATCTAATGCCTTACACCTTCATTAAATTAGATTTGTCACCAATTTTCTCATTTTTAAATTAATGAATTCTAGCATTTAAATTAGTTAATAATTTACTATTAGAAGATGGTGAAATTCTAGTATTGGCCCAAATTCTCTTACATTCCCCTTTCCCCCTAAAAGGACAAAAAAAACTATAGCAGAACTAACAACATAGTGCAAGTTTGGAAAAAAATTACAAATCAATGATAAATTTTAATAATTAAAATGTTACACTTATTTATTTATTTATTTATTATTATTCTGTATTTTTTTTTTTTACTATTATAACTAAATTTTAATTTTCTCAAAATTATATCATATGACGATAAGACTTGAATTTGATTATTACATCGAATATAAAATTATCTTATTCATCAAACAGATCATTAATCTCAGCTCTTGCAACTCTTTAATTGCAAAAATTGGCTAGAGAAGTGGAGGAATGAGATTATCATTTTTCTATTGAAAAAAGTAAGAATCACTTTCCATATTTTATTTGGAACACATATAAAATAAATAATAATGCTACACTTATTATTTTTTAAGATATAATGCTTCTCTTCTTATTTAATAACACGATATTGATGTAATAATTCTTATCACTCATATATATCTTCAGTATAATATTAACAAATAAATTGATATATAAGATGATATAAATAAATATTCATTTTAATATTATTTCAAAATAAAATGAAGAAGACAAAATAAAATTTCATTATATTTTCATATTTTATCTATTCAAACATAGCCTAATATCAATATAGATAGACTCCCACTACACTTGGTTCATGTACCTACAAGAGTACATGGCCTTATGGCTATGCGTTAAGATCCTCTAGAGTAATTTCCTAGAGTGATCTCCTACAGTGAGGAAAGGATGCGCAACACGTGTCCCACTCAGCCTCCAAGGGCTAAGATTTAAACTCACCAAAATGATATTGTTTTGGTGAGTAAATTGAAAAAGAATTTTTTTTTTTCAAATTTCCCTTGTTCTGGGTTTCTTTTCAAGTTGTTCCTGGAGAGAGAGAGAGAGAGAGAGAGAGAGAAGGACTGAGAGAATGTGAGAAGAGGAGGAGGACATCACCATCCCGCCCTATCCCTGACGCGTTGCTGTCGCTGCTGCCACGACGCCACCGCTGCCGTCGCCGCCGCTATACTCTAACAAAACATCCAATCTTTCCACAATCATCAACGGTCAATTTCTTCATCTCATCTGAGAGTTTGCGTGTTGTGCTTGTCCCAGAAGCACTGGTGCTACTATATAGACGCGCTCCCGGGAACTCTCCGATATCCGTGCCTGCGAGGGGCGCGAAATCTCGTTTTGTTCTGAGCTACTACAGTTCGGACTCAAATGTCACGGTTCTAAATCTAATCTCACAATGTGCGATGTGAGACCGATAAATCACCAAAGAGTCCAAATCCGGCAAATCGTTTTGGAAAATTGATTTTTAATAAAGAAGTGCCCAACATGGACTGTTTTGCCAGATACAGAGTCGCCACCTAAATATTTTATTTTGGAGGAATTTAGGAAACCCTGACTCGTGCCTAAGGCCACGTGTCCGTCATCACCAAAGTTGCCTCGGCTCGGGAACTTGGGTACGATTGGGAAAGGTCATGCAATGAGCACCCCCGCTCGCCTGATCAAAGATCGGCCTGTACTAAGTATGATATCTTGTTTTTGAAAACACATGTGCTCTTATTCTGATTAATTAGCTAGTCTTACTATGTGATGCGCACAGCAAACAAGTATAGACTAGATCGCCTAATTTGGAACAAAACATTGCATATTCATTTGTTTGAAAAATGGTTTGAAGTTTGCTACTCGCAAGTAGGCTAAAATGCGGATTTCAATGAATTGTTCCAATTCAAGTAATCCAACCTTCACCCACAGGTATTCAGACAGTTAATCAACTAAGCAGTTAGCCTTATGGTAAGCATGCTTTCACGACAACATTAACATACATGCAATATGCTAAAGCGTAAACACTCACAGTGTACTCCGAACCAAAACAAATAACTAGTTAGAAATCAATGCATGATCCTAGTTCATGTTAAGATGGCTAATGCAACACATGCGGAAATGCAACTAAAATAGGCTCGGCTATTCTAGAATGTCATGTGAAATAAAACTTGGTACATGTATTCAAATTGGAATTTAAATACAATGCATTTAGTATGATGCGCCGAGCCCGGTGCATGCAAGACAGATGAATGGATGCACGCATGCGAGCATAAGGTATGCTAAACAAAATATGTCCTAAAACTAACCATCGTAAGCGGTTAAGTAAAAGGGAGAAAGAAATGGAGGTTGGAAAACATGCATCATACACACGCACGCTTATTACAACAATACGCCCTCTCGAAGGAGGGACTGAATAAGAAGCTAACTAGCTAATCTAAGCTAATTAAACTAATTATTACACAACAAATTAATTAACTAATCCTAGTTAACTAATTATTACAAAACGAATTGAATAGCTAACGCATTAACTAATTAAAGGACAAACCAAAGCATAAGCTAGCTATCGAAACATGGCAGCTAAGGAAAGCAATAAAACAGGAGCCTCAGAGGGAGAGGAATGCATGCAAGGCCGGTCGTCTCGTTCGGAAATCCAATGCGATGCCCCGATTTGCCTCTGTTTTCATTTGTCCTCAGGAACTTGCACCAAGCTCCAGAAAGCTGAAACTCCACCTTAGGAATCCTGTGGGAGGGTGGCCGACCACTTTTGGTCTCTAGAAACACCTGCCGACCACTTTTGGTTGTTGAAAAACCAGAAAAGTGGTTGGCCAGCTAGTTTTTCTGGCTGGCCGACTAGTTGTTGCTGCTGAATTACAATTTGCTCCAACAGAGAGCAAGAAAAGGCATGGCAATGTATTTGCAAGATATGTGTGCACAACCACCTTCCCTATCATGTCATGAACTCAAGGGGGTGTGGTTCTTGACCCTCGGGCCACCAATTGCGCATTTCAATGCATAATGGCCGTGAGGCGAAGTTGCACAATTCAATGTAAAATGAATGCACAAGTAAACACATAAAGCCTAGAATTCTATCATGTATGATCAAGAGCGTCGGCGACCGGAAATTAAGGCACGTTTCATCACTTTAAGTATGAAACGTCCCTCGTTTCCCGTGTTTGGACTAACACCTATTCCAAACACAACGCAACACATAACATGGCATGCATAATGCAATGTAATGCAACCTTAGCATGCAAACATGCAACTACATGGCATACTTAATGCAACTAGCAACCTAGCATACACAATGCAAGGCATGACATGGCATACACAATGCTAAATGCTGAGAACTAGATGGCATACTCAATACAAGGCAATCATGAGGTTCTAAACACAATGTGATGCATGCATGCGTAATGCAATGCGACAAGGGTAACAATATGCAATACACCAAGCATGCAACAGCATGCAAACCGCATACTCAATGGACTTAAACCGAAATGGACAAACCTTAGTCATGCCAAAACAGTGGCCATTAGTGATAAAATCAAGGCACAAAAGGGAAAGTATGCATGCACAATGCATTGGCCACTCAACTAGGCCCAAGAGCACAACCCTCAAGAAGGTTCAAAGAATGACAAAAGTGCAAGTGTAACAACACTAAGTGCATTGAAATGAGATAAGAAATGATGCCAAATCATTTAAACAACACAAGTATGGCATGCTAGGGTCCTTAAAGCATGAAGCTAATAAAGAGGACTACAAAGGAGGCATGCAATACAAGGAAAATATGCATGAACTAAGCATGGACAGAGCTCAAGTAGGTCAAAATAAGGACCTAAACATGCTGAGACGAGGGCTCAAAGGCCTAGGCATGCAAGCATACAAGCTAAGGCATAAACTAGGCAATAATGCACAACACTCAAAGGCACTTAAAGCATGATTGAGGTAGGAACATGGCAATGCTAAATGCTCTGAAATGTCATGTTAAATGATGCCAAATCATATACACAACACAAATGAAGCATGCAATGGTGCTCAAAGCTTGAGGCAAGCAAGAGCATTTGTACTACAAGTATATAAAACATGAAGCATGTGACCAAGGCAACCTAAAACAATCCTAGTACATGTTAAAATGAATCTAACACATGCATGAAAGGAAGCCAAAACTTGCTAGCATGAAGGGCATAAGTCATGATGCATACAAGGCAAATAAGGTGGATTACACTACACCTATTAGGACCAAGCATGGAATGACTTAACCAATAAAAATCAGAGTTATATCATGGCAAAATAACCCTAAATAAGCACTGAAATGATGGCTCGCAAGCTATGGCATGAAGGCATACACAATGGTTCATGTTAAGGCATAAAGGGGCAAACCCTCCAACGCATTGAATGAGTGACAAATGTGAATGCATGGACATGAAACATGAACTGAAATCACATTATGAATGATGCCAAATCATTAAAATAGTACAAGTAATGTATGCTAGAGGACTCAATACACAAAGCTAACAAGCTAGATTGAACCAAGGCCATACAAAGCAAGTCATGCATGACCAAGACAACATAAATCAGACCTTAAACATGCTAAAACATGAAAAAAGTCTTCTCAGAGCTAAACCAAAAGCATGCTAAAATGACATGTTACAACATGATGCATGTTTAGGCTATTTCATGGAACTACACTACAAGTGTAAGGAGCATGCAAAGGCCAACCAAACCAAACCAAAACAGAGTCATGACATGGAAAAACATCACCAAAAATATGTTGAAATGGAAAGAAAACAAGCTAAAATGACATGCTACTTCATGAGGCATACAAAGCTAGTTTGTGTGATTTACACTACAAGTGTATTAACCATGCATGGGGTGACCAAACTAAGCAAAAACAGTGGTATGCCTCAGCAAAATAACCACAAATACAAGCTAAGATATGGCCAACAAAAGCTTAACAAAGATGCTCAAACATAAGGCATATGAAGCAAGTAAACAAGACACAAGGAGAGGGGATGACCCTCTCCTATTTAGGACACCAAAACCACCTTTCCACCACTGAAAATCCTCTGGATTTCAGTGGTAGAAAGGTCATGCAAAGGGTTCAACAAGAGCCTAAAGGGATGTCTCAAAATAAGGCCTAACAAGGCCTAAGAGAGGGTAAATCACCCCAAACGAAAAAGTGACCTAAAACAACTATTTTAAGCACTTAAAAATGGAACTTTTTTCAGTTATATGTTAAGCTCAAAACAGCATGAAAATAGGCTCAAAAGCTTAAGCAAGAATGGGGGTTTTAAAGGTCAAAGACTCACCCTTGAAGACCTTCTTTACCACTGCAACTCCAGCAAGTTCTTTGAGCTTAAATCAGTCCAAGAACACCAAAAACAACTCCTTAGCACCTCAGCTACCCAAGGATGGTGTTTGAGTGTGTGTTTGTGTGTTAAACTAAGACAAATCTACACTTTTGAAGCACAAAAATGAAGAACCAAGCAAGATAGATACAAAACTATATGTATCTCTCTAAGGGCAATTTTCTGAACCTAGAGGAGGGAGGGGGAGCTTCCCTCTTATAGAAGAGGAAAGGCAAAGCTTCTAGGAGAAGCTAAGCACCAAGGCAATCCCTCCATACACGTGTATGGAGGATGGCCCTAATGTCCTCCAGCTGTAGCTGGAGGAAAATATCTCCAAAAAGGTGTCAAAAAGCAGCCGACCACTTGAAGTGGTCTCTGAGAGCAAAAACTGGTTGGCCATGGTGGGAGAGAGTCCAGGGCATGAAAACAATGCAGTGGTGTGGTGGCTGACCAGAAAAGATGGCCCAAAGACCAAGAAAGCCAGTTATCCGACTAGAAAACTGGCTGGCAGAGGAAGAAGTGGTCGGCCAGGAGAAATACTGGTCTCCCACCCTTGGACCACCTTCTAAACAAGGAAAATAAGGTTTGTACCAAAAACAAACCAAAGCGGATGCAAGACAAGAGATCGGGGGGCAAAGCACGCGGCCGAAAGCCCCGAAAACTAGCTAACGAGCACCAAAAGTGGTATGCAACCACAAAAGTGGTCTCCCAGACCACAGTGTTCCTCTAGGCAGAGGCAACAAGGTATGGTTCAAAAACCAAGCCAAACGGAGAATGTTAAGCGGTCTCGAGACAAGGCGCAAGGCCAAAGGCTCCAAAAATCGGAAACTAGCCTCCAAAAGGGAAAAGTGGTCTACGACCACAAAGAGATGGTCCTACAAGACCTCTCCCTCCCTCTGGGAAAAGAAACAAAGTTCGGTCCACAAACAGAGCCGAAGCACAAAAGAGTTCAGAGGCTCGAAGGCAAGGCTCTCAGTCAAAACTCCGAAACCTCTAAACGACCACAGCATGCACCATCACCGAGCGCTCAATCGATGACGTCTGAGTCTTAAGGTCGGTCAAAAATGAGGTGTCTACATACTAGTACTACTTCTAAATACAAAATTGTCTTTATTATTTACAGGTTAAATCTTTTTGCCTTCTTTGATTTGGTGACCCATCTCATATTCTCTCAAACCTCTTTTTTCTTTTTCTTTTTTCTTTTTTTTTTTTTTAAAATTATCAAGGTAGTTTTTCTTCTGATATCGAGAGAGAGAGTGTTCAATGGATCTTGTCGGCAGTGGGGTGGTAAGACGGTGAACTCTTTTGTTAGTGGGTTTCTTGCTCAACCACTCCTCTTTCTCCTCTCCTTTTCTCTCTTACTTACAGTTACATTCAAATTACCCAATTCAAAAAGTAGTACAAAATGAAAACCCAAATCTTGATTTTGGTCAGAAAGTAATAAAAAAACAAATTAATGACCCAAAATTTCAAATGTTTCAATTAATAAAAAAAACAAATTGATGACCCAATTTTTCAAATGTGGGTTTGATTTTAATTTTTCAAATCTGGTTTGATGTGAAACCAATTGATGACCCAATTTGTTTTTGTTTGATTTTAAACAAAAACAGAACATAAAATGAAAAGCAATTAATTTTAGAGTAACCCATCCCAAATCTCTAAAATTGAGAGAGATGGTTGAATAGAAGTTTGAAATCTCTGAAATTTTAGGATCTACGGAAATTGATAGAAGTTTGGAGGATGAACTTAATATTTTAAGTTTGAAAGATGAATTTGTTGGATCTGTTGAAGTTTTTTGACTAACAGCTTCTTGAATCCCAATGCAACCACTCATCATCGGCGGTGGCAGAGTTTCTTCTTCACGCCCTCATCTATCTCTCCTTCTTTTTCTCACTCTCTCTCACCTTCGTTGTTGAATGATTGAAACAAAGGGAAATTTGATTTATATATATATATATATATTTTTTAATTTACTCACCAAAACGGCGTCGTTTTGGTGAGGTTTTAATCTTAATCCTTGGTTCTTCTAGTGGAATAAGTGTTGCGCTCTACTTAACTCACTTCACAAGATCACTACAGGGAGATATTGTTGGAACAATCTTCTATGTAAAATAAATAGCTTGAAACAAATCAAACAAATAAAAAATAAATTACGTATCAAATTTATTTTACCGAACCAAATGAATAATAAAAAATCAAGTCAAGCGTGTGACACTCTGTTCTTAAGACAGATTCGCCCCGTTACGGTGCGTACGGGAAAAAGACGTCTATCTCCTAGGATACAATGATCTTCATAAATTGTAGTAGCACTCCAAACAATTTGTATGGCTAACAAAACCTTGTGTTCTATACTCTCTTTAATTTTCCTAAAAAACTAATATGAAGAGAATTTATACAAAGGATCAAAATGGACTACAAAAATAATTTTTCAAATTGTTTTTTGGATGCACAAACTGCTGGAAAAGGGCTGGTATTTATAGGCATACAAACAGACTCGAACAGGTACATATAAGAAGTGAACATGTGTAAATTTGAATTGAACAAATACTGTTTGAATTTTAACAGATCTGCTGGACAGTTTGATCTGTTTGAACTGTACAGATTCAAATCTATGTAATTGCAGCAATTTCTGGCAGTTTTAAAACTGTAAAACAGTTTGAATCTATTTAGGAATTTTGGACTGAAGGTGGTAAAATTTAGACAGAAAATTAATTTCAATTTTGGCACAAAATTGGAATTTAATTTCATTAAGAATTTCTGGAAAAAATTCAAATAAATTTTGTCTAAAAAATTAATATTAGAACCGACCTGACCCACTGCCCACACTTGCGCCCGGCACGGCTCGGCTCGGCTTGGCTCGGCTCGACTCGGTCGGCCGGCTGGCCGGTAAGACGGACGGTGGCGGCGCGCTTGTGGTGGTTTGAGCCAACGTTCCATTTGTCCATAACTCCTCCATTCTACAAACTTGGGGTGCCCCTTGGGGCCTAACCTAAGTGTTGCCACCTAGAGTTTATATACATACACAAACTCTCTTAAAGTTTCAATGCGGGACAAGCCTTACAAGGAAACCCACATTTACTTCTTTAATTGTCCATTCCACGAACCCGAAAACGATGTCAAGTTCCCATTCACTCATAAATGGTTTTGACGAATCGTCTTCACCGTGTGACTTGCCATGCGGCAAGGAACACGTCACCTCTTCGGACCCACCCCAAAAGATGTGTGGACCTCACTCAATTTTGGGCTCAAATATGACCCAAAATAAGCCTATATAAAACCAATTTCCTAACAATCCCCTACATGAATGGAATTTGACGGAGAGAAAATGCAACAACATGATCTAATTACAGAGAGTACATAAATTGAAAATATTCTGCAAAGGATATATAACTTTTGGCTTTGAACCTTCCCTTGTGAGACACTATCAGATTTATTAGCTAACCAGTGAACACGATGTCTCGAACTGTTCAGCTGTTTGTGTAAACCAAGACAATAGAACTCACACAGTATATCCCCAGACACAGTTTAGTTCTTACTATTGTGTTCATTTTGGCCTTGAACAACCTGGTCTTTCATGAGTGCTCTAGAGAATTGTAACCCTTCACAAAACTCATAGAACTGGCCTAGCTCACACTCATATAGGTGATTCTTATGAAGAGTATTCTGCCATACTCCACTAGGTATACCTAGATATAAGAATAATTAAAAGTATTACTTAACATAAAACGCTGCAGACATCACTATTTCATCATAGAAATGGGTAGAAGTTTGACTCCCCAGTGATCCTTCTGAGTTATTTACAAGTCGGTTGTCCCTTTGAACCTAGATCTTGGGATCTCCAGTCAACTAGGTTGGGTTGTCGTTGTGGTAACTCTTATTTAATAGGCTTAAGTCCCATTCCCCTCGATGAATTTTCAACTAACTCTCTTGCTAACTTTTTGGTTAGTGGATCCGCTATGTTGTCTTTAGACTTCACATATTCTATGGAAATAATTCCATTAGAGAGTAGTTGTCTCATGATATTATGTCGACGACGAATGTGTCGCGACTTACCGTTATGCATATGACTTTGTGCTCTACCAATTGTTGATTGACTATCACAATGTATGGATATAGCAACACCGATTTTGGCCACATTGGAATATCTTCAAGGAAGTGGCGAAGCCATTCTACTTCTTCCCCAGCTTTATCTAAAGCTATGAATTCTGATTCCATAGTAGACCTAGCCAAGCAAGTCTGTTTGAAAGATTTCCAAGATACAGCCACACCACCAAGTGTAAAAACATACCCACTGGTGGATTTCGAGTCTCTAGTATTCGATATCTAGTTAGCATCACAATATCCTTCAAGTATTGCTGGATATCTAGTATAATTTAACCCAATGTTACGAGTAAATCTGAGGTATCTTAGAACCCTTATAATCATTTTCCAGTGTTCTACTCCTGGGTTACTTGTATATCCACTTAATTTACTTACTGCATAAGCTATATCCGGGCGAGTGCAGTTCATCAACTACATTAAGTTTCCAATAGTTTGGGCATACTCTAATTGAGAAATACTTTCTTGTACATTCTTAGAAAGAAACAAATTAACATTTACAGGTGTTCTAGCAAGATGATCATCATCTTTGCTAAATTTGTCAAGTATTTTCTCAATGTAATGAGATTGTGACAAAGCATAACATTCTGATATTTTGGTAATTTTCATACCAAGAATTACATCAGCAATGCCCATGTCCTTCATGTCAAAAAGTTTATTTAACATTTTCTTGGTAGTTTTAATCATGTTATTATTACTACCTATGATAAGCATATCATCCACATAAAGACATACTATAACATAGCCTTTGTTTGTATTTTTAATATAAACACATTTGTCACATTCATTAATGTTGAATCCATTTGACATCATTGCTTTGTCAAATTTCTCATGCCATTGCTTTGGCGCATGTTTTAAACCATATAATGATTTAGCCAATTTACACACTTTTTTTTTTCTTAGAACAAAAAATCCTTCTAGTTGTTCTATGTAAATTTCTTTATCTAACTCATCATTTAAGAAAGCAGTTTTCACATCCATTTGATGAATTTCTAGATTATACAAAGATGCAATAGCAATTAGCATTATAATGGATGTTATTTTAGTAACCGGTGAGTATGTGTCAAAGTAATCAAGACATTCTTTTTGTCTAAAACATTTGACCACAAGTCTTGTCTTGTATTTGTCAATTGATCTATCCGCTTTCATTTTTCTTTTAAAAATCCACTTATACCCAAAAGGTTTACAACTTGGTGGTAAGTCCCACTAATTCCCAAGTGTGATTTTGCAAGATGGATTCAACTTTACTGTTTACAGCTTCTTTCCATGAAGGAGCCTCAGGACTAGACATAGCTTCTTTAAAAGTTAAAGGCTCATTTTCTAACAAAAAAGTTAGAAAATCTGGACCAAAAGATTTTGAGATTCTAGCACGTTTACCACTTCTAAGTTCCTCTTCCTTATTTTGATCTATCTTTTGTTCTTGTTCTTGATCCTGACTAGTAATAGCATCATGAGATCTTTTGTTAATACTAGTCTCTTGTCCAATCTTATTCGGAAACACATGTTCAAAGAAAGCTGCATTTCGAGATTCAATAATAGTATTTACATGCATTTCGGAATATTCTGATTTATGAATCAAAAACCGATATGCACTACTATTCTTGGCATAACCAATGAAAATGAAATCAACGGTTTTAGGACCTATCTTAGTCTTTTTAGGACTAGGAATAGGCACTTTAGCTAAACACCCCCACACTTTAAAGTATGTGTAGGATGGTACTCTCCCATGCCACATTTCATAAGGTGTTTGATTCACTTTCTTTCAGGGTACTTTATTAAGTATATAATTAGCAGAAATTATTGCTTCCCCCCATAAGTTCTGAGGTAATCCAAAACTTATTAACATGGTATTCATCATTTCTTTTAAAGTCCTATTTTTCCTTTCAGCAATTCCATTTTGCTGAGGTGAGCAAGGAGCAGTGGTTTAATGAATTATTCTATATTTTTTACAAAATTCACCAAAAGGTGATTCATATTCACCACCTCTATCACTTCTAAGTTTCTTAATTTTCTTACTAAGTTGATTTTCAACTTCATTCTTATGTTAAGTTTCCAAAGCTTTATCCTTGGTTTGAATTAAATAAATATAACTATATCTAGTATAGTCATTTATGAAAGTGATAAAATATTTTTTCTCACCTCTAGTTTGAATTGATTTAAAATCACAAATGTCACTATGAATTAATTTAAGTGGTTTCGTACTTTTTTCAATTGAATGAAAAGGAGTTTTAAATAATTTTGCCTCAACGCAAATTTCACATTTATGATTTGAATCAATGTCAAATTTAGGTAAATATTCCATATTAATTAATCAACGCAAAGATCCATAATTAACATGTCCAAGTCTACCATACCATAAATTTGAAGACTCAAGCAAGTAAGAAGAAGATGTATTTTTATTAATAACAGAGAGTATAACAGTCATTACATTCATTTTGAAAAGGCCATCAGACATGTAACATTTTCCTACATACATCCCGTTTTTGATAAGTACAAATTTGTCACTTTCAAAAACTAGCCTAAACCTATTTTTACTCAACAAAGATCTGGAAACAAGGTTCTTGCGAATGTTCGGTACATGCAGCACATTGTTGAGAGTGAGTTCCTTTCCGGATGTCATTTTCAGAATAATCTTTCCTTGTCCTTCAACTTTAGAAGTTGAGGAGTTGTCCATAAAAAGTTGTTCACTGTTGTCCACTATTGAATAAGATGTAAACATGTTTTTGTCGGTACAGATGTGGCGAGTAGCACCAATGTCCATCCACAATTCTTTAAGATTTCTGACAAGGTTTGCCTTGGAAACAACTGTAGAAAGATTTATGTCATCGACACCATTGGAAATTTTGTCCACTTTAGTCATATTGGCTTGAGCAGGTTTCTTGCTTGTTCTTCTTTTGCTTGCTACGGCAATCTTTGGCCCGATGTCCCTCTTTGTCACAAATGTAACACTTGCCATTAAACTTGTACTTTTTAGTTTTTCCCCCCTTAGAGCCTTGTAATGAACTTTCTCCAGAAAACTTCCGTTTCTTTGCTTTTGGAGCATGTTCCACCATATTTGCCTTAGACTCCATTGGATGCTTACCAGCTCGTTTTTCAGAATTGCAGTTGTCCTCTTCAATCCTCAAACGCACAATCAATTCTTCTAAAGACATTTTTTTGCGCTTGTGTTTGAGGTAGTTCTTGAATTCCTTCCAACCTTGTGGTAATTTCTCAATTAAGGCAGCAACTTGGAAGGATTCACTAAGAGACATGCCTTCTGCGTGAATGTCATACAGAATGAGTTAGAGTTCTTGAACTTAGCTGATCACAGTTTTAGAATCAACCATCACAAAGTTTAGGAATTTGCCAACCATAAATTTCTTTGAACCAGCATCTTCTATTTTGTACTTTTTCTCCAAAGAATCTCAAAGTTCCTTTACTGTCTTGATAGGACTGTAGACGTTGTATAATGTGTTGTCAAGTTCGTTCAAGATGTAGTTCCAGCAAAGGAAATCAGCATGTTTCCAGGCATCGACCGCAGCAACCACTTGCCAGTCAGTTTCATTCTCATTCAGAGTAGGAGCATTCTCACGGAGAAAACGAGTCAGGTTTAGAGTTGTAAGATAAAACAACATTTTCTGTTACCATCTTTTAAAATCAGTTTTTGAGAACTTCTCTGGCTTCTCACCGTGATTGACTACCATAGTCATAACAGGTGGAGGGGTTGGTGTAATTGCAACCACCATACTCGTACTTGTTTGAGCATTAGTTTGACCAGTTTCAATAGCCATGAATTCTAAATTATAAAACAAAATTATAATTAGAATTTTATACTACATAGAAAATTTAAACCAAACCACAGAATTAAATTTTGTAAAATAAAAGAAACAAGAATTATAACTTGTATTTTCAATTAATTTAGAAATAAAATAAAATTTTATTTAACCAAATTAATTCCACACAGAAAATTAAATTTCTGTAACACTTCAATAATTAAAATACTGAAACAGAATTTTAATTAATGAACACTCAGAAATAATTTCTGAAAATCAAAATTAATTTTTGACAAAATTCCACAAATAAATATTCTGAATTGTTAATGACACCAATATATTACTACTAGTTGTCAAAGAAAATAGACAGTATATTACTACTATCTGTCAAACAGTATATTACTACTATTTGTTTTTCAACTATAATATTAAGAAGAAATAAAACAAACGAAAAATTCTGTATAAACAGAATAATTCGAGTATGTTTTAAGATTGTTGGAATAATCTTTTATGTAGAATAAATAATTTGAAACAAATCAAACAAATAAAAAATAAATTATGTACCGAATTTATTTTACCGAACCAAATGAATAATAAAAGTTTAAGTCAAGTGTGTGACACTCTGTTTTTAAGACAGATTCGTTTCGCTACGGTGTTTACGAAAAAAAGGCGTCTATCTCCCGGGATATAATGATCTTCACAAATTGTAGTAGCATTCCAAACAATTTGTACGGCGAACAAAACCTTATATTCTATACTCTCTTTAATTTTCCTAAAAAACTAATATGAAGATAATTTATGCAAAGGAGCAAAATGGACTACAAAAATAATTTTCAGATTGTTTTTTGGATGCACAAACTGCTGGAATAGGGCTGGTATTTATAGGCATACAAACAGACCCGAACAGGTACATATAAGAAGTGAACAGATATTGTTTGAATTTCAACAGATCTGCTCGACAGTTTGATTTGTTCGAACTGTACAGATTCAAATCTGTGTAACTGCAGCAGTTTCTGGCAGTTTTAAAACTGTAAAACAGTTTGAATCGACCTGACCCGGTCCACAACTGGACGGATGGCGACGGCGGCGACGCGCGCACGTGGTGGTTTGAGCCAAGGTTCCATTTGTCTATAACTTCTCCATTCTACAAACGTGAGGTGCCTTGGGGTCCAACCCAAGTGTTGCCATCTAGAGTTTATAAACATACACAAACTCTCTTAAAGTTTTAATGTGAAACAAGCTTTACAAGGAAACCCATATTTAATTCTTTAATTGTCCATTTCACGAGCCCGAAAATGACGTCAAGTTCTTATTCACTCATAAATAGTTTTAACGAACTGTTTTCACCGTGTGACTTGCCACGCGGCAAGGAACACATTATCTCTTCGGACTCATCCCAAAAGACGTATGAACTCCACTCAATTTTAAAGTTAAAAATAATTCAAAATAAGTCTATATAAAACCAATTTTCTAATAGATACTCTAGAGGATCTTAATGCTATGGCTATGGTGAGGAAAAAAAAGTAATAAAAGGATAATATCACATCAATTCAGATGATATTATGACAAGTCTTGTCATATATATGTGAGGTTAGATAGTAACAATTTTGCATTAAGGGATCTACCTTCTTGTGTAATTTTATCATTAATCATGGCATTATTGTTATATTAAATTTTTGTCGGTCGTGGTTAGAATCTTTGGACTTGTAGCTTACATCTTAGAGAGGTTATTGGTGATTTTAGAGTAATATTTCACAACATTAATCTTATGACATTAGTCAATGTTGTCATCTAAAAACAAATACAAAAGTATTAAAGTTTTGTTTGGTATAACCTATTTTGGTCTATTTTTTTTATCTTTTTATCTTTTTTGAGTCACATCAATCAATATCTTCTCTCTACTTTTCTACACATCTTTTTATAAAAAGTTAAAAATGCACTTATTTAGGACATCCCAAACCACCCGTAAATCTTAATATTTTAACTAATAAAGATCAATTTAAAATTTCATAAACTTGCACCAAGAACACCAAATAATTTTCCCACCCCAAAACAAAAAGCACATGGGGTTGGGGATTATTAAATCTTATAGCATTTTTTTTTTTGAGAATGAGTGTTAGGATGTTTGGTTCAACTTTTTTTCTAATTTATTAAATAGAAATAATTTAAATAAATTAAAAACATATGATTTTTAGAAGTTGGGAAAGGAATGTTTTTGATTTTTACTTTTGGTATAGCTTGTTGTAAGTTAAAAGTTAATAATCTAAAAGAAAAAGTTAAAACATCTCTGTTGGCTACATATTTTGTAAAAGCCAGTTACAATTCGACACGTGGCAGAATAAGGATATTATGGGAAGAGGATTCAAGTCTGCGATCCTGATCGTACACGTGGCAATGAATATTGGTTCTCACGTGATCTGAGTAGCACTAGATCAGTAAAGAGATGCAAGGTGACATGGTTCCAACGGTTACTCATATTTGAATTCAAATACAGGAGGGAAGTTCAACTGCAAGTGATGGCGTAGTGGAACTATTTCTAAGGCAGCATGATCAGCGATCATGGAGGAGCAGTTCGACGGTTTGAAGTGCAGTTCGAAGGTCATCCTTGACAAGTATAAATAGCAGGGAAGCCCCAGAAAAAAACCCCAGACTCAGATCATACAAACCAGTCTTTACTTCATATTTTCCTTTCCAGTTTACATTTTCTGTACTTTAAATTCCTGCACTTTAAATACCTGTTCTTTAAATACCTGCACTTTAAATACCCGTACTGCATTTCGATTCATAGGAGTAGTTTCAAGTAGATTCGAGTAGACTGCTGCTGTAAACCTCTTCGAGGCTGAGTTTGGACTATTGTAAGTGTTCATCTTAATGAAATACTTCGATTATTCTTCATATTAACTGTTATTTCTCTTAATTTCTCCTAAGTCAAGCCACCAGTAAAAGTCCTCTTCATTGAGGCTGAAAGAACTAAAACACAATCGTCTGATAATTGGTTGGCAATTATAATTTCTGTAAGGACTAATTGATCCTTGCTGGCACGCTCGCATTTATAAAAATACCCTTCGAAAAGCCAAAAAGCCAACATATATTTTTGGCACGCCCGGTGGGACTTAATTTAAAATGGCTAGAAGAAGACGATAAGGAGAAAATGAACGCTTGGAAGAAGGCGTAGAAGGAGAGGTAGAAATACCTAATCCAGAGGATAATGTGGTAACACATCCTGTGGAGACTCCAATGTTATCAGAACCTATGGTCGAACAGACCAATACTTCTAGACAAGAACCATATGTTTATAATATTGGACGAAACCAAGGAATTGGACCATCCACCGTTCCATCTACTCAGCCAACAAATCCATGGGATGGTTTAGTAGATGCTATGGGACAACAATTAATGAACACAATGGAAAGGTGGGCAACATCCTTCTTGGATCTAATGAATAACCACCAACCAACAAACACAAGACACACAGATGAAGTTTTAAATGTCCCTCAGCAAAGATTGGCTAGAGATAAACAGCCTATGCAAGTTAATGGACAATCTAATGGTCAAACTAGTACTCAGAACTATGAAAGACCATCACCTCAGTCTTGGTATGAACCCATTTCGAGGCCTATAGTAGGCCAAAATGCCTCAATACTCAACAATGAAGCCACACAAGTTGGTGGATCTGGTCAAGTACAAGAAACGGGCGTGAGAATGGTTACAAATCCTATGTTTGAAGCCATACCTGGCACTAGGGGATATAATAATCCTTTGTTCGAATTCATACCCAGGGGGTTGGACGGTTTTCCTGTAAATGGAAGGGACACAACACCTGTTCCAGCACCTTTCACAGGTCCCTTCGCAGGACAGGCTCAAAGGGGTTACCCATACCGCCAACAGCAACCTACACCACAGGGGCAACCAGTCCCAAATGTACCACCTTATGGACTAAGAGGACCACAAGCGCAAGTTTGCCCACCAAACCCTGTGTTTGTTCCTCCAGTAGTGGTTCAGCAGGCACAGAACATGGTCCCTAGGGACCAAATTGTTGATATTGTTAGGGAGATGTGTGGACCGATGGCTCGGGGGGTCCAGACTCCTGTATACAGAAAACCATACCCAGAATGGGTAGATAGGATACATGAATACCCAAGAGGATTCAGAATACCAGATTTTACCCTATTCTATGGAACTGGAAATCAGTCAACAGTAGAGCATATTGCTAGATTTGCTGCTCAATGTGGTGAATTCACTAATCATGACTATATGAAACTGAGATTATTTCCAAACTCTCTAACTGGGGGAGCATTTGTATGGTACATCAACCTTACACCTGGCTCCATTCAAAATTGGCAACAAATGGAAGAGGCATTTCATGCCCAATTCTTCCAGTCGGAGCCAGAGGTTTCTATGGCAGACTTGGCTAGATTGAGTCAAAGGCCTGAAGAAAAGGCTACTCAGTTTATTGCCAGATTTAAAAGGGCTCGAAATAAATGTAGAGTCATCCTACCAGAACCAGAATTCGTAAGATTGGCTCAAAACGGTTTAGAGTTCAGGCTTCGAAAGAAGTTTGATTCAACTGAATTCAGAGATTTGGTCGAACTAACCTATAAAGTGTCTCGATATGAAGCATTATTAGAAGAGGAACAAGATCGAAATAATGCCTCGTACAAGACATATTATAGAGATCCAAATTATGAGATCGATGCAGCAAAGATTGTAGGCAAAGAACCTGTAATCTGTGAAGCATTAATTCATAAGGATACAACCATCGACCAGCAGTTTAAGAAGAAAGACTTTCACAGAAAGTACTCTTTCGATTTAACAAAAGCAGATGACATTTTTGATCATTTGCTTGCAGCCAATTTCCTTAAGTTACCAAAAGGAGTAAAACTACCATCCCCGGATGAACTTAAAGGAAAAGTATATTGCAAATGGCATAACTCTTGGTCTCACTCGACTAAAAACTGCATTGTTTTTCGAGACAGGATCCAAGAACAAATTCGGAAAGGAAGTTTGAAGTTCCCAACCAAAGCGGAAAAGGTCATGGGGATTGACAGCAACCCATTTCCAGAAGTTGGAGAAAGTGCAGCTAATGTGGTTGTACCAAATTTCCAGAATTTATCTCTGCAGGAATTCGAAGAGGTCAATGTACAGATGCATATTGCCAACCAGACAACTGCCAAGAAGGACACTAGAGACTCACCAGCTATTGGACGAGGTTTCTCACGCCAGAAGGAACACTCTGATGAAGAAACATTGGATGATGATTCCTTGGAAGCAGCTGTAATGCAGAGGATGTGTCCCAGGTGCAGACTGAGTTATAAGTGGTTGAAGGGGCTTCCAATTGATGGGAAGCAATACTATAGGGATGTTCAGAGACGTCCTAAGTCAACCAACGCTTACAACAAAAGGCCGTATCCGGCTGGTGATAGGCAGCGACCACCATTGGTTGAGCCTGCAATGGACAGTATGTATGCTAAAGGTAAGAGGCCCTTGTATGAGTCCAGGCCACCTAATTACTACAGAACGGAGAGCAGTCACTCTGAAAGAAGACTGGAGAGGGGTTCAGGTTATGGGAGTAAAGCCAGAGATTGGCCCCCTAGACCAACTTCACGCAGGACAGAAAGTGGCTCCTTCCATCGAAGGTCTGAATCAGGCTCGAAACATGAGGTCAGAGCCAAGCACTTACCTTCACAGCCAGTTTCGAAGGTGGCTTCGAAGGTAGAAGGAAACAGTTCGACATCTGGATCAGTAAGCTCGTGGGTACCTGGGGTCCCAGATTGGTTTGTAATGCAGAACAAACCTAGGGAGGCACCTACTCAAAGGGATGCTGGAAACCAAGGCAGGATGGTCAAGCCTCCTTTGGTGGCCCCGAACAATTGGGTATTGCTTAAATCACAAAGAAGAAAAATTCAGCACAGGTACACCCAGTACCAGCAAGGTCTGAAGGAAAGTGGAGAGAGTTCTTCACTGATCCAGACAGAAGAAAAGAAGGCTCCGAAGTCAGACCATACTCCAAAACCGACTCTGCAAAGCAAAGTGGTTTGTAGCAGAGAACAGTTGGCCCAGGTTCATTCTAAACTAAAGGCCAGAGAGAAGTCTAGTTTGGCAGGGTTGGAGAAGGCCCTGATGGAAAGTGATAGCGAAACGGAAGAAGCGATTGGCATGAGCCAAAAGAAGGAAATGGCAGAAGAAGAAATGTTCGAAGCCTTCATGGCTGAACAAACAATTCTGACTGAAGAGCCAGTTGAGAAAGATCCTTCGAAGGGATTAGTTAGCAATGAAGTGCCAGAGTGCAGTATGGAAGATGCTGCTGAAGTTACTAGGCAAGGTAGCCAAGGAGGAAAGGAGGTACAGCCAACCATCCAATTTGGCTCGTTCCCTCCAGTATTAGTCAATATGGTACACATACTACCTCACGAGTTCCAAGCTGAAGATGAGGACCAAAATGACCAAGACATGGATCTTATTCCTGTCTCTAGTGAAGAGTCACAAGTAAGTATGGAACAGGATGACCCTGGAATGGCTACTCCGATGGAAACTGAATACGAAAGCGAGGAAGAGGTGAGCATCAACCTCTCATATCCTTTTGAATATCCCTCGAATTCTATGACACAGCATGTCAAGCCTTTGTACATCAAGGCTTTCTTCGATGGGATACAACTGAATTGAGTCCTAATAGACAATGGGGCAGCAGTAAACTTGTTACTGAAATCTTCTTTGAAGAAACTAGGGAAAAAGAATCCCAAGTTGATCCCAACCAGCACAACCATCGCTGGCTTTGCTGGAGACAAGCAGATGGCTCAGGGGATTCTACCCATTAACTTGAGTGTGGGAACTAGGGACTGCATGACAACATTCTTCGTAATCGACAGCAATGCTAAATACAATGCTTTACTTGGGAGAGATTGGATCCACACTAACAAATGTGTGCCTTCCTCTTTGCATCAGAAAATCATGATGGCTTTGGGCAATGGAGAGACAGAGGAGATTGATGCAGATCCTCAACCTTCATAGCCTGTGCAGACTTTGCTGTAACGACCCTCGTTACTGATTACCAGTAACCACTGAATTATATACTGATTATCGCTAAACTGAACTGATAATGACGGATAATTGAATTGATTAAAGTACTGAATGGACCGATTGAAATCGAAATTTAAATTGAATACGTTTATCTATTGAATTGCATACTACATCTGTTTGATTGATTGATTGTCTGTTTGAATTTATATGTTAAACTGCTAATTGGAGGCCTTATCGGCGGCCGATTTAGAAACCGTTTGATGTTTTAAAATCAGTAGAATAATTGTGATTTAATGATACATTTATCTGAAAATCGATTAGGAATGATTAAATTAGATTAAAATGAGTTAATTGAGAACTTGGACTTATTTACCGTTTAAGCCACTTAATAGACCTATTGTTTAGTATTATCATTAGAGCCTTATCACTTAACAAAGCTTTTGATCAGCTCTTCTTCATGTTCTAACCGACCAAACAAGTGAGAGAGGAGAGAGAGTGAAAAGTAAGAGAGATTTGAGCTCATATTGGTGAATTAGCTTGGAGTGCTTGGAATTAAAGTGTAACTTGGCTAAATTAAGCTTGCTAGACTTGAAATCAACACTCTAGGTAAGGAATCCATTGTCTTCTTGTCATCTTGGAGCTTCATTTTGCATGATTCTTGCTCAATTGTAGAATTAAACCATGTTTGAGTCCATATAGGTTGATTCATGCTAGAATTCATGCATGCATGTTGAATTTGTGGACTTTTGAAGTTGAATTCTTGAGAATGATACATGCATGTCCATGATTTTATATTAGTCCATGTTTTCAAGTTGTTTTCAAAGATTGGAGCTCAATTGAGCAAGATTTGAAGCTTGGTTTTGGTTTAAAGTTCATGCATTACATGTTTAAAGATTGTTCATGAAATGGGTTTGAAAAATGGCTTTAATTGACCAACTCTTGGCCCTTGAATGTGCAAATTAGCTTTTGAAACTTGTTATACATTGAGTTTAAGTGTATTTTCCAGAATTTGGGGCCAAGAGGTTGAGTTTTGGATGGTTGAATGCTTGGTTCGAACTTGGGAGACAAATCTGGAAATTCCAGATTTTGCTTCCTCGCTCGAGCGAAGGATTCCTCGCTCGAGCGAGCACCTTTGTTCAGGGATCCGCTCGAGCGAGCATCGAGCGTGGTATCGCGCGTAAAAATCGAGCATCCAGTACTTTTATTGTTCATGCAGCTCGCTCGAGCGAAGGATTTCTCGCTCGAGCGAAGCCTTTGATTTTGGAAGCTCACTCGAGCAAAGGAAGGCTCGCTCGAGCGAGGCTCCTATTTTCAGCAACTTTTGAAAAATGCCTTCCAAGTGTATTTTTGCATCCTCATCTCATCCTAGGCATTCTTAGGCCTAGTTTAAGGCATCTTAATGAGGATTTGGACATAGAACCACACCGAGGAAATTTAGGGATTTAATTATCATCCTTCCCGACTGTGAAACTTAGTGTGTGTTCTATTTGTTAACTGTTTAGGGTTGGCTTTCGGGGATGCGCTCTAGCTGCTATTAGCCCAATCTCTGTGAGTAACAGATTGTGTAAAGATATGTTAAAAAATGGTTATATTTTGAATACTGAACTGAACTGTTTATTGAACTGATATTGTTTATTGAATGAATGTATGTCCTTTATTTCTGAACTGTACTGTGGCATCCTTAGCACCTACTGTTATTGACTGTTACAGAGCTCTGTCGGTTTCCTTGTGGAACCATATCGTTTATCGATTGATGGCCATCATTATTGTTGGGTCTGTTAAGGCCCGGTCCTTTGGACCTACTGTTTATAGGCTAATGGATGTACCACATATGATCGATTGATTGAAATACTGATTGACTAAAGTACTGAAAGATTGAAATACTGTATAATGAATTGATTTCATTACTGTAAGGACATTCATTCCTAACCTCTTTATACTTATTGTTATTCACTGGGCTTTAGCTCACTGTTTATATATATATGTAGGTTCTCAGCAGCCAGACCGGAGCTAGGAGCGTGGGTTAGTCCCCCAGTTTTGTCAAGCCAGCCTATGTGCCTCACTGCGAGGTTCCGAGACGCCATGCTATGGCTTGGGGTGTTTTTGTGTTCCCCACTTGTCTCCCGACTGTTTTGTATTACCGTATAAACTGTTTACTGTTTTACTGTACTGTTATCGAGGGATTAGATCCCCGCACTGAATGTTTGTAAATGAATGTATAGACTGTACTGTTTTGACTGTATGAATGCATGAAAAATGTTTTTGGCATACAGATTGTCACAGCTCAATGGACACTATTTATTTACTGTATTGGCTTCCGCCAGGCCCTGTACTCTGTTTTACTGTATTACTGTTCAGCAGGCCTTCGGTAATCTCGGATTACTGGCCAGTTACGGTGCTAAACCCATAGGGTCGGGTTTGGGTCGTGACAGAGTGGTATCAGAGCGATACTTAACCACGAGTTATACCGCACACACGTGTCCAAATGAGCTATAGGGTGTCCTAGAAAAGTGATTAGGGCATCTCATGAACTTGAAAAGTGTGTGCTTATGACTGACTGATTATATGTTAAAGTGTTGAACTGTTTAAGTGTACAACTGCTTATAATGATAACTGTTATAACTGCTTATAGCGGAATGGACAATGCAAATGAACCTGAATCATCATCCTCTGAGGCCAGAATGGCCAGACTTGAACAAATGATGGGATTGGTACTTGAAAGACTGGACCAACAACAGAACCAACAGCCCCCACCTCCTCCTCCTCCGATGCAACCGGAACAGAATGTACAAAATGCAAATGTGAATGCTAATGAGGTGGACATTATTGCACTGACTCATAAGTTCAGCAAACTGAAACCGCCGTCCTTTCAGGGAGGCTTGGAACCGCTAAAGGCTGAAGCTTGGGTGCTTGAAACAGAAAAGTTGTTTGAAATGTTTCCGTGCTCCGAAGCCAATAAAGTACTGTTAGCAACCTTCACTCTTCAGGAAGAAGCAAGAAGGTGGTGGATGTTGACCCGCGATACAAATGCTATTATAACTTGGGCTCAGTTCAAGGAGTCCTTCTTTGAAAAATATTTTCCTCAGTGCATCAGGGACAGAAAAGTAACAGAGTTTGAACAACTGAAACAGGGCACAATGTCTGTTGCCGAGTATGAGAAGAAATTCACTGAACTTGCTAGATATGCACCACCGATGGTGGACACCGAATATAAGAAGGCCAGAAGGTTTGAAGGAGGCCTTAGTGCTGCTATACTGGACCGAATAAATGTTTTGAAAATGCCAACTTATGTGGGTGTGCTCGACCGTGCATTGATGGCCGAGTCAAATATTGCAGCAGTGAAACAATCTGAAACACCAACAACTGAATGGCAAGGTAAAAGGCAGGGTTTCAAATTTAAGAAAGGCAAGCACAATCAGTTGAACAAGAAGCAGAATACGGGGTCAACAACTAGCCCCAGCCAAGGGAGTGGATTCATTCCACCCTGTTCTGTATGTGGCAATAAGCACAAAGGGGTTTGCTACCAGATTTCAGGAGCTTGTTTCAGATGTGGCAAGGTGGGCCACAGAATTAAAGACTGCCCTTCTGCTCCACCAGCTAGTGGTAAAGCTGCACCAAGCGCAGCAGCATCAAATGTAGCACCAAAGCCTAACCCCAAAGCTACCGGGAAAGAGCCTATGAGGCAGGGCCGAGTATTTGCCCTAGTACTGGGAGACGTGCAAAATACTGAGACCGTTGTGTCAGGTATCCTCTCTATTTGTACCCAGAATGCATATGTATTGATTGATTCGGGGTCTACACATTCGTATGTATCGCATGCTTTTTCGCGTAAATTGAATAGACCCTTAGAACCTATGAATTACTTGTTAGTTGTATCATCACCTGTTGGAGGATCCATGACATGTGCATATATGTATCCTGCTTGTGAAATTATTGTTGGGGATATGCATCTGTTTATTGACTTACTACCGTTGAACATAGATCATTTTGATGTGATATTGGGGATGGATTGGCTACAAAAATATCATGCCACTATAGATTGTGTAACAAAACAAGTAGTTTTCCGTCCACCTGGTTTGCCTGAATTTGTGTTTAATGGGAGTGGAGTAGTACCGCCTCCGTACTTGATTTCTTCTGTGAAAGCCATGAAATTGATGAGAAAGGGGTGTAAAGGGTATTTCTGTTCTGTATTGACTGTGTCTACTGATAGTGTTAAAACTGATGTGAATTGTATTCCTATAGTCAGAGAATTCCCAGATGTGTTTCCAGATGATCTGCCAGGGGATTTGATTGATAGGGAAGTTGAATTTACTGTTGATGTGATTCCGGGTACACAGCCAATGTCTAAAGCTCCCTACAGAATGGCTCCAACTGAACTGAAGGAATTGAAAGTACAATTGCAGGAACTGTTAGACAAGAAGTTTATCAGACCCAGTACTTCACCGTGGGGTGCACCTGTCTTGTTTGTAAAGAAGAAAGATGGCTCACTGAGACTGTGTATTGATTACCGTGAATTGAACAAGGTAACTGTAAAGAACAAATATCCATTACCGCGTATTGATGATTTGTTTGATCAGTTACAGGGTGCACAAGTGTTTTCCAAAATTGATCTCAGATCGGGATACCATCAACTGAAAGTTAAACCAGAAGACATTGATAAAACTGCTTTTAGAACAAGGTATGGCCATTATGAATTTTTAGTTATGCCGTTTGGAGTCACGAATGCCCCAGCTGCATTTATGGACCTTATGAACAGAATTTTTAAACCATACCTTGATGATTTTATTGTGGTATTTATTGATGACATATTGATCTATTCTAAGACTGTAGAAGAACATGAACACCATCTGAGACTTGCCCTGCAGACCTTAAGAGAACAGAAACTGTATGGTAAACTGTCTAAATGTGAGTTTTGGCTTGATCATGTTATGTTTTTGGGGCATGTTGTTAGCAAAGATGGAATTTCTGTTGATCCGCAGAAAATTGAAGCTGTAGTGAACTGGCCTAGACCAACCAACGTGACTGAAGTCCGAAGCTTTTTGGGACTGGCTGGATATTACAGAAGATTTGTCAAAGACTTCTCCAAAATTGCCTTACCACTGACTCAGTTGACACAGAAAGGGATATCATTTGACTGGACTGACCAACGGGAATCAGCATTTCAGGAGTTGAAAACTAGACTTGTAACTGCACCAATTCTGACTCTACCTTCAGGTACGGATGGTTATACTGTATTTAGTGATGCTTCTCATAAGGGTTTGGGGTGTGTTTTAATGCAGAATGGGAGAGTTATTGCTTATGCTTCCCGACAGTTGAGACCACATGAAAAGAACTACCCGACCCATGACTTAGAACTTGCTGCAGTGGTATTTGCATTGAAAATCTGGCGTCACTATCTTTATGGGGCGACATGTGAAGTGTATACTGACCACAAGAGCCTGAAGTACTTTTTCACTCAGAAAGAACTGAATATGAGACAGCGGAGATGGCTTGAACTGATAAAAGATTATAACCTACAGATTTTGTACCATCCGGGAAAAGCCAACACCGTTGCCGATGCTTTGAGCCGAAAATCGATTGGGAACTTAGCCTGTTTGCTGACTGGACAGAAAGAGTTGCTTTGTGATCTTGAAAAGTCTGAAATTGAAATTGTTTTGAAGGAACAAGGTGGAACCTTAGCTGCTATTTCTGCTCAACCAGCCTTGATTGAAGAGATTAAAGAGAAACAGCAACTGGATGATTTCTTAAAGAAGATTATTGAAGAAAGAGATTCAAAACCGAGACCGGGATTCAAAGTTGAGAACAATGTACTGAAATTTCAAGAAAGACTGTGTGTACCGAATGACATTGAACTGAAAAGAAGAATTCTGCAAGAGGGCCACAATTCAAAATTTTCTATCCACCCAGGGAATACGAAAATGTATCAAGATTTGAAATTGAATTTCTGGTGGCCGGGAATGAAGAAAGAAATTGCCGATTTTGTGTCCAAATGTCTTCATTGCCAACAAGTCAAAGTTGAACATCAACGACCCGCTGGATTATTGCAACCCTTACCCATACCAGAATGGAAATGGGAGCATATCACGATGGATTTTATCGTTGGATTACCTCGCTCCAGAAAAGGTATGGACTCTATTTGGGTTATTGTTGATAGACTGACTAAATCTGCTCACTTCTTACCTGTCAAGACAATTTATAATGCGGATAAATTGGCTGTTATCTATATTGATGAAATTATTAGACTGCACGGAGTGCCTGTGTCTATTGTTTCTAACAGGGATTCGAAGTTTACATCGAGGTTCTGGCAAAGCCTACAGACTGCATTGGGTACTGAATTGAGGCTGAGTAGTGCCTATCATCCTCAGACAGATGGACAGTCAGAAAGGACCATACAGACTCTGGAGGATCTATTGAGAATGTGTGTCCTTGATTTTCAGGGAAACTGGGAAAGTCATTTGCCATTGGCTGAATTCGCCTACAACAACAGCTACCATTCGAGTATTGGTATGGCGCCTTTCGAGGCATTGTATGGCAGAAAGTGTAGATCTCCAATCTGCTGGGCAGAAGTTGGAGATGGGCCGTTGCTTGGGCCTGAAATTGTTTATGAAACGACTGAAAAGGTAAAACTGATACAGCAAAGATTGAAAACTACACAGAGTAGACAGAAGAGTTATGCAGATGTCCGAAGACGAGACCGAGAATATGAAGTGGGTGATCACGTTTTTGTGAAAGTGACACCAATGAAAGGCCAGACTCGTTTTGGAGTCAAAGGCAAGTTAGCGCCAAGGTATGTCGGACCGTATCAGATTATTGAGAAAATCAATCTGGTGGCGTATCAAGTTGCGCTTCCTCCTGAAATGGAGCATATGCACAACGTCTTCCACATTTCGATGTTAAGAGACTATCTTCGAGATCCGTTTCATGTGATTGAGCCTACTCGCATAGTGCTGAGTGATGATTACACTTATGAGGAACGGCCTATACAGATTGTAAATAGACGGATCAAGAAACTGAGAAACAAGGAGATTCCGTTAGTGAAAGTGGATTGGCAGAACCATGGTGGTGTGTATGCCACTTGGGAAAGGGAAGATGACATGGCTAAAAGATATCCAGAACTATTTCCACTGAACCCTGTTTTCTTCCAAACTGAAGGTAACTCGAGTTTAGAGGACTAAACTCCTTATAAGGAGGGGAGACTGTAACGACCCTCGTTACTGATTACCAGTAACCACTGAATTATATACTGATTATCGCTAAACTGAACTGATAATGACGGATAATTGAATTGATTAAAGTACTGAATGGACCGATTGAAATCGAAATTTAAATTGAATACGTTTATCTATTGAATTGCATGCTACATCTGTTTGATTGATTGATTGTCTGTTTGAATTTATATGTTAAACTGCTAATTGGAGGTCTTATCGGCGGCCGATTTAGAAACCGTTTGATGTTTTAAAATCAGTAGAATAATTGTGATTTAATGATACATTTATCTGAAAATCGATTAGGAATGATTAAATTAGATTAAAATGAGTTAATTGAGAACTTGGACTTATTTACCGTTTAAGCCACTTAATGGACCTATTGTTTAGTATTATCATTAGAGCCTTATCACTTAACAAAGCTTTTGATCAGCTCTTCTTCATGTTCTAACCGACCAAACAAGTGAGAGAGGAGAGAGAGTGAAAAGTAAGAGAGATTTGAGCTCATATTGGTGAATTAGCTTGGAGTGCTTGGAATTAAAGTGTAACTTGGCTAAATTAAGCTTGCTAGACTTGAAATCAACACTCTAGGTAAGGAATCCATTGTCTTCTTGTCATCTTGGAGCTTCATTTTGCATGATTCTTGCTCAATTGTAGAATTAAACCATGTTTGAGTCCATATAGGTTGATTCATGCTAGAATTCATGCATGCATGTTGAATTTGTGGACTTTTGAAGTTGAATTCTTGAGAATGATACATGCATGTCCATGATTTTATATTAGTCCATGTTTTCAAGTTGTTTTCAAAGATTGGAGCTCAATTGAGCAAGATTTGAAGCTTGGTTTTGGTTTAAAGTTCATGCATTACATGTTTAAAGATTGTTCATGAAATGGGTTTGAAAAATGGCTTTAATTGACCAACTCTTGGCCCTTGAATGTGCAAATTAGCTTTTGAAACTTGTTATACATTGAGTTTAAGTGTATTTTCCAGAATTTGGGGCCAAGAGGTTGAGTTTTGGATGGTTGAATGCTTGGTTCGAACTTGGGAGACAAATCTGGAAATTCCAGATTTTGCTTCCTCGCTCGAGCGAAGGATTCCTCGCTCGAGCGAGCACCTTTGTTCAGGGATCCGCTCGAGCGAGCATCGAGCGTGGTATCGCGCGTAAAAATCGAGCATCCAGTACTTTTATTGTTCATGCAGCTCGCTCGAGCGAAGGATTTCTCGCTCGAGCGAAGCCTTTGATTTTGGAAGCTCACTCGAGCAAAGGAAGGCTCGCTCGAGCGAGGCTCCTATTTTCAGCAACTTTTGAAAAATGCCTTCCAAGTGTATTTTTGCATCCTCATCTCATCCTAGGCATTCTTAGGCCTAGTTTAAGGCATCTTAATGAGGATTTGGACATAGAACCACACCGAGGAAATTTAGGGATTTAATTATCATCCTTCCCGACTGTGAAACTTAGTGTGTGTTCTATTTGTTAACTGTTTAGGGTTGGCTTTCGGGGACGCGCTCTAGCTGCTATTAGCCCAATCTCTGTGAGTAACAGATTGTGTAAAGATATGTTAAAAAATGGTTATATTTTGAATACTGAACTGAACTGTTTATTGAACTGATATTGTTTATTGAATGAATGTATGTCCTTTATTTCTGAACTGTACTGTGGCATCCTTAGCACCTACTGTTATTGACTGTTACAGAGCTCTGTCGGTTTCCTTGTGGAACCATATCGTTTATCGATTGATGGCCATCATTATTGTTGGGTCTGTTAAGGCCCGGTCCTTTGGACCTACTGTTTATAGGCTAATGGATGTACCACATATGATCGATTGATTGAAATACTGATTGACTAAAGTACTGAAAGATTGAAATACTGTATAATGAATTGATTTCATTACTGTAAGGACATTCATTCCTAACCTCTTTATACTTATTGTTATTCACTGGGCTTTAGCTCACTGTTTATATATATATGTAGGTTCTCAGCAGCCAGACCGGAGCTAGGAGCGTGGGTTAGTCCCCCAGTTTTGTCAAGCCAGCCTATGTGCCTCACTGCGAGGTTCCGAGACGCCATGCTATGGCTTGGGGTGTTTTTGTGTTCCCCACTTGTCTCCCGACTGTTTTGTATTACCGTATAAACTGTTTACTGTTTTACTGTACTGTTATCGAGGGATTAGATCCCCGCACTGAATGTTTGTAAATGAATGTATAGACTGTACTGTTTTGACTGTATGAATGCATGAAAAATGTTTTTGGCATACAGATTGTCACAGCTCAATGGACACTATTTATTTACTGTATTGGCTTCCGCCAGGCCCTGTACTCTGTTTTACTGTATTACTGTTCAGCAGGCCTTCGGTAATCTCGGATTACTGGCCAGTTACGGTGCTAAACCCATAGGGCCGGGTTTGGGTCGTGACATTTGCAGAGGCCAAATTGTATATTGAGGGAGTGACACCACTCAGTATACTTAGGAAAGCTGATGGCTCAGCCGAAGTGACGGCTGATGAGGAAGTGACACACCTGAAGCACTTAGTCCAAGAGAGTGCTGATGAAGAGGTTGTCGTGAAAGATGACAATGATGCCTGGTTATAGGCAAAGAGGTGAAGAACTAGAAGCCAAGTCTTTGGCTCTGATTAAATTCTCAACATTGGACGTAAAAGCAATAGTCCAGAAAGTACAGGAGCAAGAAAGAGAAGCCATGATAATTGGCTGTGAACAGAAGCAGCCACAGGTCAGAATTTTGACCCTTGGTAAATACTGTGCATTGGACATTGAGACAAAGGTCCAGGAGATACAGGAGGAGGATGCCTTATGGACAGATTTTGTCTATGAGGAGGAGGGTAAAGATGTTAAAATAAAGAATCTAGAAGCAGAACAAGATAAGAAAATTGCTTCGAAGGTGGAAGAAACTAAAGAAGAAGCTTCAATAAGTTCTCAGACACAAGACCCCTTAGAAGAAGTAAATTTAGGAGAAGGTTCTATACAACAGCCTACTTATATAAGTGCTTGCTTGAATGTTCTGGACAGAGACCAGTTGTTGGTTGTTCTGAAGAAATACAAAGATTGATTTGCATGATCCTACAATGAACTACCAGGATTGGATAGGTCATTAGTGGAACATAGGCTCCCTATGAAGCCTAATTTCAAGCCATACAAGCAGAAACCAAGAAGAATGAGTCCAGAAGTAATTCAGAAGGTCAAAGAGGAGATTCTTAGACTACTCAAGGCAGGCTTTATTAGGACAGCTAGGTATGTTGAATGGCTATCTAATATTGTGCCTGTAGTTAAGAAGAATGGTAAAATGAGGGTATGCATCGATTTCAGAAACTTAAATCTAGCAACTCCCAAAGATGAGTATCCTATGCCTATAGTGGATCTACTGGTAGACAGTTCAGCAAGACACCAAGTTTTGTCAATGATGGATGGGCATTCTGGTTATAACCAAATCTACATTGCAGAGGAGGATATCCACAAGACAGCATTCAAATGTCCTGGAAATATTGGCACCTTCGAATGGGTTAAAATGCCATTTGGCCTGAAGAATGCTGGGGCTACATACCAGAGGGCTTTGAACACTATCTTTCATGATCTCATTGGAGGGTATCTAGAGTGTTATATTGATGACATTGTAGTGAAATGCCAGTCCATGGAGGAACATCTGTTTCAGTTAGAAACAGCTTTTGAAAGAATGAGGAAGTTCAAGCTGAAACTCAATCCTCTCAAATGTGCTTTTGGTGTATCATCTGGAAATTTCTTGGGTTATGTAGTGCACAAGAAAGGAATACAGATTGATCAGAATAAAGCCAAAGCCATCATCGAAGCTAGGCCTCCATCAAGTAAGAAAGAATTACAAAGGTTCCTTGGGCAGGTTAACTTTCTTAGAAGGTTTATTTCTAACACCGCAGGGAAAACTAAAGCATTTTCTTCCTTGTTAAGGCTGAAAGATGAAGAGGAATTTGTGTGGACAGCAGAGCATCAAACTGCTTTCGAAGGTATCAAAGCCTATTTGGCCAACCCTCCAGTGCTGATGCCACCAAAGGGGAACATGCCCTTGAAGTTGTACATAGCTGCAGCAGAAGATTCATTAGGAGCTTTCTTGGCCCAAGACAATGAGGAAGGCAAGGAACAAGCTGTTTATTACCTTAGTAGGTTTTTAAATTCTTGTGAATGTAAATATTCAGCTGTTGAGAAGCTGTGCCTTGCTTTGTATTTTGCTGCAATGAAATTAAGATATTATCTTTTACCTACAACTGTCTTGGTGATTGCAACCACAGATTTGGTTAAGTACATGTTATCTAGACCTATGTTGAGGGGAAGAATTGGCAAGTGGATACTAGCCTTATCAGAATTTCATTTAGAATATGTCCCTCAAAGGGCAGTAAAAGGGCAAGTCTTAGCCAATTTTCTGGCAGACCATCCATCTCAAACAGAGAGCCAAGAAGTGATGGAACTTGGCATGGCCAGTGTTGAGCCATGGCAGATGTGGTTCGATGGATCGAAAGCCAATGGCTTAATTGGAATTGGTATTGTGATTAAATCTCCACAAGGAGTAGAGACCACGCATGGTTTCAGAGTAGATGAAGCCACATGTTCCAATAACCAGGCTGAATACGAAGCCTTAATAGTGGGGCTAGAGATCCTTATTGGATTGCAAGTACATGCAGTTGACATATTTGGGGACTCTCAATTGGTGGTTAACCAAGTGAAAGGGATTTTCAAGTGTCAAAGCATAAGTATTTTGCCGTATTATGTTGTTGCATTACATCTGCTTTCTCAGTTTCAAGTAGCAAATGTAACCCATGTTCCAAGATTCTTGAACAATAGAGCTAATGATGTGGCTCAGAAAGCTTCGAACTTCAAGAGAAGGGATAATACCCAAAGGGACATAAGCCAAACAACATATCAAAGATTGATACAACCTTTGAATAAAAGGAATATAGTTTTGGAAGTCAATCATAATGACTTACAAGAACAGGATTGGAGGCATCCAATAATGCAGTACTTGGCTGGTCCATTTTCAAAGGTCAGCAGAAAAGTTAAATTGCAGTCTATGCAATACATGATGTATGGTAATGCTCTCTACAAGAGGGGAGGAGATGGTTTATTGCTAGAATGTTTAGGCCTAAAAGAAGCATTAACAGCCATGGCTGAGGTTCATGAAGGCATCTGTGGTGCTCATCAACCTGGTGTAAAGATGAGATGGTTGCTTCGAAGGCATTCCTACTATTGGCCAACTATCCTTAAAGACTGCATAGAATATGCAAAGGGTTGCCAGGCATGCCAAAAGCATGGCACAATAAGGCATGTGCCCATAACTGAACTACATGCAGTAGTGAAGCCTTGGCCGTTCAGAGGATGGGCCATGGATATGATGGGAAAAATACACCCACCTTCTTTGAAGCATCATTGTTTCATTCTGGTGGCCACTGACTACTTCACTAAGTGGGTCGAAGCTAAGCCCTACAAGGCTGTAGACCAAACAGAAGTCATTGGGTTCATTAAAGACTTGATCCATAGATTTGGCATCCCACAAACCATAACAGTGGACAATGGAACTGTGTTCGATGGAAAAATGGTAAGGTCTTTTGTAGCAGAATTTGGAATTAGCCTTATTAATTCCACACCCTATTATGCACAAGCCAATGGTCAAGCTGAATCATCCAATAAGTCCTTGAAAAAAGGAATACAAAAGGTTGTGGAGGACAATCCTAGGGATTGGCATAACCTATTGTTAGATGTGTTATGGGCTTACAGAACCTCCCCAAGATCAAGCACAGGAGTCACTCCTTATGCCTTAGTATATGGGCATGATGCAGTTTTACCTGTGGAGATTAATGTTAAATCTTTGAGGGTAAGATGCCAAGATCAGTTAGATCCTGAGCAGTACCATCAAAGTATGTGCGTGGAATTAGAAGGCATAGATGAAGCCAGGATTTTGGCATTAAATAGCATTTTTTTCCAAAAGAAGAAAGCAGCCAAGAATTATAATAAGAAAGTCAAGCACATTGGTTTCGATGAAGGTGATTTGGTATGGAAGACAATACTCCCAATAGGAATTAAAAGCCACAAGTTTGGCAAGTGGTCACCTAACTGGGAAGGACCATATCAAATTTATAGAGTTCTGCCTTTTGGGGCGTATCATTTGAGGAATTCGAATGGGTATGTACATCCCAAAAAGATTAATGGCAGATATTTGAAGCCTTATTTTCCAACCATTTGGGAAACACAAGGAGTAAAATAAACATTAAATACAAAAACATAAGACTGCTCGAATGATAGACAAAAATTTGTTCTTTTATAAAGAATTGAGTACATTGTGCCACAAATTGGTCCAGAAATCATTACAATGTCTTAATTGTTTTTGAACAGTAGATCTCCTATTACCAAGTGATGGAAACAGTTGAATAGCTGCAGCCATGTCCTCTTTTCGATCAGCCAGCCCTTGGTTGGTGATGTGCAATTTGGTATCAGTTCGAACCAAGGCTTGGTTTACTGCAGCTAATTCCTCTTCAAGCTGAGCTTTCTTCTCCAGCAGTTGGACTCGAAAGTGGGTGGCAAAAGAGTGTTGTTCTTTCAGAGTTGATACTTCAGTATGCACTTGAGAAACAAAACTCTGGTCCCTAGCCAGCTTTTCATCCGCAGCCTTAGCAGCATGACAAATGTTGAGATAGAAGTCAACAGTAGCTGCTGCTTGAGATAGATGACTTGAAGCATTCATGCCAGACTGCTCAGCAATTTTGCAGCATTGAAGAAACCCATTTTTGATTATTGGCCTTTGCAGAGCCTCGAAGGGAATCCTTGAAAAAAAAATTAGCAGTTCTAGGCATGTGTCCATGTCTATCAAAGGTGCAGAAGGCTTGCTGCTAAAGGAAGAACTCTCAAAAATCTCTAGCAAGGAGTCAGCCAAGACTAATGGCTCAGCTTCAGCATTGAATGATGGAAAGGTAGAGGGTATGTCGAAGAAACTAGCCAGCCTGGCTTCAAAGATGTCTACCTCATCCATAGACATGAAGGGTGCAGAGAGTGTTGTGGCGAAAGGCCCAAAGGATTGCATGGGGATAGGAGAAGTGAAAGGAGTATCTTTGGCAGCCTCTATGGTCTTGGCCACCAATGAATCAAGAGAAGAGGGACTGGAAGTAGGCAAAGGTGATGAATTATGAATTGGAAGACTACCAGTACCCTCTGCAAGGGAATCAACTGCCATCAGAGATGGAGTAGCAGTTGGAATTTCTGTGAAAGAAGGAGTGAGAGTGAGGCTCGAAGAAAAAGTGGACTGAGGCAGATCAAAAGTTAAAAAAGGGAGATATGGCTCCAAGCCAAGGAAAAGAGACGCAGGGATGCTTGGACTCAAAGAAGGTATATCGAATATAGGCTTGGAGAGTGGGAGCATGATTTGGATGGTTTTCACATGTTGCATCTGGTCAACTTCAACTGAAATCGAGGGAGGCCTCGCTGGAAAGATGAATGCACTAGCTGTTGCTGCAAGAGAAAGAAATACAAAGGACTGTCAAAATTCAGTATTAAGGTTGATAAAGGGAAGACAACGGAAGTGTGAAAGAAATTACTTGTTCCAGAGGTACTAGCGCTGATGGGAGAGCTGCGAAGGGAGTAATGTTCGGCAGTCTGTTGCTTTCTTGCCATTTCCCTTTGTGATGCATCAGCAGCAACAGCTTCTTCTCTTAGAATTTGTTGCTGCCGTCTCTTCTCAGCCCTTTCAAAGACAATTATGGCCTTGGAGTGTTCTTGTTCCACGGCCCTTGGCGGCTGCCTCATGAATGGAATCTTCAACCAAGGCAGTAGTTGAAACAGTCACTTTCCTTCTCTTTTCTATTGCCTGGGCAATTGTCTCGGAATCAGAATCCTCATCAAAGTCAGAGGGGAGAGACAGTAATTTTTCTTTCCTCTTTCTGTAAATTGGCATTGTCTGCTCCTCAATTGTCTTCTCAGCTTCTTCAGTCTGAGGTTCGGATTCTCTAAAAATAAGCCCCTCTACCTCCTTAACAACTGTCTCCTCTTGAACCAAATCAGTCACTCTTTTCCTCTTTATCAAGGGTGACTCGTGCTCTTGATCTTCTTCTTCTCTTTCTTCTTCTTCCTCTTGTGCTTCAGTTGTTTTCTTTTCAGGCTCGAGCAGTTTCCTCTTCTTTTGCTGTTGACCACCTTCACAGGAGAAGAATCAAGAATAAGAATAAACACAATTAGCATTGTATAGGAAGTCGAAAGAGAGAAAACAAAGGCATATACCTTTCTTTGAAGCAGCCCGAGTGGCTTTCGAAGGAGTTGATTGTAGCAGGTATGGACTGGGTTGTAGAAGGCACAGTGGAGAAGGGACAGTTTCAGCTCCCTTGGGCTTGGCTACATCTAACACCTCCAGTAGATTTTGAGGTGAAATGGCTAAATAGATTTCCATATTATTTTCCCACCAATTTTGGTATCTCTTCAATGCGGTACCTTCAGGAATGAAAGGGGTGTATTCAAACTAGCCAAGTCATCTATGAATTTGAAGGTTGCCTCCTCCAGCCTTGACTTCCTAACCTTCAGATCTCTCCTGGTAAGGCTCAGATTGGTGTTGCTGCAGAGAGGTATTGGGACCCCTTGTGTGAAACCAAATTGTCTAGCAAATTGAACAGGACAATAAGGCTCAGCTATACATTTACAAGCTCTGGGGTTCGTGGGGCCTCCCGATAAACAGCTTCCTAGGAAGCAGAAGGGAGGCCCATATGTCCTTTGTGAATAGGCGAAGCACAGAGCCTGTCACTTAAGAAGTGACTCAACCAAGTTGGACCTATGTTGGTCTCGAAGGGACGGAAACGGTGAATAGGAAGGGCGGCTGGTAGTTGATGGAAGAAAGAGAAATAAAAGACAAAAGTAGAAGGATAAAGGGAAGCCATTGGCCAGTCTTATGCCATAAGTAAGAGAGTGTAACCCAGAAAATTTAAGGCATTTAGATTGTAATTCAGTGAAATAGGCGAAAAGCCAAAGCTGAAGGATCCAGAATGGCCCCCCTTGATTAGCATCTAAGGGTTTCTCGCAAAAGAGGGAACAAACTCTGTATACATGACCTAGAATATATGGGGCTAAGGCTACCCTTTTTTGCAGAACAAAGGCTTTGGCCAGAGGAGCAAATTCAGGGCATGATTATTTGAGAGGAGGTGCAGAAGAGAAATTTGCAAAGCCAGTATAACAAAAAGGAAAAAAATTCCCTATCAGTTACTGGGCCTCTTTTTTATTCTCAGCTTTAACAAAATCGCTGTAAGATAAGTTAAGAGAGGGGAGGGAAAAAGAGACTGTTAAGTCAGGGAAATTTGGTGTAATGAGGGTACCAATAGGAGATACTCCTAGTAGATGGCAGATGTCAAGAACAGTAGGAGCCATCATCCCACATCTAAATTGAAAGAAATTGAAGATAGAGTTCCAAAAACATAAAGCAGCAGGGATTAAGAAAGGGTCCTCCGAGATAGTTACCCTAGATAGTCGGAGAGCATCGAGAAGACAGAGTTCTTGAAGGTCCAGTGTCCTCGTAGGGATGACCCGATCATACCATTCTTGCCACTCCGGTCTCATTATGGGCCAACATCGGTGAGGGTCGATTGATTCTCCAGTTCCTCCAATCGAGACCACCTTCATAGAGGAGACATTGGTTTTCCAGACGAGGATATAGAGCTGGGAGCTCAGTAGGGATCTCCTTGAATATTGGCTCGAGCACGTAGTCTTGCTGCTCATGACGACGAGGGACAAAGATACGCCCGTCAATGGCGCTTTTCCTCCCAGCCTTGTACTTCTCACATTCCACGTCAATGAGCCTTTTCAAGGCTACGGATGAGCTCACACGCTCTACGATTGGCACTTCTGGTGAAGAAGAAGCCATTGATGGTACGTTTTTCGAAAAGGAAGGGGGGAAGTAAAGAGGACTGAAAGATATGAGGGTTTGTGCGTTAAAAGAGCAAGGGATTTCAGAAACACGAAGCAAGAGGGTTTTAAAAAAAAGCTTTTGTGTCTGGAAACATATTGCATAAGTCGTTAAGTACTAAAAGTACGAATACGAGAGTCTCTTCCAATATTGATAGTTTTTGGAGGGGAAAGAACACAACCCAGATACTGAGACTAGCTTCGAAGTAGGGCATTTGGCTTCGAAGCCACATTTGGCGCAAAAAATCAAACAACAACGACTTCGAAATACAGAAGCCGGCTTTGAAGCATACTACATGCTTAAAGATGCTAGAGTGCTCGAACATTGGTCTACTTCAAAGGGTTTTAGAGACCTGTTTAAAGGTTATTAATGAAAATAACGGACTTCGAAGCAAAACTTAGAATTCTTTAAGGAGGAAAATTACTGTTCGAACATCTAAACCAATAATTGGTTTGCATATAAACAAAGAATTGTTTGTTCGGTTAAAACAGTATATCCCAAGGGCAATTTCCATATTATTGAAAGTATGGACTGTTGCAAGACTAGTCAGTATTAACCATGACTATATTTTTGGTTATGATTAAAACAGGCTTTAGGAGAAAGGATTGTTAGATTCGAAGCACCAATTCTGAACAAGAATTAACAAAAGCTGACGATCATGATCCATAAGTTGGGAGGATTCATCCCAACATCCTTATTGGAAATTGATTGGGTCTATATTCGAAGGATAAGATTCTATTCGAAGCACTAATTCTAGATGATGTCAGTCAGAATTGTCAACTTTACTCCATAAATTGGAAAAAGACATGTTGGTTCCTTTTAGTGTTTCATTAAAAACAATTGAGTCCAGATTCGAAGGATGAGATTGTTTAATTCGAAGCTATGAGTTGGCTTTAAAGACAAAAGGAAACAGAGTCAAACAATGTCAAATACAGAAGAACTTTGTTTGTATTAAAGCCAAGACAATTACATTAAGTAACCCTATCTGGGTACAAATTCAAGCTCATAAAAGTAAGGAATAGAGTAAATGACAAGATCATGAAATTTGATCCAACAGTGATCAATAAATTTCTGTTCTTTCTTTATTATATCTTCTATTTCTTCTAATGTTGGCTGCATAAGTTGATGTGCTCTCACTTCATAGTAGAGCTCCTGAGCCTTTATTTCGAAGGCCTCTTCCCTCAATTTTTGTTCCAACTCATCTATACCAAATCATCCCAATACGCAGAATCTTTATTTTTGAAGTCATCGAACTCTTCAATGAAGTTCTCTGCTTCGTACTGGGCATGAATTCGGAGAGACGAAAGTTGATCCAAAGATTAGATGGTGACCTTGGAATTCCGATGCCAGTGGAGGAGCACCGGAAGTTGGTCCAGGAACATGTGAAGTTCTGCTTGGGCAATGGGATTAAGGACATGGCCCCTAGTCAGAATATCACAAGCCCATCGAAAGTTCTTGAGAGGGATGTCATCCTCAAGAACATTGAAGGGCAAGTGAGAGAAAGCCGCAAGCAGAAGTTGAGCTTGTTCCCCGCTCAGCTGGAGTTGGGGATGATGGAGGTTTGTAAGGTGGAAAGATTTGTCCATGGGAAGGGCAAGCCTTAGTTTTCTCTGTCCAGGAAGAGTGGGAGGAGGAGAAGGAGTAGATGGTTCTGCTTCAGAAGATGGAGAAGAAGAAGTGGATGCTTCTGTTATGGGAGATGGCACGGGAGCGGAAGGGACAAAGGCATTAATGTAGTCAAGTCAGTCAGAAGAGCAAATCTTCGCCTTCTTGGCTAAAAATGAAGGGCTGGTACCCCTTGTGATTCTTCCAGACGCCGGGCAGTGTGCATTATCTTTATGGGCATAGAGGATGTGTACCAAGCCCACAAGCAGATTCTCCTCCAAACTACGTCGAAGGTCAATGGGCACATAAGGATAGACTACCGAGCTTCGAGCGTAAGAAGGAAAATCTAAAAGGTCAGTGAACTCAACAAAATGGTGATTGATTCGTTCCCTCAAGTCCCAGGACTCAGGTGCTGACCAGGTTTGTCCATCCGGAAACCCAGAAGATGAAGAAGTTGTAGCTTCATCCCAAGCAGAGGTTTGTGAAGAAGAACTTCCAAGTCCATATTTGCAACTTGTTGAAGCAAAGGCTTGAGAATAGTTCATTCAAAGTACAAGGGGAGTTTAGAGGGAGAACTCTCTTGTATCTGTAAATTTGTAAACCGAAGGATTAATGGCAATGTGTTCGTAGTCCAAAGGCTGATAATTTGCAAAAGCCTCCATGACCTGAATATAGAAGGGCGGGTAAAGGTGGCTAATGAATGCGTGGAGATTCTTTTGAGGGGAAACAACATTACTCAATGGCTCTTCGTATGCTTGATCAATAGGGTGAGAAGTTGATTTAGCCATAGTCCGTTCGAATGCTAAAGGTATTGGGATGTTCAGCAAGTTGAGAGTTAATGCAAATGATCACCAAATAGGTGACGGTTGTGTTTCTGAAGATGGATTCCACGCACGTTTCAAAAGCGCGGGAAAAGCTTTTTGATCCACTAATATCACGAAGTATTAGGTATATTAGTGCGGGGGGTAATGTTGGCTACATATTTTGTAAAAGCTAGTTACAATTCGACACGTGGCAGAATAAGGATATTATGGGAAGAGGATTCAAGTCTGCGATCCTGATCGTACACGTGGCAATGAATATTGGTTCTCACGTGATTTGAGTAGCACTAGATCAGTAAAGAGATGCAAGGTGACATGGCTCCAACGGTTACTTATATTCGAATTCAAATACAGGAGGGAAGTTCAACTGCAAGTGATGGCGTAGTGGAACTATTTCTAAGGCAGCATGATCAGCGATCATGGAGGAGCAGTTCGACGGTTTGAAGTGCAGTTCGAAAGTCATCCTTGACAAGTATAAATAGCAGGGAAGCCCCTAGAAAAAACCCCCAGACTCAGATCATACAAACCAGTCTTTACTTCATATTTTCCTTTCCAGTTTTACATTTTCTGTACTTTAAATTCCTGCACTTTAAATACTTGTTCTTTAAATACCTGCACTTTAAATACCCGCACTGCATTTCGATTCATAGGAGTAGTTTCAAGTAGATTCGAGTAGACTGCAGCTGTAAACCTCTTCGAGGCTGAGTTTGGACTATTGTAAGTGTTCATCTTAATGAAATACTTCGATTATTCTTCATATTAACTGTTATTTCTCTTAATTTCTCCTAAGTCAAGCCACCAGTAAAAGTCCTCTTCATTGAGGCTGAAAGAACTAAAACACAATCGTTTGATAATTGGTTGGCAATTATAATTTCTGTAAGGACTAATTGATCCTTGCTGGCACGCTTCGCATTTATAAAAATACCCTTCGAAAAGCCAAAAAGCCAACAATCTCACATTTAATTTTTAAAAATTACTTAAATTATTTCTACTTAATAAATAAACAAAATATATATATATATACACAACACAGTCTAGTACCAACTTTCAAAACAAACACTTTAAACAGATATGCTAAACAACCCCGTTTGATGAAGCCGAAGTCACCAGCCTAACCCCAGTGCCACTCACTGTCAACTATCAAAGTGGGTGTTTAGGAAGTTATTATTTTAATAGGTTATTTAGTTTTTTGTTATTTTAGTAGGTTAAAATTTTTGAATTTGGAAAGATAATTAATTTTTTTTGTAATTGGATGTGATGTTTGTAAGAGAAAAATGAACATGATTATGAATTTGATGTAATATTTTATCTTATTAATTATTTTAGTCTAGTTTATCTTTTTGTGAATTTTTTTTTAAAAAAAGAAAAAACTAAAATGTAACTTGCCAAACAACGCCAAAGTACAGCTGCACATACAATCAGATCATCGGACCTCTTCATGGAGACAAGTTATTTGGTGATAGTGAGGTACGATTATATGGTGTTTTGAGTGAGTTGTAATTTGTGA